>CP094636.1:3852201-4331363 GCA_023657505.1 Camelina hispida | reverse complement strand
CACAAAAATCGTCTGAGGAAGATGAATCAAACTCATCAAGAGTTTCGAATACTTAGATTCACTACTAGAGTGAACCTTCTTGCTCAGCTCTTCCTTTTCAACCAATCAGAATCTTTTATACATTATTTTATTTAAAAAGTAAATCAAAATTAAATTAAAAATCAAAACAAAGTAAAGAAACAAATTCTGTATATTTTTTTTAAAGAAAGTTTAATATTGGTTTGGTTTAGATTTTACAATTAGAATGATGTTGGGTATAATTTGATCTTTTCTATTAAATAAATAAATTTTGTGGTTAGTTCGACACACCCGATAAATCAAGAGAAGCAAAAAGAATATTCACAAAAATATTGGATAGAGTCAACTCATATTCTACACGACAAAGTCAACACAAGTATATCAATCTAATAAGATAAAAGTCGCGTGACCGAAAATCTGTCAATGGGTTGAATGTCACGTGACTGACTTCATCAATGGATTGAGAGTCACGTGACCGACGTTGTCACTGGGTCAAGATCTTATGACTGACTTTATCAATAGGCCGAGAGTCTCGCGACTGACTTTGTCTATAGGCCGAGAATTTAGCGACTAACTTTGTCAATAGGCCAAGAATCTCGCGACTGACTTCGTCAATGGGCCGAAAGTCATATGACTGGATCTATAATAGACTAAGAGTCTAATGACCAACTTTACCAGTAGGCAAAGAGTCTCGAGACCGACCTTATCATAGATAGAGTCGGCAAGCCCAAGACATATCCTAAAGAGATTGGTAAAGAGATCTAATATGGAGAGCGGCCTCCAAAAGAGAGGAGATCGAGAGGAAAGCAAGAGACCTAAAACACAAGATACACGACTCAACTCTAGAACGCGACTATGGTTTATAGATTGATTCATTGTGCCTTGAATTCTCGTATTTGAGCTCGAGACTCTAATCAATAAAACGACTATTCAACTTATATTTCTTGTTTCGTAGTCTCTAAACGAAGTTATTATTTTTGCCCAAACAAATAAAATGATGTATCGGTTTGGGTTTACAAATAAGGTGATTAGGGTTTAGATTTTACAATTAAAATGAAATTATTTATCGGTTTGAGTTTACAAATGTAGTGGTTAGGGTTTAGATTTTATAATTAAAACAAAATTATATGTCGGTTTGGATTTACAAATGAGATGGTTAGGGTTTAGATTTTACAATTTGAATGAAAATATATATCGGTTTGAGTTTATAAAAGAGCTGTTTAAGTTTTTATCTTTATAATAATTTATACAGATTTTGTTGTCTTATTTTATAAGGAGGTGAATGAATAAATTCTTATTTTATAAGGAGGTGAATGAATAAATTCTTAAATGTATTATGATATGTCAGATTCTCATTGGTTAAAATAAAGAAAAGTGAACAGGTTTAAGAGAACCCAAAAATTTGGGGAAGCCGGCAAGGTCATAGGCGAGGCAAGGCGAGGCAGCGGGTTAATGGAACGAATCTAACTAAATGTTTTGTACGAATGGAAACCCGGTTATGGATCGATCAAATGTGAACCGGTTATTTACATTATACACTTAAACCATTACAACAAATCTATTAAGTTGGTCCAGTTACATAAGCGAGAGTATTAACCTTACTTGCAGTGTGGGTCAAAGACTCGCTAAAATCTTCACAGCATCAATCAATCTGAATAAATCTCAACATTCCTGTTTCTTGATATCATTTGCCAGCGATGACTGGCTTGATCACATATATATGTTTTTACAATGTTGCGGATAATCCCTTTTTTCAGTTACAAGCCGCGAGTTGCAGAGACCCGCAAGCATCAGAAGCATGCTTGCCTTCTCCAAAACCAAGTTCCCTCTCACAAATGTGGAAACCACTTTTCCTGACAATCTTCTTCCCAGATAAGCTGAGATACTCTGTATATAAAGTCACCACAAGAAAAGCAAACCATAACATAGAAGATTAGACATTCGGGGTTTCAACATTAGCTCTAAATTAGTATTTTTTTTCTTGTAAAGACTGTCTACGTACAGGGTGTTTGAAGTGAATGGGATGTTCTTCATCTAGCTCGAATTCGGCTTCAGGTTCCCACACTACAAGATCTGCCTGTTTTCCAACTGTAATTGCTCCCTGTAATTAAATCATACACAATTCCACCAATACTTATATGCTGCGATCAGTAGAGAATATTGAAGCTGTAGTTCTTATATAGAGAATAAGGCAGGCACCTTAGAGTGTAGACCAGCGAGTTTGGAAGGCCTATCGCTCCACCAAGATACTACCTGCTCGAGCGTCACTCCGTACTTTTTCCCGTAAGACCATGTTACTGGAAGAACAAACTGCAAATTGGCTCCAACCATTTACAAAATTTCATGAGTTTATTTCTATAAAATATAAATATGTACAACATTGATAATGAAGACACTGTTAAAAGACTTGTAACGAACCTGTAAAGACGATATCCCACCCCATGCTTTCAAGAAGTTACCATCACTTAGGAGTTTGAGTTCAGGCTTTGTAGGAGAATGATCAGAGCTCAACATATCAATGTCTCCTTTCTAAATTATAATTAAAAATTCAGAATCAAGAAACTAAGCACGCATAAGGTATAAAGGATTTCAAATGGAAAATATTATACCATCACAGCTTCCCACAACTTTTCTCTGTTAGCTGCATCACGTATAGGAGGGGAGCATTTGAAACGAGTATCACCTTCTGGAATCTCTTCCGCTGAGAAAGCTAGATAATGTGGGCATGTTTCAACAGTAACACTGTCTCCTTTGCCTTTTGCTTCCTTAAATGCAACCAAATATCATGTTTTTAGCAATGAGGAACACCCAAATGATCATAGTGATATTAACTGCCTAAAATGGCAAATACCTTTATCAAATCCAAGGAAGAACTGGCGTCAGATAAATGCACAATATGAACATGAGCTCCTTCTGCAGAACCACCAATTCGTGTGTTTTCAGTAACCGATAATAGGTTTCGGATTGCTCCCTCCTCCCTGATTTATCAGATAAAGATTTGTTTCAGGTACAATAACCATATATATACGAAATTGTATAGAGTGAAAGAACTCAATGTTTGTGTAGTCTCACCATGAAGTTGGCCTGGTTTTTAAATAAGTCAGATAAGAACGCGGATCATTCTCACTTCCATCTTCAATCTCCGATTCTTTCTCTATCTCAGCGTGAACAAGCAATGGTCTTTTATATTTAGCTAATACTGATAGTCCTTCCTGCAGAAACAAAGAGCCAATCAACAATTCCGTAATAATTCTTGAATCATGAGAAAGAAGCATAAGACTCAAGAAAGAAAACCTTTATATGAGTGATGTTTGTCATTGGGAAATCATTGATTCCTGAAGGACACATAAAGGACTGAAAAAAAAAGATTAAGACAAGAAGTCATGTTAGACACTTAAAAGCTGAAAAGCAAGACACAGCTTCATAAGGATTCAAAGGACACATGATACCTACCTTGAGACCAAGAACTCCAGCATCAAAGAGAGACTCAAGAGCACTTGAGTTGAGTGCATTATCAGGTACCAAACCTCCCCAGAACCCTGGAGAATAATGGAAATAAATATTTAGGGAACATGTATATTGTATTGACTCAACAGATGTGGTAAGGTGTGTTAGCAAAGAGTGTTTACCAACATCAACATGTATTCTGTTTTTCGCAGCTTCAATCTGCAAAAGATGCACGCATTGCTCGATTTCAGATCAACCAAGGCTGTAAGAATAGTGTGGAACTTACCAAATGGAAAACTAAAGTGGATGGCTTTACCTTGAGTTTCAAAGTTTCAGGAGATACAGTAGAAGGGCAACTGTTTAAGGGCATATCAACCAATGTAGTTATTCCACCTGCCAGACAAAAGACAATATCAAGCAGGTAAGCGCGAAAAGACAAAACACAACACACTCATGAAACTAGAACAGTCTCAGTAAGAGAAACATACCAGCAGCTGCAGCTTTTGTTCCAGAAGGAAACCCTTCCCATTCACTTCTTCCAGGATCATCAAGATGAGCATGCCTTTTAAACCAACACAAGAAAAGTTCCATAAGAAAACTAGAGCAAAGATCGAATCATAATATATGGTTTAAAAAAGATAACATACACATCAATGAGACCAGGCATGAGGACAGCTTCTCCATAGTCAATCACTTTAACTCGACTCCTTTGACTCTTTAGCCAATCAACTTCCTTCACCACCGACACAATAATGCCTCCACCCACCTCCACTGATTCAACAAATCAAAACCAAGAGTATGCTAACTAGATGCTTCCATAGAATTTCCAAAGCTTTGATCAACCACTAGAAACGTACCAGAACCAGAGATGACACCATCGGGAGTGACGATGCGTTTACTAGAGATCCAGTAATGATCATGAGGAAGAAGACTACACCTCTTATTCCCATGCGTTTCCTGCCATCATCAACAAACACACACATCGGCACGGAATCAGTTTTTCTCCCTGTTAATGTTAATCAGATAACAGAGAAGTCGGTTTTGAGAAATCGAAACCTGGAAAGAGCGAGGGGAAGCGAAGAAGATGGATACAAGAGCAGCTATGAGAGCTAGAAGAGGCAATAATCTCCATTGAAGCAGAGTCCTCTCCATCTCTTTCTCTCTATCTCTGGTCTGGAGGTGAGACTGAGAGGTCTCAGGTCTCTTATTGGTTAGAAGATTGGACCCACTTGGATTATGAAAACATTATTAAACCGAAAAGATTCCTTAAGATTCGGTTATCGAACGCTCTGGGACTCTTTAAAGACCGTTAGATTGTGTCAATGATTCATAAGATGGACGGTTGTGGTGAGAGAGAGATATCGAGAGCAACTTGGAGTATGTCCAGATTCCTCCGTCATATGGTTGGTTGGTTCACTTGTGTGCGCATCCATGTCCAACTAAAAATATTTTCTTAAAATACTTTTTCTAGCTAGTGGCTCGTTGATTAAATTAAAGCATGGGTCAGTGTGCTTGTGACTACGAGCTAGAGTGATCAGACACAATTACCAAACAAAACAAAAAAAATTATTTATGTAACTAAATCTTAAGATACCAATTTAGATGTAATGGTTAAAACGACCATGGCATTCAAAACCACAGAGTTTGAAGTGCTTAGAGTTAGACATGTCACTCTTTTATGGGAAAAGATCAAGCCTCATAGGATATCATAATCATTTGCTCGAATTCAATACCATGCATGTATATGGTTTTTTTCCTTTTTTTTTTGGTTTTTGATTTTTTTATTTCCCTCAAAGATTTTGATATTTTCTGGTTCTCCAAATCTTTTGATATGTTGGAGGTTCGTCTACATAATGCTTACGAAAATTATGAGGTGATTTTTTTTTTTTCAGATTTCCAAAATATGCATGTTTGTTCATTTTTTTTTTTCCTTTTTTGTTTGTTGGGAAATATACTCAGATTTGTGTTACAGGTTAGAAAAAAACCTATCTTTATGCTTTGTCACTGATGAAGTGTGGAAAAATAATGGAAAAGATATGAGTATTTAGTATATTTACGATTAGTCATCCTTAATTTTTGATCTTACGTTGAGAATTTTTGGGACTGTTTCTTTATACAATTGGTTTACTCATCTTTCAAATATACTCAATTGTTTTCTAGGTTAATTATTTCACGCATAAATTTGCTTATGTAATCACTTGTTTCCAAACATTATGTATACTGACTTTGTAATTTCAATTTGACATCAATGAAATTCTTTGCCATAAATGACAGTAATTGCTAATGAATTAATTAAATTAAAATAAATATAAATACAAATTAACAATGAATGTGATGGTCACACCTAGATAAAAAAATTGCTCCATTATTTCCCTTTTTAATTGATCTTTTTATTTTTCTATTTTTTGATATTTCTCTATATAAATTGATATGTTTCCTTTTATTCTATTTTTTGATATTTCTCTATATAAATTGATCTTTTTTATTTCTCTATTTTTTATTTATCTCTATATAAATTGATATTTGCTCCATTATTTCCCATTTTAATATATACAAAATGTTAATTGTAAGTTTATCTTTGATTTAGAAGATAGTTGATTGATCTTTTTCATTTTTCTATTTTTGATATTTCTTTATATAAATTGGAAAGAGCTATTATGTTTCCTTTTATTCTATATTATGTTTATTTTGGAATTCAAATACAATTTGAACTCGCCATCATCATTTTTAACAAGTATGGATATCTACAAAATTTAATATTGCATAACTTGTACAAATATTTCGTTTGAAAGTTATTGATATTGCTCCTTTATATGAGTGATGTTTGTCATTGGGAAATCATTGATTCCTCACATAATTTAGTGATGTTTGTTACATATTATGGAAAAATTACATTCTCTCTATTTCAAAATATTAAATATTTTATAGATTTTACCTTTTTCCATTATATAGGATGTTATACAATTTTATGAAAATTATAAATTGTTTTTTTTTTGTATTTTGTGATCACTAGTATTAAAAGTATTTTCTAACAAAAATTTATTGATAATTTGTAAATGAAAATAATATATTTCTTAAGATGTATGTATTTAACTAAAACATATTCTAATTTGAAACATATAGAGTATAAAAGATGTGTGCTCCGACGAATAAATAAATAGATGGACTAAAGATGTTTTAAATACTTATAAAGTTGGAGGATTTCATTTGAAAATTGAAAATTACCTACTTTCAGAAAATATTTTTTTTTAGTTTATTCTTCCATAACTAATTTCCAGAAATGTTTGCACACAAAAAAACTAATTTTCAGAAACATACTTATAGAAGGCAAATAAAATTTATTATATTTGAGAGTTATATTACCAAGAATCAGATTTTACTTAAAAAAATAGACGATCTTATTAATTTGTTTTGGCAATATATATGGGACAATTTGATATAACATAACATAGAAGTGTTTCAAGCTTATGCCCTTTGGACGAGGACACACTTATAAAAAAAAAAAAAAAAGAGCCATGAGAAGAGAGAGACAGAGGTCTTCAATGACGACGAATAGGTTTCCTCGATGATCCCTTTGGGTTTCCGCGGATCTCTTTCCTTTCCTTCTTCTTCTCAGCATTAATCATCGCATCATCACAACTTTCTCCTCCTTCTCTCTCTTCCTTCTCTCTTCCTTCTCCCACTTGGCCTTCTCTTCCTTCTTCACCTTCCGATGTAACTACTGCCCCACGGAGCTGCATTACAAAAATCGTTATGTGAGAGTAAAAAAACTAAAAATATGTCTCTTCCAAACATCAATTACGTTGGTCTTTCATAATTAATTTAACTTGGCCTTGTGATTTAATGTGAGAAACTTATTGAGTGTGTAAGATTTAAGAAAGAAGATCAATGATCTAAAACATATGTTTTGTCATTTATCAAATTACTTGATTAAGTTTTTGGTAAAAATCCAAATGCATAAAGTAATAAGTATTTTAATATGAAATTTATTGTTTTTGAATAATTATTTTAGTATCTTTTAAATAAATTATAATTATAAATCAAATTTAATAATTTTTTTGTGTGTTTTAAACATTTATATAATTATATATTACATTTATTATGTTTTAACTGATATTGTACCCGCTGGTCAACCAGTCGTAAAACTCCCGCAAACGCACTCATTTTAAAACGCTAAACCAATCATTCAAAACGCTTAATAACGTATAAAACCACAACCACCCGCTTCCGCAATCTCCCGCAACCGCTACGTTTGAACCAGTCAGGCTCATAATATCACTATGATCAGTTGGGTGTTCCTCATTGCTTTAACCATGATATTTCGTTGGATTAAAGGAAGCAAAAGGCAAAGGAGATAGTGTTACTGTTGAAACATGCCCACATTACCTAGCTTTCTCAGCCGAAGAGATTTCAAAAGGTGATACTCGTTTCAAATGCTCCCTCCTATAAGTGATGCAGCCAATAGAGAAAAGTTGTGGGAAGCTATGATGGTATACTTATTTCCATTTGAAGTCCTTTATACCTTATGCGTGCTCATTTTCCTTGATTCTGAATTCTTTAATTATGATTTAGAAGGAGACATTGATATGTTGAGCTCTGATCATTCACCTACAAAGCCTGAACTCAAACTCCTGAGTGATGGTAACTTCTTGAAAGCATGGGGTGGGATATCATCTTTACAGGTTCGTTACAAGTCTTAACAGTGTCTTCATGATCAATGTTGTACATATTTATTTTCTTAGTAGAAATAACTCATGAAATCATGTATATGGTTGGAGCCATTTTGCAGTTTGTTCTTCGAGTAACATGGTCTTACGGGAAAAAGTATGGAGTGATTCCACGATCAAACTTTGCCTTTACCTGCACCACAAACACAAATTGAGATGCATGAGTATTTTATAATAACTTAGTGAGACAGTTCTCCCATCTACTGGGATATACACACAAGCAGCTGAGATATCAATGTCTAAAACAATCAACAAACAAAGCAAACAACCCAGGAAGTAACACATAGTCTCGTTTGAAGGGAGGTGTCGACCGACACCAGCCAAGTGTCAACCGATATTGGGACTTGGTGTCGACCGACACTACCAAACAGTGTCGACCGATGCTACTCACTGGTGTTGACCGACACCACTATGGTGTCGATCGACATTACCTCTGTAATCGCGTTCCGCTCGAAGCTGAGAGTCAAATCTCGCTCCCAAACTCCTCTAAACCGTCCAATACTCAATCCCATAGCCATGAATCCGTAAGAACCCTATAGCAACCCAAGCAAGCAACAAAACACCACAAACAACACCAAAAAACCAAGACAAAGAAAATCCCAGGCTCAGATAAGCCATAGTGTAACACCCGCAAACCAAAACTGTGCGTTTTAGGGAGAGTGTCGATCGAAACCAAGGGGTGTCGGTCGACACCATTATTTTTTGGTTCGACCAGTTCAATTTTATTATCGATTTGGACCGGTTTGGTTTAGGTAAAACCACTAAACCGAGATATTTAAGTGTTTGTCGACCATAAGGGTTTTGGGAAGTGCTCTTGTCACCGTTTAACGCTTTTGAGAGAAAAGAGGAAAAAGTGTGTTCTTGAGCTTTTTGGTGATTTTTGGTGAGATTATTTGCTGTTCTTGAGAGATTTGAAGCTAGGAAGGATCTAGAAGCTTGCTAGGAAGGTTGGATTCGTTGTTGTTGGTCAGAATCTTCCTGCAGAGAGGTGAGTGCATGACCATGGCTTATCTAAGCTAAGATCTCTAGTTTTTCTGTGGTTTGGTACTTATGTGATTGTTTCTTTGAGTTCTCTATGGTATTTCGTGGCTTTTGTGGCTAGGTTTTGCTTCTGGGAGTGCCTGGAGCGGATTGGAGGAGGTTGAAGGCGAGATTCAGAGTTTCTGATCGAAGGAAATCGATGCTCGGCATCGGTGTCGATTGACACCAGTTGGGGTGTCGGTCGACACCAACGCGAGGACGGCTCGAGACTTTGGCGAGTGTCGATCGACACCAAGTGGAGTTGTCGGTCGACAAAAAATAGGGTTTCGGGAGTGTCGGGCATGGTGTCGGTCGACACCATGTTGTCAGTGTCGATCGACACCATCTGGTGTCGGTCGACACCCTTCTTTCAGTTACAATGGATGATGCATGCTTTGTATAATGCCTGGTTTGTTTTATTGATTGTTTTTTGTGGCATGTAGAGATCTTATTGCTTGTGTGTATAGCCCAGTAGATGGGAGGACTTCCTCACTGAATGTTTATAAAATACTCATGCATCTCAATTTGTGTTTGTGGTGCAGGTAAAGGCAAAGTGTGATCGTGGAATCAAAGCAATGAAGAGGAGGATGTTCTAGGGACTCGATTGGATGTTGTGTGGCATTGCTAGGTTGCTAGAGTTAGGTCATTATAAAAATTGCTAGGTTGCTGGTTCCATGTTTTTGGTGATTGGTTATTTGAATATTGGTTATGTTTTGATTATTGGTTATACACAATTATTGGATATTTATTGGTTATTGGTATTGTTATTCCGTTTCACATAGTCATGGACTCACCTCTCTGCAGGAAGATTTTGACAAATAAGAACGAACCCAGCCTTCCTAGCAAGCTTCTAGTTCCTTCTTAGCTATAAATCTCTCAAGAACAGCCAAGAATTTCAGCAATATCTTCCCAAAATCTCAAGAACACTCTTTTCTCTCTTTGTTTTCTCAAAAACGGCATGAGACAAAACAAAACACGACCTAGGTCGTTTCCCCACTTTAATGTCTCGGTTCAATGGTTTTCTCTAAACCAAACCGGTCCAAATCGATAATTAAATCGAACTGGTCGAACCAAGAATATTGGTGTTGATCGACACCACCCTTGGTGTCGATCAACACTCTATCCCAAAATGCACAGTCTTGATTTGAGGGTGTTACACTTAATATACAGAGTATCTCAGCTTATCTGGGAAGAGGATTATCAGGCAAAGTGGTTTTGACATTTGTGAGAGGGAACTTGGTTTTTAGAGAAGGCAAGCATGCTTCTGATGCTTGCGTGTCTCTGAAACTCGCAGCTTGAAACTAAAAAAGGGATTATCCGCAACATTGTAAGAAACATAAATATGTGATCAAGCAAGTCATCGCTGGCAAATGAAATTAAGAAACAAGAATGTTGAGATTTATTCAGATTGATTGATGCTGTGAAGAAATTAGCGAGTCTTTGACCCATACTGCAAGTAAGGTTAAGACTCTCGCTTATGTAACTGGACCGACTTAATAGGTTTGTTCATGGTATGTAGATGGCCAGAGATGATGCTGTTGCTGGTCGTGGTCGTGGATGCGGGCATCATCGTGGACGCGGACGTGGTCGTAGTAGGGGCAGAGTCCCAGTGGTTAGTGAGACCGAGGACCAGAGTGTGACAGCTGAGGGTGTTGGCGAATCGTAGGGCGTCCAGGAGGATTCCATGAGTGTGGCCGGAGGGGGCGGTGTTGATGCTCCAGTGGCCGGTGTTGATAGGGTCCCGGGTGTGGGAGTCCCAGCGGGTGGAGTCTCTGGTGTTGACTTTGCGGCGATGCTAGCACAGTTGTTGGAGCGGTTGCCAGCAGTTGTACCGGCTCAGGCTCAGGTAGTGCCACCAGTGGTGGTGGAGGAGCGTTAGCCAGCGGCTGCGGATGTGGGAGGGCATAGTCGTTATTTGTCTATGCTCAAGGAGATGCGTGGCATCGATACTGCGTGGTTTTTGGGTGATACAAATCATACTGCTGCAGATGCGTGGAGGACGAGTGTGGAACATAACTTCCATACTCTAAGATGTCCTGAGGAGTTTTGGGAGGACATAGGGGTCCATCATCTGGTTGGTGATGCTCAGGTATGGTGGAGAGCAGTGGCTGCTAGGAGAGTGCAGAGGGAGATGACTTGGGCTGACTTCGTTTTGGAATTCAACCGCAAGTATTTTCTTAGAGAGGCATTGGACCGGATGGAGGTGCAGTTTTGCAGTTATCTCAGGGGACACGGTCAATGTGGGAGCTGGACTTAGAGTTCAGTCGACTTCTTTGTTATGGGGCTCGGCTATGGAGCCTGAGGAGGCCTAGATCAGGAGGTTTATAAGGGCTATTCGTGATAACTTGAGGGTCCATTGTAGAGGACGTAGTTATGCTACGCGTGCAGAGCTTGTTGAGACTGCAGCAGAGATTGAGAAGGATATCCGGGCATAGTCAGTGGCGGCTAGTCCAGCAGTTCTGCCTAGTAAGGCTCAACATCATGGAGGTTCTAGCAGGGCGGCAAGCCTATGCAGGGAACGAAGAGGAGGTGGGAGACTACGCAGACGTCGAGTTGTGGAGGTTGCTTCAAGTGTGGGAGCAAGGATCACAAGTTTGCTAGCTGTCCCAAGAGGAGTGCTCCGACGGCAGGGATTCGTGTATGCTATTATTGCAGGGAGCCAGGGCACATCAGGCCCTTGTGTCCCAAGTTGCAGTCGGCAGCAGTGGCAACATTGCAGCAGGTTCAGCCTGGAGGTCAGCAAGTGGCACGGATTGAGCAGGCGCCACAGGTTTACACGACTGCAGAGTCTTGTGGAACCAGTGCCGGGGCGATCACACATATAATTTCTGGTACTTAAGGTTTGTGAATTTCTGTAGGTTCAGATTTTATGTTTCATGTGATAAAGTGTTAGGTTCTCAACACATGAGGTTTATGTAGGGACCTTGTTGGTGGGCGGGTTTAAGTCCCACGTTATGTTTGATTCTGGAGCTTCTCATAGCTTCATTACTCCGGAGTGTGCAGAGAGTGCGGGAATCAGAGGGTATCTGGGGGAGCGTATAAGAGTTGTCAGAGTTGCGTGAGCAAGTTCCTGAGAGTTATTGGACGAGCTAGAGGAGTTGATATTCATATCGCAGGAGAGTCATAGGCAGCGGATTTGCTTATCAGTCCAGTGGAGTTGTATGATGCTATTCTCGGGATGGATTGGTTACATCGGCATGTGGTGCATTTGGATTGCTATCGGGGTAGAGTGGAGTTTGAGCGTCCAGAAGGGAAGTTGGTTTTTCAGGATATTAGACCAACTTTGGGGAGTCTCTTAATCTCGGCCATTCAGGCTGGGAAGATGATAGAGAAGGCCCATGAGGCTTATTTGGTTACTATATTTATGCCAGAGTCAGTGGGGAAGTCAACGGTTAGCGGTACTCAGGTTGTTGAGGAGTTTGAGGATGTGTTTCAGTCATTGCAGGATAGGCCTGGGCAAATAAACCGAACCCGAGGAACCGTTCCGAACACGACTCGAAAATACCCGAAGCTGACCCGAACTGATTCTGTATAAATAACCAATCCGGTTTCGTTTTCAAATAACCACGGGTATTGGGTATTATTCGAACCCGTGAGTATCTGTTTATACCCGAACACATTTATACAAGATGTCACTGTATCACATATGTAGATTTGCGGAAATCAGTTTGCCTTATTTTCCTTCTTGGAATCCTTCTAAATCTTCCTAAAAAATCATAATCATGCCGAACTTGCTAGATTTTGACTGATTTCAAGAATCTTTTGGTTTTATAAACGATCTCTTTCTTTGTTTCTTTCTTTTTCTTTCACTAGACAAGTATTATCAGTTTATCATTATCAGTTTCATTTGTTTAAGATTTTAAGTCATGCTTTTCTTTGTTGAGATGCTTATTTTGCGAGACATGGTATGTCTTTGAATTGTTTTGCGAGACATGGTATGCTCAGTTTCATTTAGTTCATTGTTTCTTATTGAATTGGTTAGATTATACAACTGTTTGTACAGTTATATTTCCGGTTTTTCGAGTTTTGTGGGTACATTTCATGTTTTTGTGGGTACTTTGGATATGTTCAAGTAGGTACTATTCATAACTAAATATATTTTGGATACATTACAGGCTTCTTAAAGTCAATACCCAAATAACCCAAACCCGATAGGAACCGAACCTGACCCCGACCCAAAATTATATGAACACCTGTTCAGATCCTATATTAATAAACCCGAAAACCCAAACCTGACCCCGACCCGAACACCCAAATGCCCAGCCCTAGCAGGGATTACCACCATCTCGGTCGGATCCTTTTACTATTGAACTGGAACCGGGGACAACGCCGTTATCCAAAGTTCCTTACAGAATGGCTCCAGCAGATATGGCAGAGCTGAAGAAGCAGTTAGAGGATTTGTTGAGTAAGGGATTCATCCGTCCTAGTGTATCACCGTGGGGAGCGCCGATGTTGTTTGTGAAGAAGAAGGATGGGAGTTTCCTGTTGTGTATCGATTATCGGGGTTTGAACCGGGTCACTGTGAAGAACAAGTACCCTCTTCCTAGGATCGATGAGTTGTTGGATCAGTTGAGAGGTGCTACTTGGTTCTCAAAGGTAGATCTAGCGTCGGGTTATCATCAGATACCGATAGATGAGGCAGATGTGAGGAATACGGCTTTCAGGACGAGGTATGGAGATTATGAGTTTGTGGTAATGCCTTTCGGGTTGACTAACGCGCCAGCAGCGTTTATGAGGTTGATGAGCAGCGTGTTTCAGGAGTTCTTGGACGTGTCTGTCATCATTTTCATCGATGATATCCTTGTATATTCTAAGAGTCCTGAGGAGCATGTAGTGCATTTAAGGGCAGTTCTGGAGAAGCTGCAGGAGCAGAAGTTGTTTGCTAAGTTGAGCAAGTGCAGTTTTTGACAGCGTGAGATGGGTTTTCCGGGTCACATTGTTTCTACAGAGGGGTTTCTGTAGACCCGGAGAAGATTCAGGCTATCAGGATTGGCCTAGACTGCAGAATGCCACTTAGATAAGGAGTTTTCTAGGTTTGGCAGGTTATTACATGAGGTTTGTACAAGGTTTTGCAAGTAGGGCACGCCCTATGACTAAGTTGACAGGGAAGGATGTTCCTTTTGTGTGGTCACATGAGTGTGAAGAGGGCTTTGAAAGCCTTAAGGAGATGTGGACTACTACGCCAGTGTTGGCTTTGCCTGAGCAGGGAGAACCCATAATACAGATGCATCTAGACTTGGTTTGGGGTGTGTGCTGATGCAGCATGGGAAGGTGATTACCTACGGTTCGCGGCAGTTGCTGAAGCATGAGGGCAACTATCCTACTCATGATTTGGAGATGGCTGATATAATTTTTACCCTGAAGATTTGGAAATCATATCTTTATGGTGCAAAGGTAAAAGTGGTTACAGATCATAAGAGCCTGAAATATATATTCACTCAGCCCGAGCTGAATTTGAGGCAGAGGCGATGGATGGAATTGGTGGCGGAACCATTACTTAGCATAGAATCAGAATGTCTAGCCATCAAACAATCATCACAACGATGATATGCAACACGTACCTCATTTATACTTTTCTTTATCTCGTTATCGTGCAATCATGAGCAAGGCTCTTGTGGCACAACTACTCCCACACTCAGCAAGGCCCTCATGGCACAACTACTCCCACACTAACATTCTCATTCTCGTTCTCATGCATATGCTTATGCTATTCGTAAACTTATCTTATCATATATCTTTAAACATTAACATCACTAAGTTACTAACAACCTAACTTCATCAAGTATTCGCAAACCACTCAAAGACTATTCTCAAGCCTATATTTAGCAACTATTGAAGAATATATAAGGAAAGAGGCTACTGCATAACCACAAATACCACCCTCACCTTAATCATTGGATTTAAGCCATCAACAGAAGACCCTCTTCAACAAAAATCCTCAAGCAACTTGGAGTATGGCCAGATTCCTCCTCCGTGATATGGTTGGTTGGTTCACTTGTGTGCGCATTCAAGTCCAACTAAAAATATTCTCTTAAAATACTTCTTTAAAAAAAAAAAAACTTTTTCTAGCTAGTGGCTCGTTGGTAGCATTAAAGCATTAAGCATGGGTCAGTGCTTGTGACTATGAGCTAGAGTGATCAGACACAATTACCAAACAAAACAAAACAAAAATTATTGATATAACTAAATCCTAAGATACCAATTTAGAGCTAATGGTTAAAACGACCATGACATTCAAAATCACAGAGTTTGAACTGCTTAGAGTTAGACAAGTCATTCTTTTATAGGAAAAGATCAAGCCTCATAGGATATCATAATCATTTGCTCGAATTCAATACCATGCATGTATGTGGTTATTTTTCTTTTTCTTTTTTGGTTTTTGATTTTTTTATTTCCCTCAAAGATTTTGATATTTTCTGGTTCTCCAGATCTTTTGATATGTTGGAGGTTCGTCTACATAAAATTCTACCAAATGCTTACGAAAATTATGAGGTGATTTTTTTCAGATTTCCAAAATATGCATGTTTGTTCTTTTTTCTTTTTCTTTTTTTTTGTTTGTTTGGAAATATACTCAGATTTGTCTTATAGGTTAGCAAAAAAACCTATCTTTATGCTTTGTCACTCTGATGAAGTGTGGAAAAATAATGGAAAGATATGAGGATTTAGTATATTTACGATTAGTCATCCTTAATTATTTATCTTACGTTGAGAATTTTTGGGACTGGTTCTTAATACAATTGGTTTACTCATCTTTTAAATATACTCAATTGTTTTCTAGGTTAATTATATGACGCATAAATTTGCTTATGTAATCACTTGTTTCCAAACATTACGTATACTGACTTTGTAATTTCAATTTGACATCAATGAAATTCTTTGCCATAAAAGACAGTAATTGCTAGTGAATTAATTAAATTAAAATAAATATAAATACAAATTAACAATAAATGTGATGGTCACACCTTGATAAAAAAAAAAAATTGCTCCATTATGTCCCTTTTAAATATATACAAAATGTTAGTTGTAAGTTTATCTTTGATTTAGAAGATAGTTGATTGATCTTTTTCATTTTTCTATTTTTTGATATTTCTCTATATAAATTGGTATGTTTCCTTCTACTCTATATTATGTGTTTATTTTGGAATTCAAATACAATTTGAACTCGCCATCATCATTTTAATTAGTATGGATATCTAAATTTTTTAATATTGCATAACTTGTACAAATATTTCATTAAAAGGTTATTGATATTGCTCTTTTATATGAGTGATGTTTGTCATTGGGAAATCGTTGATTCCTGACATAAGTTAGTGATATTTGTTATATTTTATGTAAAAATTACATTCCCTCTATTTTCAAAATATAAAATATTTTAGAGATTTTACCTTTTCCATTATATTGGATGTTATACAATTTTTATGCAAATTATAAATTGTTTTTTGTATTTTGTGATCATTAGTATTAACAGTCTTTTAAAACAAAAAATTATTGATAACTTGTAAAAGAAAATAATATATTTCTTAATACAAACGAAAATCTAATTATTCAAGACACCTTTGGACTATTGTCCATAATAGTTTCCAGGAAATCAAGGAATTTAAGTCATAAGTTATCTTTTTTTTTTTTTTTTTTTTTGTCAAACAGTCATAAGTTATCTATATATGCTAAAGAGTTGGTTAAGAAAAAGGTTTGTGCTCAGTCAAAACCTAATTGCCTACCTCTTTTGTACATTTTATTAATTTTAAAGAGGTGTTATTGGATGGTGATTTTTAATTGGTTTCATTAGATTACAATTTGCAGGTGTTTTTTTTTTTTTGGATTTTGATGAATTCAAAACATATAGATTTTGTTGAACTTTATTAGCATTTAATAATTAATATAGATTTTTTAGGTAAAAATTATTTAAAATAAAATAATTGTATCATATACTTCTTCCAGTTTTAAAATCTTTTATTGTTGGACTCATAAAATCTTTTATTGTTGATAATCAACAGTATGCTTGATGATTTTTTTAGGTGCATTTGAAATGACTATGAGATTGATTTGCTATATGAGGATTTTTTAGTACATCTATTTATTTAATATTTTAAAAAATTATAGTGTAGATTGAAAAAAAACTCCCCAAAGATAAGAGTAAATAAAGTTGGAGAATTTCATTTGAAAATTGAAAATATGTATAAATATATAGATTGGAGTCGTTCAGATCTTAAAATAAAATTGGAGATGAATTATGATATAAATGAAAGATATGATGGTAAAATTTGTAAATAAATAGCGTGTTTTCTCAGAGATATTTGGAATTGAAATGACCAACTTTTTTTTTTTTTTAATAAATATAAATATGGTACAATAAATAACTACAACTAGTGGTCCATACCCACTAGTACCTAACCACAAACACAATCAACAGCGGAAATAATAATACCAATATCCAATAAATAATAATCCAATAAACATAAATATCCAATATAAATTCCAATCTCATCTAATGATCCAAACAGCATAAACCAAGTAACCAGCAATCCTAAACAATGCTCTAAGACTCAACTCTAGCAACCTAACAATGCCAGATCAACAATCATCCGAGTCCCTAGAACATCCTCCTCTTCATTGCTGGATTCCACGATCACACTTTGCCTTTACTGCACTACAAACACATATTGCAATGCATGAGTATTTTACAAACACTCAGTAAGGCAATCCTCCCATCTACTGGGCTATACACACAAGCAATAGAGTATCGTAATCATCACACAACAATCAACGACAATAGCAAAACAGGACGTAGCATCGACCGATGCCACACCTGCATCGATCGATGCCACATGGAGAAGCATCGATCGATACAGCTGCATCGATCGATGCAAGTGTAACTTGCATCGACCGATACCCAGTCTGCATCGACCGACGCATGCTCGACGCACACGAAAAATCCTAAAGTTCATCGCGCCGTCCTCGCACTTGCATCGACCGATGCAAGCTATGCATCGATCGACGCAACGTCGAGCACCGTGTTTTCTCCGAAGTTTCTCGCCGGATCTCGTTCCTACAACCACAGAAACTCATCCCAAGCCACAAGAAAGCTTCCTAACGTCCATAGCAACAATCTAATACGTCTAACACCAAATAACAAGCAAATCACTGAATTCTCTAGCTTAGATAAGCCATGGTCCTGCACTTACCTGTGCCAAGACGAATCTGAACAACACAAAAGCAAGAAAACGTTTCCTAGAAGCTCCTACAGCAATCCCAGCTACAGGTCTCCTCAGGAAAACACCAAAACTCCAAGAACTCTCAAGAACTTTTCTCTCTTTTCTTTTCTCTCCCAGAAACGGCCAAAAAACGAATGAGACCAAAAGAAAACGAGTTAAGGGTTTTCCCTTTCTCTTTTCCCCAAAACGCAGCGTTTGACTTAAGTCAAAACGCACAGAATTGAGTCAGCATCGATCGATGCTCCTACTGCATCGATCGATGCACATCCTAAACCGGAATTCCGGTTCACGGATGTTACAATTCTCCCCCACCAAACTGGATTTGTCCTCGAATCTCAAACAACCATCAGCCAAGGACTCCCGTGCAACCGTCTCCACGGCCCGCACTCCTCCGACCGACCTACAGAAGGTCACCTCTAGGCGATAGACTTACGCTCCAGGCATCATTTGCTCTTGACTTTTGGACTTTCCTTTTTCTCATAGGCCTAAACCTTGAGTTTCATCGGCTCCTCATCAGACCTAAGTCTGCATGCCAATGCTGGCTCCTCATCGGGCCTAAGCCCGCATGCCATAATATATAAGGAAAAAAATCCAACTCGTCTCTCGGTCGTCACCTACAGCGCGCTCCGGACCGTCGTCCGAAGTCGATATACCAACCATACTCCAAAGTCACAAAGTCTCCGAATATGGCAGTACTAGGAGAACTAAAGTCCTTCAAGAGCCGCGAGCAAACGATTCTGAACACGTCTGAGTCCTATCCCTATCCAGGTTTCCTTCCCGTGACTCGCGTAAAAAGATCTCAATGTTCTACCAGCCACATATTCCCTCACTGGAATACCATATGACCACACAAGGATCATATACACGCCACAAAGGCCGCCACAAAGGCCAACAAAATGTCCTCACGAGGACCGCCACCAAGGCCAAACAAATGTCCTAAAAAGGACCGCCACCAAGGCCACTCGTCCCGAAGGACCGTCACGAAGACCATCTGTCCCGAAGGACCGTCACGAAGACCATCTGTCCCAAAGGACCATCACAAAGACCATCTGTCCCGAAGGACCGTCACAAAGACCATCTGTCCCGAAGGACCGTCACAAAGACCATCTGTCCCGAAGGACCGTCACAAAGATGCTCTGGCTAAACAGCCCGCCACAAAGGCCAACAAACGGCTAAAAGCCCGCCACAAAGACCACACAATTGGCTAAAAGCCCGCCACAAAGGCCACACAATGTCTAACAAGACCGCCACACACAGGCACTCTGACCCGAAAGTCCGCCACAAAGGCACAAAAGCCTCTCCCAGGCTTCCCACCGCAAAAATGGACAAATTCTCTTTCCCGAGAAACTTTCCATATTTAGCACTTTCCATTTCTGGAAACTTTTCACTTAAGGAAACTTCTATTTCGGGAAACTTTTCCCCAACCCGCCTCACGGAAACTTTGTACCCCGAGCACCACCTCATCTTGTTACTGAATCGCACAACCAACCACCCCAAGCGAACGAGTAACAAGAGAGATAGGCTGGAATACTCCATTCCCGCTCCAGCCACGGATTACAGACGGAACCAAACTAGGCAAGCTCAGGTCGTGGTTGCTTCTCATACCACTTCTTGAACCTTGCCTTCATCCTTGCCTCAGGTTCCCAAGTCTGCTCCTCCACACCATCACAGTCCCAAAGGACTCTCATCAAAGGAACCTTCTTCTTCCGAAGTTCCTTGATCCTCCTCTCGAGAACCCTCACTGGTCTCGCCTCCAAAGTCATGTTAGGCTGAAGATCTTCTGGAATCTTAGCCAACAACTGATCATCCTCACGGAGACACTTCGCAACATAGACACATGGAATACCTTATGGAAAGCACGCATAACCTCAGGTAACTCCAGTCTATATGCCACTGGTCCAACTCGCTCAATCACTCTGAACGGACCCATATACCTCGGACTCAACTTAGTCTCTGTCAACGGCCTGTTCGGACCCCGCAACATGGCCATCTTGAGGTACACTCTGTCTCCTACCTGAAACTCCAGGTCTCTCCTCCTCTTATCAGCATAACTCCTCTGCCTATCCTGAGCCTCTTTCATGTTCAGCTTGAGAACCCGAAACTTCTCTGAGGTCTCCTGAACAAAATCTGCCCCGTACATGCTCCTCTCCCCCACCTGAGTCCAGCATAACGGTGTACGACACGGCCTCCCATACAAAGCCTCATAAGGAGCCATACCAATACTCGCCTGATAGTTGTTGTTGTAAGCAAACTCTACCAGGTTCAGGTGATCTGCCCAATGGCCACCCCAATCCAAAACACACATCCTCAGCAAATCCTCCAACGTCTGGATCGTCCTCTCAGACTGTCCATCTGTCTGGGATGATAAGCTGTACTCATATGCACCTTAGTGCCCATCTCTGCCTGAAATGCCTGCCAGAACACCGAAGTGAACTTAGAATCTCTGTCGACACAATGCTCGCTGGCACCCCATGCAATCTGACTATCTCCCTCACATACTTCTTAGCCAAGACCGCTGCTCCATCAGTCTTCTTAATGGCCAGAAAATGTGCTGACTTAGTCAACCGGTCCACAATGACCCAAATAGCATCAAAGGTCCGTGACACTGGCAAGCCTACCACAAAATCCATGGTAGTCATATCCCACTTCCACTCAGGAATGGGTAAACTCTTCAGTAACCCGCCAGGAACCTGATGCTCAGCCTTTACTAGCTGACACACATCACACCTCGAAACCCAACCCGCTACATCCTTCTTCATCCCGACCCAATGATAGTACCTCTTGAGGTCACGGTACATCTTAGTCGCTCCTGGGTGAATAGACAGCTTGCTCGAATGAGCCTCTCTCAGAATCTTCTGCCTCAACTCCTCATCCTTGGGCACACAAATCCGACCATGCACCAAGATAGTACCATTATCCGAGACCTGATACTCGACTCAACATCCTTTGAGGCATTCACCAGCCCCAAATCCTTCTCCTGTGCCAACCGCACCCTACTCAAAAGATCTGCTCGGTCAACTGCTTCCAAACCCAACGGTTCCAGTGAAACAGCACACAAGCTCAACACACTGATCTCTCCTACTAGAGACTCCATCTCATGCTCCTGAGCCGAAGCTACCCTCTTCCAACTCAGAGCATCTGCAACCGTGTTAGCCTTACCAGGATGATAGGCTATCTCCAAATCATAATCCGCCACAAGCTCCATCCACCGCCTCTGCCTCAAATTCAACTCAGGCTGAGTGAATATATACTTTAGGCTCTTATGATCTGTAAACACCTGTACCTTTGCACCATAAAGATAAGATCTCCAAATCTTCAGGGCAAAGACTACAACACCCATCTCCAAATCATGAGTAGGATAGTTGCCTTCATGCACCCGCAACTGCCGCGAAGCATAGGCAATCTCCTTCCCATGCTGCATCAGAACACACCCCAAACCAACTCTAGATGCATCTGTATAAACCACATAGGGTTCTCCCTGCTCAGGCAAAGCCAACACTGGCGCAGTAGTCAACATCTCCTTCAGGCTTGCAAAGCCTTCCTCACACTCTTCTGACCAGACAAAAGGAACATCCTTCCCTGTCAACTTAGTCATAGGACGTGCTCTGCTTGCAAACCCCTGCACAAACCTCCTGTAGTAACCTGCCAATTCGAGAAAACTTCTGATCTCTGTGGCATTCTGCGGTCTAGGCCAATCCCTAATAGCCTGAGTCTTCTCTGGATCTACAGAAACCCCCTCTACAGAAACAATGTGACCCAGAAATCCCATCTCACGCTGCCAAAAACTGAACTTGCTCAACTTAGCAAATAGCTTCTGCTCCCGCAGCTTTTCCATAACTGCCCTCAAATGCACTGCATGTTCCTCAGGACTCTTAGAATAAACCAGGATGTCGTCGATGAAAATGATGACATATACATCCAGAAACTCCTGAAATACACTGTTCATCAATCTCATAAACGCTGCTGGTGCGTTAGTCGACCCGAAAGGCATCACCACAAACTCATAATGCCCATACCTCGTCCTGAAAGCAGTCTTCCTCACATCTGCCTCATCTATCGGTATCTGATGATAACCCGACGCCAGATCCACCTTAGAGAACCAAGTAGCACCCCTCAACTGATCCAACAACTCATCAATCCTTGGAAGAGGATACTTGTTCTTCACAGTGACCCGGTTCAAACCCCGGTAATCTATGCATAATCTGAAACTCCCATCCTTCTTCTTCACAAACAACACCGGCGCTCCCTACGGTGATACACTAGGACGGATGAATCCCTTACTCAACAAATCCTCTAGCTGCTTCTTCAGCTCTGCCATCTCTGCTGGAGCCATTCTGTAAGGAGCCTTGGATAACGGTGTCGTCCCGGTTCCAGTTCAATGGTGAAAGGATCCGACCGAGATGGTGGTAATCCCTGCAAAGACTGAAACACATCCTCAAACTCCTCTACTACCGGAATACCGCTAACCGTAGACTTCCCCACTGACTCTGGCATAGATATAGTAACCAGATAAGCCTCACGGCCCTTCTCGATCATCTTCCCAGCCTGAATGGCTGAGATCACGAGACTCCCCGAAGTCGGTCTAATTCCCTGAAAAACCAACTTCTCTCCTGGACGCTCAAACTCCACTCTACCCCTATGACAATCCAAATGCACCATATGCCGATGCAACCAATCCATCCCGAGAATGACATCATACAACTCCACTGGACTGATAAGCAAATCCGCTGGCCATGACTCTCCTGCGATCTGAATATCAACCCCTCTAGCTCGTCCAATAACTCTCAGGAACTTGCCTCCAGCAACTCTAACAACTCCTGTACGCTCCCCGGGATCCCCTCTGATTCCCGCACACTCCACACACTCCAGAGTAATGAAGCTATGGGAAGCTCCAGAATCAAACATAACGTGGGACTTAAACCCGCCCACCAACAAGGTCCCTACACAAACCTCATGTGTTGAGAACCTAACACTTTATCACAGGAACTATAAAATCTGAACCTACTATCAATTCACAAAGTTAAAGTATCAGAAATTATACTTGTGATCGCCCCGGCACTGGTTCCACCAGTCTCTGCTGTCGTGTAAACCCGTGGCGCCTGCTCAATCCGTGCCACCTGCTGCCCTCCAGGCTGCACCTGCTGCAACGCTGCCACTGCTGCCGGCTGCAACTTGGGACAAAAAGGCCTGATGTGCCCTGTCTCCCTACGGTGATAGCATACCCGAGGCCCTGCCGTCGGAACACTCCTCTTGGGACAACTAGCAACCTTGTGATCCTTGCTCCCACAACCGAAGCAACCCGCACCACTCGGCTTCTGCGTAGCCTCCCACTTCCTCTTGGTTCCCTGAGCATGCCTACCGCCCCTGATGGAACCACCCTGCTGCTGAGCCTTACTAGGCTGAGCTACTGGAGTAACCGACACTGACTGTGCCCGGATATCCTCCTCAATCTCTGCTGCAGTCTCAACCAGCTCTGCACGCGTAGCATAGTACCGCCCTCTACAGTGAACTCTCAAATCATCCCGTAGAGCTCTCATAAACCTCCTCACCTGAGCCTCCTCGGACTCCATAGCCCGACCCCCATAACATAAAAGTCGACTGAACTCTAAATCCAGCTCCCGCACTGACCGTGTCCCCTGAGACAACTGAAGGAATTGCACCTCCAAACGATCCAATGCCTCTCTAGGAAAATACTTGCGGTTGAACTCCAAAACGAAGTCAGCCCAAGTCATCTCCCGCTGCACCCTCCTAGCAGCCACAGACCTCCACCACAACTCAGCATCTCCACTCAAAAAGTAGACCCCTATGTCCACCAGAACTCCTCAGGACATCTCAGAGTGTGGAAGTTACGTTCCACTCTCGTCCTCCACGCATCCGCAGCAGTAGGATCTACACCTCCTGAGAACTGCTCACGCAACTTGCCCATCTCTGACAACATGTTGAGATAACGAGCATGAACCCCCACATCTGCAGCCACTGGCTGCCGCTCCTCCGCCACCACTGGTGGCACTACCCGAGCCTGAGCCGGTACCACAGGTGGTAACCGCTCCAACACCTGTGCTAGCAAAGCCGCAATGTCAACACCAGGGACTCCACCCGCTGGGGATCCCACACCCGGGACCCTAACATCACCGACCACTGGAGCATCAACACCGCCCCCTCCGGCCACACTCACTGAATCCCTCGGTACACCCTGCGACTCGCCAACACCCTCAGCTGTCACACTCTGGTCCTCGGTCTCACTAACCACTGGGACTCTGCCCCTACCACGACCACGTCCGCGTCCACGACCGCGTCCACGACCTCGACCAGCAACAGCACCACCTCTAACCATCTGCACTACCATGAACAGAAGGCTAAGCAAACAATTACTATTTAAGACAGAAATAGAAACTCACCGTGGAATCACCAATAGGCTCGAAGAGGATGTTCTAGGACTCCATGCCACACACAATTGACTAACTCACATAATCAATCAATACATGCAATCCCAAACATCTACAGCACAAAGCCTAGTGAACCCAAACCTAGAACCGTAAGGGCTCTGATACCAAAATGAAACGACCGACCTTTTTTTTTTTTTTAATAAATATAAATATGATACAATAAATAACTACAACTAGTGGTCCCATACCCACTAGTCACCTAACCACAAACACAATCAACAGCGGAAATAATAATACCAATATCCAATAAATAATAATCCAATAAATATAAATATCCAATATAAATTCCAATCTTATCTAATGATCCAAATATCATAAACCAAGTAACCAGCAATCCTAAAAAATGCTCTAAGACTCAACTCTAGCAACCTAACAATGCCAGATCAACAATCATCCGAGTCCCTAGAACATCCTCCTCTTCATTGCCTGGATTCCACGATCACACTTTGCCTTTACCTGCACCACAAACACATATTGCAATGCATGAGTATTTTACAAACACTCAGTAAGGCAATCCTCCCATCTACTGGGCTATACACACAAGCAATAGAGTATCAGTAATCATCACACAACAATCAACAGACAATAGCAAAACAGGACGTAGCATCGACCGATGCCACACCTGCATCGATCGATGCCACATGGAGAAGCATCGATCGATGCAAGTGTAACTTGCATCGACCGATACCCAGTCTGCATCGACCGACGCATGCTCGACGCACACGAAAAACCCTAAAGTTCATCGCGCCGTCCTCGCACTTGCATCGACCGATGCAAGCTATGCATCGATCGACGCAACGTCGAGCACCGTGTTTTCTCCGAAGTTTCTCGCCGGATCTCGTTCCTACAACCACAGAAACTCAATCCCAAGCCACAAGAAAGTTTCCTAACGTCCATAGCAACAATCTAATACGTCTAACACCAAACAACAAGCAAATCACTGAATTCTCTAGCTTAGATAAGCCATGGTCCTGCACTTACCTGTGCCAAGACGAATCTGAACAACACAAAAGCAAGAAAACGTTTCCTAGAAGCTCCTACAGCAATCCCAGCTACAGATCTCCTCAGGAAAACACCAAAACTCCAAGAACTCTCAAGAACTTTTCTCTCATTTCTTTTCTCTCCCAGAAACGGCCAAAAAACGAATGAGACCAAAAGAAAACGAGTTAAGGGTTTTCCCTTTCTCTTTTCCCCAAAACGCAGCGTTTGACTTAAGTCAAAACGCACAGAATTGAGTCAGCATCGATCGATGCTTCTACTGCATCGATCGATGCACATCCTAAACCGGAATTCCGGTTCACGGATATTACAGGAATATGTAATGTAATATGGATATATATATCATCTATCATGTAACTTAAGTATTTGTTATTTTATTAAATACATGCAGTAAATAATCTAATCTACTTACGATTAAATGATATATGTCCAACATTATTTTCTTTCCAGCTAGACTGTCAATAATTGTGTAATTCCTATAATTACCAACATGTAGAATACTGATTTGTGCTTGTTATGAAGAAAATCACAATAATGCTTGTTATGATAAGAAAAAAAAATCTAACGTCCTCCATCGATACTTTAAATTATTGTTTATAAATAAAAATTGAAGTACATAAATTAATATATCTATAATCTATTAAATCATCAAAATAATTCATCATGAGAATTCTTATAGGACCAATGGGAATTTTTTATAATATCTATTTTATTATTGTTATTTATTTTTTATTTTTTCAACAAAAATAATCAGTTCATATAAGCCAATTAAGAGAAAAATAATCTACAAACAAAGCATGAGAGTGTTTCTTCCTAGCATAGTGCACTGGGTGTTTTTTTGAACTTATTTGCAGAACTTGTTTACCTTCTCAAAAAGGCTAGGACTTCCATGGCGGACTTCGAGTGACAGACGGTGACGACGACGGTTTATGAGAGAGAAAAATAGACATCCCTCTTATATAAACAAACTTTTTTTCTCTTTACTCATAAATGACAAGCTTACCCTTTTCTACATTAACCTTTTTAAAAAATGTTGGTACAATTTGTTACTTAGTAAACATTTATTATCTACCTTGTAATTCATTTTCTATTTTAGTGTTTAAATTTGTCTAATATATTTAGATATGTGAATTCAAATAATAATTTTGACATATAAATGATAAATTACATGTCTATTATGATTTGTAACTGAGAAAGTTTAGAATTACATTTTCTAAATATATGTAACATATGTATATCAGTATAATTTAAAACCAACATAAATAATATTTTTTTAAAAATAACATCCTTTTGGATTTCATAGATTAAATAAATTAAAGAATGAATTTAATATTTATTAATTAAGATAAAAGTGTTATTTATTATATATAATTTGTGCCCCACCCAAATTAAGTTTCTGGATCTGCCACTTCATGAGACGAATATGTACGCGCTAGGCGTGCTATTATTGTTATTATAATATCTAATTGTTATAGTATTGTAGATGTAAGACGAAATGTTAGATGACTTTCATGTGTTTTTTATTTTATTTTTTACTTTTCATTTTTTTCTCTCGAGCATCTCTCCCAACGAAGAGTTCGCCCTAGCCGTCAACTTCAATCTCCGTTTGCCCTCTCCGGTGGCCGGCGCTCCTCGCCGCTGCCGTGAGAGGGTACCTTAGTATCTCTTTTGCTGTTTTAGTTTGTTTCAAGTTCTTGGGTTAGTTGTTTAAGTAGCTGTTTGGCCTTGGTTTAGGGAATTCCTTGGTTTGCTTCGAGTTCCAATCTGGGTTTGTGGATCCAGTTGGAAGGGTCAATTTACAGAGAAGATGCTAGCAGTTCCGGATCTGTTAGATCCACGGTATGGCTCGAAAAATAAGGTATCTTCTTTGCTTGGTCCTTCCCTTGTGTTCTTTCGTTCATGTGATGTTCGATTTGAAGCCGTCACTGTTGTGTGGCTGTGATTGTGTTATCCGCCTAGCCTTTGCCTTCCTATCACCCCTGTTTTATCTCGCCCAACCTTCGATTCTCATAAGGCTCGTTCCCTTTTTAAGCTTAGGTTCCGTTTGTTGATTGAAGAAATGTCAGTCTCGGTTTTCTGCAGTTGGTGATCTTCTCATTGTTGTGACTTGTTGTGGCTGATAGTTTTCTCGTACATTCCTCATGTTGGGTTTATTCGAGAGGTTAGACATTGCTCCTTGTCTTGCTTTACAGATATGTTTATCTGATTGCGTTTTGAAGACTTATATCTAGACGTTATGGGGTGTTGTAGTCGTCGTCGTATCCGGAAGCGTACTCGAGTCTTGTTTGCCGGATTATGAAGTTCTTGGTTCTTGTTTCAAGAGATTGGCTCTCATCTTAATAGGAGAAGCTGGTTGTTATTGTCGGATTGGCCGCTGGCATCCTTGGTAAATCTCAGCTACAAGTGCTTCAGAAGAAAAAACCTTGCGTTTTGAGACTTGTTTATTTCGTAAAGACTCAACCTAGTTTGCCTTTGTTTTTAGTTATTGGGTTCGTCCTCTTTCCAAGTTAAAATTGTTTGCTTTGTAGTTTGTTTCTTTGTTGATTTCACTTATGTTTCCGGAGATTTCTACTCGTCCGCCAGCTTTATTTCCTTCTTTTGGGCATTAGACTCCAAGAAAATCTTGTATTCCGTCGGCTTAAGCTTGTAATTCACCATGTATTCCACCTTGTTTATATGACTTTCATGTGTCTCCTGAAGATATAAATCTAAGACGACCTTGAGTAATCAAAACAGAAAGAAGTTCAATCATTGGGTCCACAGTATTCGATGTCACGAAAGGCCCTTTTCATGTCTGATATGATCATTGACATTTATAAAAAATTCAACGCATCTCGATATAAATAGCTGCCATATTTTGAAATTTCTATTAGTCAAACTCACATTTAATCCTTATCTGAAATATCCAAAATGACTTGAGTTCCTCGAAATGTCTATGCCTTGGGGTTAATAAAGTATTTTGAGTGGTTGCTGTAAAAAGTTTTGTTTATCAACGGTATATCGTATACAAATACGACGATTGTGGTGTTGTAGTCACTAGTAGTAAAGTCGTCAAGATGACAAGATCATGTCCACTAGATCGGTAAAATCTATTTTGTAAGTAGTAAAAGTCAAAGTATCTCATTTAGTGTTACGTCTCTCCAAAACTTGTCAACCATTATTTACGTCGTTAAAGCTTCTGTCTAGGTAGATAAAGATCTGGTAAACACTAACACGTTGCGTAGAGTTTATCCCGGAAATCAAATATCTCGTGTGTTTCTTCTGTAAATATATAGTTTTGACGAAATGGTATTCATATGTCACGTGTTGGCTAACATCAACAAATTTATTCCAGAAAAGCCACATACAATCGATATTTTTTTCTGAATGAGGAAACTTTCAAATCTTTACTTTTTTTTTTGTCACACCTCAAATCTTTACTCTATACTATTAAACTGTACTACGGCACTAAATACCATAAGTACTCCAGATAACTACAATGAGACCAACTGACCAAGAGTCCAAATTACACAAACCCAAATCCAAAAAGTCATAAACTTTGACGGACAAAAAAAACAATAAATGAAGATCAATAAAGACAATCAAACCTTTCCTTCCTCACGAAAGCTTTCAACTTTCCCAATTCACAACTGTCATTATTGCTCAAAGCTTCATGCCTTTATCAATCCTTAAATGTAACTTCTTCTTCTGCCATAAAATTGCAATTCTTCTTCTGCCATAACTTACACTAGATTAAGACCCAAGGTACGGACAAAATTATTTATAACTAAAATATTTAAATTACAAGTTGTATTTATTAGTTAAATATGTTATAATTATTTAATAATTGTTAAATAAAACATATAATACCGCAATATAATTTTTTTTACATAATGTTTATTTAATCAATTTAATTAGATATGTCTATAATCTGATATTAACAGTGTTACTAAAATAATGAAATGATGTTTTACTCGTGTAACACCGAACTAATGATATTTTTTAATTTATATAACCTTGTTCGAGATATTTTAACTCACACTATATCTATCTTAATTTTTAATATTTATTGTGTATCTACGGTATAATATTTACCATATTTAACTTTTAAAGTTTTAAATATTTTTCATTTTTAACTCTTATAAAAATCTTTAAAATAAAGAAACATAATAAACCAAATAAAAGTTTTTAAAGTTTGAATGCCTGATAAATCAAGTTTTCTACTCATTTGTATTCAGAATCATTTTGATCTCTTTTATAGTATGACTCTAAACCATTGCCCAATTTTTTTAGACGATGTGGAATATTGTACCCGTATTTTTATTCATCTATTGAGTAATATATGTCCGTTTTTAAAATTTTGTATTACATCATATGCAGGAAAAAATCACAATTTTCATTAACTAAATATATTATAGAATAATTCAAGATAATTTAAATATAAATTCAAATAAAAATGAAAGAGAATCATATATGAGGTAGAGAGATTTTTTATTTTTTAAAATCTTACCTATAATTAATTTTGAAGTTTTGGTTACTAATATTAAAGTCAATGCATTAAATATAAAAACTTTCTAAAAAATTTTTTTGAACAAAAACTATTGCAAAAATACTAATATAGATTCCAAAAAATATTTTTAAGAAAAAAGTGCTGCAAAAATACTAGTATAGATTTATGGAATTACTAGTGATATTTTGACACCAAAATTGTTATCAAATTAATTTTAAACCTATGCTAACAACTATATAATACACGCTTCATTAATACTACGTGATGAGACCAAAAAAAGAACAAAAAGTCCAAAGTACAAAACCCAAATCCCAAAAAGTCAGAAACATTGACAAAAAAAAGAAAAAGTAAAACAAAGAATAGGGTGAATTAGTGTACTAACCAAAATTGTAATAAAAAAAGAAAGATCAAACCTTTGCCTCGAAAGCTTTCAACTTTCCTTTTCAACAACTGTCTTCAATACCTCTTTAATCAATTCCCAATTATGACAGCAAAACCTCACGCTTACCTTCTTCGTCTTCGTCTTCTTCCTCTGCCATGAAAGCTCTTCTCTTTCTTCTTACCCTTGTCCTCATCCTTCTAAGCTCTGTTTCAGCCGTTGATTTCGTCTTCAACGGCTTCAATGACTCTTCATCTCGTATCTCCCTCTTCGGGATCGCCACAATCGAATCCAAAATCCTAACTTTAACCAACCAAACATCGTTTGAGACCGGTCGTGCTCTGTACAGCAAAATCATCCGGACAAAAGATCCAGTTACTTCCTCTGTTTTACCTTTCTCCACTTCCTTCATCTTCGCCATGGCTCCTTACAAGAACACGCTTCCTGGTCACGGAATCGTTTTCCTCTTCGCACCCACCACTGGAATCAACGGGTCTAGCTCTGCTCAACACTTGGGTCTGTTCATTTGACTAACAATGGTAACCCTAGTAACCACATCTTTGGAGTTGAGTTTGACGTTTTCGCTAATCAAGAATTCAGCGACATCGATGCTAATCATGTCGGCATCGATGTGAATTCGCTTCATTCGATGTATGCTAACACATCTGGGTACTGGTCTGACGATGGAGTGTTTAAGCCGTTGAAGCTTAACGATGGAAGAAACTATCAAGTCTGGATTGATTACAGAGACTTTGTGGTTAACGTTACTATGCAAGTCGCTGGTAAGATTCGACCTAAGGCTCCTTTGCTTAGTAGGCCTTTGAATCTTTCTAGCGTTGTGGAAGATGAGATGTTCGTTGGATTCACTGCAGCTACAGGGAGATTGGTACAGAGTCATAAGATCTTAGCTTGGAGTTTTAGTAACTCTAATTTCTCCTTGAGTGATAGTTTGATCACTACTGGTTTGCCTTCGTTTGTTTTACCAAAGGACTCGATTCTTAAAGCGAAATGGTTTGTTTCTGTATTGGCGTTGTTCTGTTTCTTGATCGTTTCTTTGGTTGGTTTGGTGTTGTTTGGTGTGGTGAGAAAGAGATTAGAGAAGGCGAGGAAGAGAGCGTTGATGGAGGATTGGGAAATGGAGTATTGGCCTCATAGGATTCCGTATGAGGAGATTGAGTCTGGTACAAAGGGTTTTGATGAGAAGAATGTGATTGGGATTGGTGGGAATGGGAAAGTGTATAAAGGTTTGTTACAAGGAGGGGTTGTGGAAGTTGCGGTTAAGCGGATTTCGCAGGAGAGTAGCGATGGGATGAGAGAGTTTGTAGCTGAGATCTCGAGTCTTGGGAGGTTAAAGCATCGTAATTTAGTTTCTTTAAGAGGTTGGTGCAAGAAAGAGAAAGGTAGTTTCATGTTGGTGTATGATTACATGGAGAATGGGAGTTTAGACAGATGGATCTTCGAAGACGATGAGAAGAAAACTATACTTAGCTGCGAAGAGAGGATCCGGATTTTGAAAGGTGTGGCGTCAGGGATATTGTATTTGCATGAAGGATGGGAATCTAAGGTTTTACATAGAGATATTAAAGCTAGCAACGTGTTGCTTGACAGAGATATGATACCGAGGCTTAGTGATTTCGGGTTAGCTCGGGTTCATGGACACGAGCAAGCGGTTAGGACCACTAGGGTGGTTGGTACGGCTGGCTATTTGTCTCCTGAAGTGGTTAAGACGGGGCGTACTTCAACACAAACAGATGTTTTTGCTTATGGGATACTTGTTCTTGAAGTAATGTGTGGGAGAAGACCTATTGAAGAAGGGAAGAAACCGTTGATGGATTGGGTTTGGGGATTAATGGAAAAAGGTGAGATTCTAAATGGGCTTGATCCACGGATGATGATGACACAAGCCATGAATCATGCCATCGATGAAGCAGAGAGAGTTTTGCAGCTTGGATTGCTTTGTGCACATCCTGATCCGGCTAAGAGACCGTCAATGAGACAAGTTGTTCAAGTGTTTGAAGGTGATAAAGCTGAGATATTTGAAGCGGAAAGTAGTGAAGATGTTGAGTCATGGATGCTGAGGAAGATGGGATCTCGTGGGAGCTCACGAGAGTTTTGGTATGGAAGCTCGTCCCATCCGACGATGGAGCAGATCAGACTTCAGTCCTTGTCTGTTTCTATTTCTTCATGGAACAGCTCAATTTTAGACGGGAGGTGATGTATGAATGAATAATGGCTTAAGGAACCTTAAAACATGTAGTTATTTTTTCTGGCTTTACTTTGTTTGCTGTTGAGTACATATAAGGTTTTGTAAACTCACGTCATTAATCAATATACATCTGTTTTCAGGGTTTTTTTTGGAGAAATTAGTTTTCAATTATTTTCTATATTCAATATGTTAATAAATAATTTTCGGATCAAACGATGAAAAATATTTAAGAGGGAATTTTTTATTTAGGGTGTGGTTACTGTAAAACATTTTTACTGAAATAGTAGACCTCTGTTTGGTGCTATGCTATCGGATTCAAAAATTCGAATCAAGCTAATATTATTATCGGATTCAAACTAAGGTGATATACATGAAAATGACTAATTTAAGCGTCATGAATCCGTCACAATTATTACTCAAAAACCATTAAACACATATAACAATAAACAAAGATTCAACGTATACATTCCGCATATCAAAAACCATTAAACACATATAATAATAAATTAGTTTTCACGCATAACCAATATGAGATCTATGGTAGTAGTGAATCAAACCATCTAAAGAGATTCGTCCTCGTCCAAAGAAAACACAAACAATAATAATTTTGCTAATTTGAAAGTAAAATCAGAAACCATTTAAGTAAAGAAATTTTCATATTGTCGTTTGCAGATCTCTAGATATAATATACAATTTTATAATTTTAATAAAAAAATAGCCCTAAATTCAAAAGTATCCAAGTAAATGACTATCAAATTCAAACTATCCAAGTAAATGAGCGAGATACTTCTGAATTTTAGTTGAGAGTTTAATCAAAATTTTGGATTCGGATGTTTGAAAAGTGTAATATTGAACTCAAATGAATAAAATGTGTATTTAAATTTATGGTTATTTGTTAAGTAAAGTGATAAAGAAAAAAAGGTTTGAGCAAATAGTTGTACTAATACACAAAGCAAAATGGACTAACAAAGTATGAATAAATAATGAGTGAATCCGAGAGACCTTATCAGAGGAAATTCTATCTGTTAATAAATCTGTTAATTTTTGTTTATGTTGAGACCATGTTCACATTAATGCATGGGATATACTAAACCGTGATTATATATATGTTGATGAGTAATGTTGGCGTGAGAGAAAAATCTCTTTGAGATTATGATATTTAATTTTTGGGTATTTCTATCAATTGTTATGGAATTTTTTATCTGTCAATATTTTTAGAAATTTTTTTTACTTGACACACACAGTAAAATAGTATAATATTAATAAAAACAAAAAAAGTTCTATGTTTATTATGTAAAAATTAGATGTTATTTCTTACTAAAGCCAGAATAGATATTAGTTAATGTCAAAGTATCAAATAACTTTTTTTAAAAAAAATTTTGTGGTTGAAGATTGTTAATGATGTTTATTAATCTAGAGTTTAATTCAATTTAGCTAAAGCTTGGGTTAATTATCCCAAGTAAACCACTATTCTTCAGAATAATCTAGAAAAGCCGTCACTGTCTGTCACTCAAAGTCCATCATGGAAGTCAAAATACATCCAGTGCACTACGCTAGGAAGAAAGCAAGATGGTGAGTGGCGGATCCAGAAACTTAATTTGGGTGATGCACACAATATAAAATTGAAATATTAAATTTATATAAAATAAATAACACTTTTATCTTAATTAATAAATAAATTCATACTTTAATGTATGAAAAACTTAGAAATAAGTGATTCATAAATAGAAATATAAGGTTGTAGGAAAAAAAAAGTAAATATAGGCTTATATTCTGACATGGTTTTATATACTAAAAAAACATTTGACATGATCTAATTTGCATATTAGTACAAAACAAACAGTATAATGCATATGGATGCCAGATAGGTAAGAGAAAAAAAAAGCATTTTAATTTTTGGAAAGAGCATAAAGTTATGGTCTTGAATCTTAATGTTTTAAAGGTTGTATTTCAGATAAAAAGACAAACTAAACGACACAAAGATTCGATGTTGCCGGGTTCAATAAAGTTCTCTGTTATTTTTGGAGTGTCAAAATCTAACTTAAGAACGTGATTCCTTATTTGTTTCGACTGTCATATTCTGAATGACATGGTGCCGTAAGTTTAGCAAAAGAGTTTTGTTCATTACATTCTAATTATTATGATTATCTAAAAAAGATTAGGATTCAAACAACGCAAAAGTGGCATCACTTTCACTCATCAGCAGCACCATCACTAGTTAATAATCCCACAAAAAATTTAATTGCCTTTCTTAGGGGGAGGTATTGGTTTGAGATTTTAAGAGAGTTTTAATGACTTTAAATAAAATCATGGAAAGTATAAAGTTGAGGATTCTTAGTGATTGTTTAGAAAGTTTTTTAAAATCTTGCTGATTTTTTTTTCCTAATCTTGTAAAATCTCTCATAAAATCTTGCTCAACAAATATTGCACAATATTCTTTTGATTCAACACTTCTATGGAAAAAATATCTCTTTGTGTTCGGGTTCTTCTTCGACATCGCCGCACACGACGGTGGTGGTAGCCATAAACGGAGGCTCTCTTCTTCTGATCTATATAAATTGCGTAAATTGTGGCGATCTCGTTGTGTGTCTCATTATTATATATAAAAAGGGTGTCATGCTCCTTACGTAAACAAACATGCACGCACACACACACAGAAGAAAGAGAGATAAAGAAAGAAGATCAGAGAGAGGGTACTCAAAGTGAAAATTGAGAGAAAGAGAGAGAGATGAATATACTATACATTGACCTCTCTGTTTCACGAGGATGCACATGCTCCTCTCTCTTTAGAATTTTTGTTTTGTTTTTTGTTTCATTGCTCTCTCCTCTCCCTAGCTAGTAACATAAAAATATCTTTCACAATTCACATGATCTGTCTCTCTCTCTCGCAATCTTCTATTGGTTGAGATCTGGGTATATGATTTTGGTTGAGATGGGTGGAGATATGATGGAAGATGATTGGGAATTTGCGATTCTTCTCCGCCTCCCAAAAAGTCTTGTTCTTTTGCTGTTGAGTCTGAGAGAAGTATGAAGAGATGAGGACAAAAGTTATGAATATATATCCCAGTAACCCACGTTTTCATTTTCAACAAGAAAAGAAAGTCATGGACTATGTCACAATCTCTATTTGAAAAGAGTTTTCAGACTTTTGTTATGAAGAAAATGATATAAAATCCTAAACCAATAACATAAAATTTGAATTCATTAACAATCCAAGATTTATTTGTTTTATTTGAATAACATAAAACTTTTAATGACTTTATAAAACTCTTAATCAATAACACTAGATTTATCAAGATTTTAGATAACTTTTTATAAATCCACAACCAATAACACCAAATTTTAAAAGAATTTTAAAAAGTCTTGATTGAATAACAACATATTTTACATAACTTTTAAAGTCATTAAGATTCTCTTAAAATCCCAAACCAATAACCCCCCCCTTAGTTTATATCTTAAATCCTAGTCAATATGGAGTCGTTATCCAATTTATTGGTAACTCTAACCTTCATTAAAAACGTTGCCGTTTTCAGAGCCCACGAGCATAATATAACGGATATAAATGCTCTTTTGTCTTGTCTCTCCCTCGATTTGAGAGATTCTCTCGAGTTTCTGACACGCGCGTTTGTCGCACGTGTCTTGTAACCTACACGTCTCTATTTCGTGGACGCTCCGTTCACCTAATCTCCACCGTTAGATAAGAGCCATCAATCAATCGAACGGTCAATACCTTAAGGATCATGTATTATTAGTACGACGAGACACATATCGTTATCTCTTTTATTATTTTTGGTAATATCATTATTATTATCTCTCCATGAATTTAACACAGTTTCGTTTCGTCACTGTCTTTGAAACTTAAAGAAACGAAAAAGAAAGAAATAAAAAGATGAAGTAATTTTTGAAAAAAGATTCTAAGTAAAGAAACCGTTAGCCGGCGATGAGAAGGCAGCGGCCATCGGTAGCCACCACCGCGTCTTCACCGTCGCTTGAGGTGTATAATATCATTCCGATTCATGATTTTATTACGGAGCATCCGTCGCTGCGTTACCCGGAGGTTAGAGCGGCGGCGGCGGCGCTTAGAATAGTCGGAGACCTTCCGAAACCTCCGTTTGTTGATTTCACAACTCGCATGGACTTGATGGACTGGCTTGGTCTTCTATTTGGTTTTCAAATCGACAACGTCCGGAACCAGCGAGAGAATCTCGTCCTCCACTTGGCTAACTCTCAAATGCGGCTTCAACCGCCGCCGCTTCATCCCGACGGTCTCGATCCCACTGTTCTCCGTCGATTTCGTAAGAAGCTTCTCCGGAACTACACGAATTGGTGTTCCTTCCTCGGAGTGAGGTGCCACGTCACCAGCCCTACCCAGAGCCGTCATCAAACTAATGTTGTTTTGAATCTCCGCCGTGAGCTTCTCTACGTAGCTCTGTATCTATTGATTTGGGGTGAATCTGCGAATCTCAGGTTCATGCCTGAGTGTCTGTGTTACATTTTTCACCACATGGCTATGGAGCTCAACAAAGTCCTCGACGGAGAGTTTGATGATATGACCGGAATGCCTTACTGGCCTTCCTTCTCCGGTGATTGTGCTTTCCTCAAGAGTGTGGTCATGCCGATTTATAAGACGGTTAAGACGGAGGTTGAGAGTAGCAACAATGGGACGAAGCCACACTCTGCTTGGAGAAACTACGACGACATCAATGAGTATTTCTGGAGTAAGAGAGCGTTGAAGAGCCTTAAATGGCCTCTAGATTACTCCAGTAATTTCTTCGACACGACACCTAAAAGCAGTAGAGTGGGGAAGACTGGTTTTGTCGAGCAAAGATCATTTTGGAATGTCTATAGAAGCTTTGATCGGTTATGGATTCTATTGCTTCTCTACTTGCAGGCAGCTATTATTGTGGCTACCAGTGATGTTAAGTATCCTTGGCAAGATCGTGATGTAGAGGTCTAGAAACGTTTCCCTTTTTTTAAACTATATACCGTATAAGAGAGTTGAGTTGTGTTCGTTGGTATATATATAAAGACATTATCTGTTCTTCTACTTGCAGGTTGCATTGTTGACTGTTTTCATCTCCTGGGCTGGCTTGAGGTTGCTTCAATCTGTGCTCGATGCTAGTACTCAGTACAGTTTGGTGAGCAAAGAAACTGCCTGGCTTTTCATCAGATTAATTTTGAAGTTCGTGGTGGCTGTGGCATGGACAGTTTTGTTTTCAGTCTTCTACGCAAGGATTTGGAGCCAGAAAAATAAGGATGATGAGTGGTCTCAAGCTGCAAACGACAGGATTATCGTGTTTCTCAAGATAGTATTCGTGTATGTTATGCCTGAGTTATTGGCTCTTGCACTCTTTATTGTTCCTTGGGTAAGAAACTGGATCGAGGAGCTGAATCTGGGAGTTGTATACTTTCTGACATGGTGGTTCTATAGCAAGACTTTTGTTGGTCGTGGGATGAGGGAAGGGCTGGTGGACAATTTCAAGTATACAGTCTTTTGGATTGTTGTATTGGCCTCTAAATTCATATTCAGTTACTACTTACAAATTAAGCCTCTTATTGCTCCGACCAGGGCACTGCTGAACCTTAAGAATGCGACCTACAATTGGCATGAGTTTTTTGGCAGCACTCACAGGATAGCAGTAGGAATGCTCTGGCTCCCTGTGATTTTGGTTTACCTGATGGATTTGCAAATTTGGTACTCGATCTACTCATCCCTTGTAGGTGCAACAATTGGTCTGTTTTCTCACTTGGGGGAGATCCGGAACATTGATCAGTTGAGACTTAGATTTCAGTTTTTCTCAAGTGCTATGCAGTTTAACCTTAAACCTGAAGAGCATCTTCTGAGCCCTAAAGCAACAATGCTGAAGAAGGCTCGTGATGCTATACACCGGCTGAAATTGCGCTATGGAATTGGTCAGCCTTTCAACAAGATTGAATCCAGTCAAGTTGAAGCAACTTGGTTTGCCCTGATTTGGAATGAGATAATCCTCACATTTAGGGAGGAAGACCTAATTAGTGACAGGGAGGTTGAGCTGCTAGAGTTGCCGCCTAATTGTTGGAATATTCGGGTTATCCGTTGGCCGTGTTTCCTCCTTTGTAATGAGCTCCTGCTTGCTCTAAGTCAGGCAAACGAGCTCTGTGACGCTCCTGATCGCTGGCTTTGGTCAAAAATCTGTAGCAGTGAGTACAGGCGTTGTGCTGTTATAGAAGCTTTTGATAGCATCAAGTTTGTGATTCTTAAAATTGTTAAAAATGGCACAGAGGAAGAATCCATACTGAACAGGTTGTTTATGGAGATTGATGAAAATATGGAAAACGAAAAGATAACTGATGTATATAAGCTGACGGTACTACTTCGGATTCATGAAAAGCTGATATCACTTCTTGAACGTCTGATGGACCCAGAAAAGAAAGTATTCAGGATCGTGAATATACTGCAAGCTCTGTATGAACTCTGTGCATGGGAATTTCCAAGAACTAGGAGGAGCACTCCGCAGTTACGACAGCTTGGCTTGGCACCCATTAGTTTGGATGCAGGCACTGAATTGCTGTTTGTCAATGCCATTAATCTCCCTCCTCTTGATGATGTTGTCTTTTATAGGCAGATTCGTCGGGTCCATACAATTCTTACTTCTAGAGATCCAATGCATAATGTGCCAAAGAATCTTGAGGCCAGAGAGCGTCTTGCTTTCTTTAGCAACTCTCTCTTTATGAACATGCCCCAGGCTCCCAGTGTAGAAAAGATGATGGCTTTCAGCGTGTTGACTCCTTACTATGACGAAGAGGTGATGTATCGGCAAGAAATGCTCCGAGCTGAGAATGAGGATGGAATATCTACCCTATTCTACCTTCAAAGAATCTATGAGGATGAATGGGTGAATTTTGTGGAGCGGATGCGTAGAGAGGGAGCAGAAAATGAGAATGATATTTGGTCGAAGAAGGTTAGAGATCTTCGCCTCTGGGCTTCATATAGGGGACAGACGTTGTCCAGAACAGTGCGAGGGATGATGTATTATTATAGTGCCTTGAAGAAGCTTGCCTTTCTTGATTCTGCTTCTGAAATGGACATCAGGATGGGAACTCAGATTGCTCCTGAGGCACGCCGTTCTTACTACACAAATGATGGTGGGGATAACACACTGCAGCCAACACCTTCTCAGGAAATCAGCAGAATGGCTAGTGGTATAACCCATTTGCTTAAAGGGTCCGAGTATGGGAGTGCAATGATGAAATTCACATATGTTGTGGCATGCCAAGTATATGGACAGCATAAAGCAAGGGGGACCATAGAGCTGAGGAGATTCTGTTCCTGATGAAAAATCATGAGGCTCTCCGTATTGCATATATTGATGAGGTCATCTTGGGAAGGGAGGTCGAGTACTACTCGGTTCTTGTGAAATTTGATCAACAACTTCAAAGAGAGGTCGAGGTCTATCGTATCAGACTACCAGGCCCCTTGAAGCTTGGCGAGGGAAAACCAGAAAACCAAAACCATGCTCTAATCTTTACACGAGGAGATGCGATTCAGACCATTGATATGAATCAAGATAACCATTTTGAGGAGGCTCTTAAGATGAGGAACTTGTTGGAATCATTCAAGACTACCTATGGCATAAGGAAGCCCACTATTCTTGGAGTCCGTGAGAAAGTTTTCACTGGTTCGGTATCTTCACTCGCATGGTTCATGTCTGCTCAGGAAACAAGTTTTGTAACCTTAGGACAGCGTGTTCTTGCCAACCCACTGAAAGTGAGGATGCATTATGGTCATCCGGATGTATTTGATCGGTTTTGGTTTTTGCCTCGGGGTGGAATTAGCAAGGCCTCAAGAGTTATAAATATCAGTGAGGATATATTTGCTGGATTCAATTGTACTTTAAGAGGTGGTAACGTGACACACCATGAATACATACAGGTAGGCAAAGGAAGGGATGTGGGTTTGAATCAGATCTCTATGTTTGAAGCCAAGGTAGCGAGTGGTAATGGTGAGCAAGCACTGAGCAGAGATGTATACAGGCTAGGTCACAGGCTGGACTTTTTTAGAATGCTCTCTTTCTTCTACACAACGATTGGCTACTACTTCAACACAATGTTGATAATATTTACAGTTTATGCATTCTTGTGGGGTCGGCTTTATCTAGCACTTAGTGGTGTTGAGAAAATAGCAAAGGATAGGAGTAACAGCAATGAAGCTCTTGCTGCAATCTTGAATCAACAATTTATTATTCAGCTAGGACTTTTCACTGCACTTCCAATGATTCTTGAAAATTCTCTGGAGCGTGGGTTTCTTCCAGCGATTTGGGACTTCATAACAATGCAGCTGCAACTTGCATCGTTTTTCTACACGTTTTCCATGGGAACTCGAACCCATTACTTTGGCCGGACAATACTCCATGGTGGAGCCAAGTATCGTGCAACTGGAAGAGGGTTCGTAGTGGAGCATAAGAAATTTGCCGAGAACTACAGATTGTATGCTCGAACTCATTTCATCAAGGCTATTGAGCTCGCGATTATTCTGTTGGTATATGCGGCTTATAGCCCGTTGGCTAAGAGTTCGCTTGTTTACATACTGATGACGATATCGAGCTGGTTCCTTATTACATCTTGGATTATTTCTCCATTTCTGTTTAACCCGTCTGGTTTTGACTGGCTCAAAACAGTGTATGATTTTGACGATTTTATTGCGTGGCTATGGTCTAGAGGCGGGTTGTTTACGAAAGCAGATCAGAGTTGGTTTACGTGGTGGAATGAGGAACAAGAGCATCTCAAAACCACCGGAGTGTGGGGGAAACTGCTTGAGATTATACTTGATCTTCGCTTCTTCTTTTTCCAGTACAGTATTGTGTACCATCTTCGCATCGCAGAGAAGCGGACGAGTATTGGGGTATACTTGATTTCTTGGGGATGCATCATCGGAATTGCTGCGATATACATCACAACAATCTATGCTCAGAAGAAATATTCTGTCAAGGAGCATATTAAATATCGATTCATTCAGTTCTTAGTAATCGTCCTCACGGTTCTTGTGGTCGTGATGATGCTGCAGTTCACCAAACTTACAGTTGTTGATTTGTTGATAAGTCTCTTGGCTTTTGTTCCCACAGGCTGGGGATTGATTTCCATAGCTCAAGTACTAAAACCGTTTCTGTTGTCAACAGTGGTTTGGGACACAGTAATCTCTGTTGCTCGCCTTTACGACCTCTGTTTTGGGTTGATAGTTATGGCTCCGGTTGCATTGCTTTCATGGTTGCCCGGTTTTCAGAATATGCAAACACGGATTTTGTTCAATGAAGCTTTTAGCAGAGGGTTACAGATTTCTATCATTCTGGCTGGCAAAAAATCCACTTGAAGCAAATATTGGTATGGATCAAATCTTTATTATATGTTACTGGTTACCCTTAAGTACATCCATTATCAAGATTGAATTCATTATTCATATTTGCAGGGTTCTTAATTTTGTTGAAGATTAACTGGTCTGGGAAGGTTTAAGACATTATAGGAGCTATAAGTCGAAGATATCATTCTCTCTGGCAAAAGAATTCACTTGAAGTAGCCAGGTTTGATATCCTCCTCCACTTTTGCGGCGCTGCACCAGCTTACGGTAGCCAGGCTAGGGTGTTTGCATTTTGAAGTTGACCTTGGTTAGGCGTGTTTGTAAACGTAGGTATGAATCTATGATCTATCTTTTCGCTTTTTTTCCTCAAGAGACCATACAATTAATGGATGATTCCGTCACACTGCAGGGTTCTTGATTTGGTGAGAGATTAATATTTAGGGGCTTTAAAAATGACGCTATGCTTCAGACTGCACCATTTGTTTCGGTCTTGTACAGTTCTGACTCTTTGCTTTAAACACTCTTTTGCACATATTTTTTCCTTGTGGAGATCTTTTTATGTCATTCACTTTTTTTATTTTCTTTAGAGATTCTCAAATCGTTTGTCGTGTTTTGATTCAGATTTATTGCTTAATCCACGAGAATTATTTCTACGGTAATCTCTCATGATTATTACAAAGCATTGTGTAAATTAGAGGGGCAATCTCTAGTGCATCTCCACTAAACCGGAAGAGTTTTATGGAGGCAGCAAGCTCTAGACCTCTAGTGCATCTCCACTTCGTCCCACTTGACTCAGAAAATTCCACTCTTCACTCTGATTTGAATTTGTCAACATATATAAAATAAGAAAGCGTTTTATCCGAGCAAATCGTTGACGGCCTCTTGAATGGAAGCCATTTAGAAAAACCACACGACACACAAAGTGCACAAACACCTATGATTGGGTTACCGCCATGGTTTTTGCCTTTTTGTTATTGCTCAGAAAGTTTTAATGCCAGAATATTTGGTCAATGGATTATATTATGTGATCTGTCAATATTGGCGAATTAAAGTTCATACCTTAGCACCATACAATTTGAAAATTAAACTGAGTTTAGGTTGCTATGGTAACAAAAAAAAAAAAGCAAAAGATAATCACCCTACAAAATTGAGGCTTTCACTCATACATGATCCATTGTTATGCTTCCCACTTTTATGTTTCCCTCCTTCCAACTCATTCCACATGATAACCAATAACCTTGAATCCTGTCCTTAAGCTGCAATTCTAATGCTCGCAACGATGGCACATTCTCTTTTCTGTTTGAAAACATGATTTTATCGTAATTTACCAAGGTTCGTTTGTTAGGCTAACAAAAAAAAAAAAACAAAAGTGTGGACAGTTGTACTTACGTGAGCAGTGATAAAATGTCTACTTGGAGAGTGCACAAAAACTTGAATCCTCGGGAACTTTTGTGTAGCCTCTCGAAGAGAATATCATAGTCTGGCCGGAGGGTATACTTGAGATTCCGCTCAATGGAGTATAATGCATTGAGATCATCATGCGGTTCCATCTCATTGCGTGGGCAAATCTCGAGTAGTCTGATGAGATATTGGTCAATGAGTTGTTCCACTTGAATGTCATCGACATAATATTCTTTCGCCAATCCAAGAAGTAACTTGTTCCGATCATTCCTTGAGAGAGTCAAGTAACCCTTAATGGATGTTAAAGGAAAAAACCTCATCAAGACCATATATATACCTAAATGATTATATATATATCACGACTATATTATGCCATTACCTCTTTGAAATCATTCAAAACAGAGTCTAATGCCTCGTTCCGACTAACGGAGATCGCCAAGTGCATTTTCTCAAAAACTCCATCAAAATCCTTAACCGCATTTCTAGTTAAACAACCCACGTTTCAAATTTAAATTTTTCTTGACTACTTATAAAAATATTACGTAGTTACCATAATTATTGCAATTAACTAGAAATATGTACCTTCCTTTGCTACACACATAAAGGTAGTCGAAGTTTTTGGGTACCTCTGTCAACCATAACACACGTAATTAGAACTTAGAAGACGTCGTCCATCGCTCAACCTTTTCAGTATGAGCTTTTGGTTTCCGTCTAGATATTAGAATTACAAAACGTTCGATGACTTGAAAAACCATAGCAATTCCAGTGAGGATTCAGAGAGAGCACTTACTGTGAAAATAACGTTCTCATTTGATGGCGTTTTGATGATGCCTTCTTTCTTATTAATACTTTTTTCTTTGTTTAATAATCCAAAAAAAATCTTCTTCATCGTCCTTTTGGAATAACGAAGGGCTTTTTAATGTGGTAGTATTTAGTGTTTGAAGCTATAAAAGAAAAAAGCCGGACTTGAATTTATGGTTATCCATTAAATAACGAATTATGTAAAAGTTGACAAAAAACACGAATTATGTAAAAATCACATTTTCACAAACAGATAAATATCTTGCATAACTGTTTTAAAAAGTTTTTATGATCACTATCACATTAAAAAGTCAAATTAAAACCCAAATTTAGAATTTATTTCCACATTTAGCTCCTCTCTGACTAGGTAAAAAGTGGGGAGGGTTGTGTGGAGGAAAAAAAGCCAAGTCAGAGAAGAGCTAAATGTGGAAATAAATTCTAATTTTGGGTTTTACTTTGACTTTTTAATGTGATCAGTGATAGTAAACATAATAACTTTTTTTAAACAATTATGTAAGATATTAATCTGTTTGTGAAAATGTGATTTTTATAAAATTCGTTATTTAATGGATAAGCATAAATTCAAGTCCTTTAACAAAAAAAAAAAAACATAAATTTAAGTCCGGCTTTTTTTCTTTTACAGTTTCAAACACCAAATACTATCACATTGAAAAGCTGTTCGTTATTCCAAAAGGACGATGAAGAAGATTTTTTTTGGATTATTAAACAAAGAAAAAAGTGTTAATAAGAAAGAAGGTATCATCAAAAGGCCATCAAATGAGAACGTTATTTTCGTAGATGAAGTACGAGTAAGTGCTCTCTCTGAATCCTCACTGGAATTGCTATGGTTTTTCAAGTCATCAAACGTTTTGTAATTCTAATATCTAGATGGAAATCGAAAGCTCATACTGAAAAAGGTTGATCGATCGATGGACGACTTATAAGTTCTAAATATGTGTTTTATGGTTGACAGAGGTTCCCAAACAACTTAGACTACCTTTATTTGTGTAGCGAAAAAATGTACATATTTCTAGTTATTTGCAATAATTATGGTAACTACGTAATATTTTTATAAGTAGTCAAGAAAAATTTAAATTTGAAACGTGGGTTGTTTAACTAGAAATGCGGTTAAGGATTTTGATGGAGTTTTTGAGAAAATGCACTTGGCGATCTCCGTTAGTCGGAACGAGGCATTAGACTCTGTTTTAAATGATTTCAAAGAGGTAATGGCTTAGTATAGTCGTGCTATATATTAACATAGGTATATATATATGGTCTTGATCAGGTTTTTTCTTTAACATCCTTGAAGGGTTACTTGACTCTCTCATGTAATGATCGGAACAAGTTACTTCTTGGATTGGCGAAAGAATATTATGTCGATGACATTCAAGTGTAACAACTCATTGAACAATATCTCATCAGACTACTCGAGATTTGCCTAGGCAATGAGAGGGAACCGCACGATGATCTCGATGCATTATACTCCATTGAGCGGAATCTCAAGTATTCCCTCCGGCCAGACTATTATATTCTCTTCGAGAGGCTACACAAAAGTTCCGGAGGAGTCAAGTTTTTATGCACTCTCCAAGTAGAGACATTCTATCAATGCTCACGTAAGTACAACTGTCCACACGTTTTTTTTTTGTTAGCCTACCTAATGAACCTTGGTAAATTCATCCTATGTAATTGGAATATATTAATTGGGCATAAAACATCTTAGTTAATTATTTTCTTTTCTTATAAAATGGAAATATTATGATAAAATCATGTTTTCTAAATATATGACCCAAATGATCACATCTCTATAGGTTGTATTTTTAAGGATTTCATACCAAAAAAGGTGTTTGGAAACGAATTACAGTTGCTGTATTGAAAATGGACAATACTTAGGTTCACTCCTAGGGTTGAATTTTTTTGTTCACTTTCTTATAAAATAAAGAAATAAATTCTGTATACATCATTGTAAAATTAAAAACATAAACCGCTTTTCTATAAGCCAAACCAATAGATTTTTTTTTTTTTTTTTTTTTTTTTTTTTTTTTTGACAACCAGATGCTTTCATTCATTCAAATCAAAGCAAATACAAAGGAGGAGATGCAAAAGATCTCAAAGTTTAAACTGAAACAAAGGTTACAAAGATGGGCATTCCCCAATGCCAAAAAGGAAAAGATAGGTAACATCGAGATAGACTCCATGAGAGCTATGAAACAGTCACTAAGAAGCGGCTTGAAACATGAGAGATCACGGTAGCTCGATTGATCATCCTCGAGCAATTCGGTGGATGACAAGATAGTCACGGTCGAGAGACATTGTGACGTTAAGAACAAATCCATAGCCAATAAACTCACCGGAGCGAGGGTACTAACAGGAGCACCACATTGGCAAGGGTTCGGTAGACCAAGGTTTGATGGTCAAGGGTAGAGTGCTGTAACATCCAAAGCGGAGGGTCAGGAACAAACTGGTAGCACCAGGAATAGCTTCGATAATAAACAGTCCGAGTGATGAAGATGGTGCTGAAGAAAATTTGCTTGAAGTCGTCGGATGCAAGAGTTGAATAACAGGGCATAAGACCATAATGCTGCAAGGTTTTAACAACAGACCATACAAGTGAAACTAGAGCCATGAATAGCCAAGGATAACAATCAAACCGTAACAATACAGGTGGGTTCTCTCTCACTTGGTGCCCTTGACCAAGGAGATTAAGAACACCACACAAAGCATGTAGCCGGTTTGACAGGAGGGATAGGGTACATGCTTGGTCTCTTTTGTTTCTAGCATCACAAACAAGGTTAAGGTGGTGGTAAGAGGGTGAGGACTGAGGTCGCTAGATGGGATTGAGTTAATGTAACCATGAAAATTCAGGTTTTTAGAACCAAAACACAATGTCATCAGTTGAACAGAGACCAGGGTTCTTACAAAGAACTTGTGAAACCAAAGCAGTCTAGATGATTGAAGTCGCAGATGGAGTCTTCGGCCAACGAGATCAAACAAAGCATCTAGGCAAAACTATGGATCGACAAAATGAGATATAAATCAGACCTGGATTTTTGAAGTTGGGCTTGAAACTTAGACTTGCTAATGGGCCGGATTCAGGTTCAAAGTCCATCAACGAAACCCTAGGGTTGTGCTGAGTGACCACGAAAGATTGAGATGCGGCGGCTGATCGGAGGAATTAGAGGAAGACTCGACTCTCCGGAGCAAGCAGAGTCGGTTCAGCCAAGTTCAGACTTTGATATGTGACGAGGCGAGAAACCCATAAGAGAAGGGAGCCATAGATCTGAGAAGATTATCGCCAGACACCGCCGTCGTCTCTGTCTGGCAGAGTTCAGGTGACGGTACGGAGGAGGGGTCTTCAGAGGTGAGCCAGGTTCCAGATCGAGATTTGAAAAAGACCAGGGGTTGTAGATCCGCCGACACAGAGGTTGACCAGAGATAAGACTGGGTGGAATTCGCCGGAGACCACCTCCATCTATAAACGATGAGCCACATGCCATTACCTAGAGTAGGTTGGTTAAAGAGGGTTTGGGGAGATTTCAAAAGGGGACAAAAGATGGGGAGACAAAACATAAACCTAAAGCTAACCGAGCAGAGATTTAAACGGAACATGAGAGAGGACAAATTGTCCCGACGCCGGCGAGCTAAAGCTTCGCCGACGTCGGAGGAGTTGAACGGGAGAGATGCCTCGATAATTGTGTCTGGGAGAGAAAGTTTTTAGCCAAACCAATAGATAATTTTGTTTTAATAGTAAAATATAAACCTTACCAACTCATTTGTAAATTCAACCCGATATATAATTTGTTCTAATTGTAAAATCTAAACTCTAATCACCTCATTTGTAGACTTAAAACGACATATAATTTTTTTCTAATTGTAAAATTTAAATTCTGACCATTTCATCTGTAAACTCAAACCGTCGATGAAGAATGTCAAAGAAACTATGGGGTGGCTGTAATTGATAACTCTAGTGTAGAACAGGTTTGTAACCTTTCCTTTTGTGGCACTAGCTTCTTAAATGTTATGTTCTGACAGGAAATTATATACTCACGCGCTCCTTGGAAGCATGGGATTGCAGTGAGTATTTTATCCACGAGAAGCATGGCAAACTTCATTTCAAGGAATAAGGCACCGCTTACTTCGAAGGTGTCGTACGCGGTACGTCAGTACGTGGAATAAGCTTATCTAGGAGTTAGTGTCTTTTTTTTTTTTTTTACATTGTCAAACTTTGTGTTTTCAGTATAAGTCTTTTACATTTTCTAATTTCTATAATGGATTTATTAAAACATTCTACTTCAAATTCTCTTAAATAAAATTATTTCTTTTTTTATGTGTCTGAAAAAAATGGCTGACAAATTAAGAACCCTTTGCGTATTTTACCTTATATTTATTTTAAATACTTATGTGGACTATTAAAAACTTATAGTTATTTTGCCCAAGAAAAAGAAACTGATAGAGCAACATTACAATATGAAAAAGAAAAAACAATATTATACCACTCCGAGTAAAAATTTTAAGATCGAATATATATATATATATATATATATATATGATAAGATCATAACCAGAGTAAACCAAGATTGACTTGGTCAAGATTGAATAGGATATGGCATCGTGCGTTCTCCTATATTATTGGAATTGTCTCCCACTTATTCACGAAAATATGTTTGTTTAGTTGGCAGTTAATTTAGGAACATCTTTATTGTATTTAAGAAACGATTTGTCTTATGGAATGATAGGAAGAGAAAATTTTAGTAACTTGTTCTAAAGTCTTTGAGAACCAAAGTGTTCTTGTCCTTTGTTCTTGATAACATTGATTGTCCTAAATTGGGATCTATCATTTGGTATCAGAGCAATTACTCTTGCTTTGAAGAGTGACCAAAATTAGCATCACTGCTAACATTTGGTATCAAAGCACTTCTATCCATCTTGTTGACGGCATTCTTCGAGAATCAACGTTCAACAAAACATCTTCAACTTTCTATTTCATACAAAAATATGGGAAGCAACATGGAGCTAACTGCTGATTTTGGGCCAGTCTCGGAGAAGTACAAGATGTGCTCTTTCGTGAACTGCTTAATGTATTTGAGAAGATGAGGATCAATATGATGAATGAGATCAAGAAGGCGAGACAAGAAATGATGGATGAATTCAAGAGTCTTCAAGAGAGCATGAGTCGTCCGGTGGGAAAAACCAGAAGTCTCAAAGCTATTTGTGAAAGAGCCAGCAAACAAGACGAGAAAGCCGACACGGTCACGTCGCAGGTTCTGTCACCACTCAAACTGTCAGCGGTTTCACCACCAAAGTACCGACGAGGTCAAAAAGTTCCGATCAGACGACGTAGACGTCATACTCCTCGGGCCAGAAAATCAAGAAAGCACAGCCGAGGTAGCTCGTCTAAACACAAATCCAGAGTTGGTTTTTCTGATACCAAATGATAGGTCCCAATTTAGGACAATCAATGTTATCAAGAACAAAGGACAAGAACACTTTGGTTCTCAAAGACTTTAGAACAAGTTACTAAAATTTTCTCTTCCTATCATTCCATAAGACAAATCGTTTCTTAAATACAATAAAGATGTTCCTAAATTAACTGCCAACTAAACAAACATATTTTCGTGAATAAGTGGGAGACAATTCCAATAATATAGGAGAACGCACGATGCCATATCCTATTCAATCTTGACCAAGTCAATCTTGGTTTACTCTGGTTATGATCTTATCATTAAATGATAGGTCCCAATTTAGGACAATCAATGTTATCAAGAACAAAGGACAAGAACACTTTGGTTCTCAAAGACTTTAGAACAAGTTACTAAAATTTTCTCTTCCTATCATTCCATAAGACAAATCGTTTCTTAAATACAATAAAGATGTTCCTAAATTAACTGCCAACTAAACAAACATATTTTCGTGAATAAGTGGGAGACAATTCCAATAATATAGGAGAACGCACGATGCCATATCCTATTCAATCTTGACCAAGTCAATCTTGGTTTACTCTGGTTATGATCTTATCAATATATCTACATATAATAAACAATTATTCTGCAGTGTATTATGTGTGGTATTAATTTGAAATCTGGTTACCAATATAACTTATTGAAAATGAAATTTTGATGAATATGAATGAAGTTAGAGACCATGATCACTACGGCACTACCCCTTGGCACTACCTATGCATTTGACGGTTGCATGCATGATGCATGTAATGTTTGTTCTAGTTAACAAAGAAGATATGTTTACAAAATATATCTTCAACACTATATAAAGCACACAAATAATCTTAATCGTATAATTATTTATAGGAGATTGGTTTTAATGAGTTTCGAGATGGGATGATCAAGAATTGATGTCACATGATCAGTGGAAACATGAATCACAAGTGAAAAATTTCACTTCTCCAAAAACAGCTCGCTCATTGTACTCTGCGTAGAAAAAAATTCACGCTTATTAATCTTTTCAAAAATAACTCAAAACAGAGCAAAAATATTATCTAAACAAACTACCTAGGATGTAGTCGGAGTGGTCACAAATCAAGTAACGTACGTGAAATAAATAAAAAAGTGACTTTCGTGTTTCATGATTCATCAACTATAATGTAAGTAATTGGCTTGGCTTGGCTTGGCTTGTGTTAGGCAGTTCGATCTTCCCAATCCAAATAGTTTTTCTGGTTTAGGTGATACCGGAGAACTGGTTGCGTATATTTCCAGTACGTATTGGTTTGAGGCATGGTTGCGTATACTGCCATCCTCCCGTCTGTTCCCACTTGGCATAGTTTTGCATTTGTTGTTGGCATGTGTTCCTTTAATTGTTGTTTTTGTTTCATTTCTATTTATACGTACTTGTTTCAAATTTGAGTATACATATTTACTTTCGTTGGCGACTGATTAGTGATCACGTGATGAGAACGAAAATGTGTCCAGAAGGCCGAAAACCCATTTAATTACACGGAAATGTGAAAACAAACGTATAATTTGGACATGCGGTTATGCTCTACAGTTATCATCTTATAATCACACTTAACATGAATAATGAATGTCAAACTCATTTGCTGGATTAACACCAAACACTTGTTTTTTTTTTTCTTGGAAGATTTCAAAATTTTAAGTTTGATTTGTCGTCGATGAAACCATGAGTAAAGCATGATTCATACTATGATTTTTTTCATAGTTAATGATAAGAAGTATGGATTCATTTCAAATCATGAGCAAAGCATTTGCCACATATAGTGAGGATAATTCCATGGCTATATCAACAAATATTTACAAATTTCGGTTGCACGTAGTTATCTTTTGCCAGAAGATATGTTTGACTATGTCGTGGTTATATAGTTACAAAATTTTTGTGGCTATATGTAGCTATCGTGCCACAAATTATAACAAGAAATGTTTGTGGTTTTGTATCCATTGCAACAAATTAGACATAAAATAGTTAAGGATTTTGCACTTTCAAGATTGTGTCTTATTTGTTCCTAAAAATTACATAGTCACAACATGTTTGTAGCTAATTTGCGGATGTGGACAATTTTTCTTGTTGTGCGACTCGGTGTTCACAAAAAAAATTCTCGTGCAAATGCATAAACAAAATCCTCCTATAATATTCCTACTTCAATAAATAGAAGATGTGTTAATGACAGTTGCCGCAATATGGGCACTTACGCATCTTGATCCGTTTTCTTAGCGTTAAATCAGGTATTATGAGAATGAACAATATCTAAAAATGGGCAACAAAGATTATGGCTTTCATAAATAAATTATTTTGTGACTTTTAGTAAAACACGGATGACAATTAGCAAATTTCATTATTTATATTCTTACGAGCAGTCAGCATAAAAACCCAGCATACTATTTTTTACGAGCAGTGAGCAGTAACTCATATGCTCTGTATTTGTTTTATTTTATTATTCTTTTGTTTTTCCTGGTGTGGATTGGCCAACGTAAAAGTATTGAGCAAGCATAAGATTCTTGTGAACATTATGTCGTAATAGGCACCCGTCGTGTGTTTTTTCCCCCTTCAATTTATATTGAACGTTTAGGCATACGAACCCAATAGAACGTATGATTTTTTACGTGACTATATCTCTGGTTTTAATCTAGTTAGTAATTACCGTAATTTTTGAAACGTATGTGTTGTTCTTATTATATAGTAATGAGCTCGAATTTTCAGCCATCGCACGTTATTCATCTTCCTATTACTATTGACGACAAAGGGTAATGCATTTTGATAATTCCATCTCAATACTGATGATAAAGTTGTAATTCATATCATCGTCAAAAAAAAAAAGTTGTAATTCATATCTTTTAAATTGATAAAGAGGGTTATCCAAAAGCAGCGACTTTGATGAAGTGCGTGAGAAGATGCATTTGGCTATTTCAATGAGTAGAACCAATATGTTGGACACCGTTCTCGATGAATTCAGAGTGGTAAGGATAAGATTTTGTACATTCGTGTGTTTGTTCATATTTACAAGGAATATGTGTCATGTGTGTAGTGAGTGTGTACGGATATATACTCGGGGTTGATGAGTTTTCCTGCACGTGCGTAGGCCTACTTGAGTCTCTCATGCGAAGATCGTAAGAAGCTATTGCTTATCTTGGCCAGAGAGTATTACATCGACAGGATTTATGTCCGAGAACTCATTGATCAGTACGTCAAACTCAAGATCATTAGCCGGACAGAAACACCTACAACGGTTCTCGATGGCCCTTTGAATCGCATTCGGTGGAGTCTTGGACACGCCCTCAGGCCAACATATACCGTGCTTTTCGAGAGGCTAAACCGACGCAGTGAAGGGACTAAATTTTTAGGCACTCTCCAATGCGACATACTATTAATGCTTAGGTACGTAATTAATTAGGATATATTTTTCCTGTATTATGATGGTTAATTTATTTTCTGTGAAAGCCTTACTTTTTAATTTTGGCAGAAAAGATAATTTGTCGTCCTTGCGAGCATTGGAATCACATCTAAAGGAAATATTTTAAGTGTCCACTGAGACTGTCCAAACTCCGAAGGTTTCACTTTGTCCAATTACTAGTGGGGCCCTGAAACCAAGCAATACAAGTTTGTGTTTTTCGCCCAATTCGATTAACTATTGGAACGGAACGCTCGTCGTGTTAATAAAATATCCTAGTAGTTTAAAGTGGGTATGAGAATAAGAGAGGTGGTGAGTTTGATTCTTCTCACCGGCAGTTGTCATTAAATTTAACTTTTCCTAAAAGTTTTACTACGTAATCAGAAATTTAGAATATAGAAATCAGAAAGTGGTACGCTATATTAATAAAAATAACAATACAGAAATTGAAACATTTTCCTAATACGAGTGAACTTATGTATATCATGTTTTATAGAGTTTGAGATTTGATTTAAAGAGTTTTTCTTAATGTAATTGCAAACATAAGATTATAATATAATAAAATTGTATCAACCAATATTATCAAAAATTTAGTAACTACACAAAAAAAAAATACTGTGTATAAAATATTTCCTGTTTCAAAGTTTAAAGCTATATTAATAGAAGATATGATAACATCATTATTTTACCATTTTATATACTAGGATGTCGGCCCGTGCGTTCTTGCTTTCCGTGGTAATTTTTTAATGTATAATATAAAATCATAAATAATGAATAAGATGAATTAACCAAATTAGTTAAATAAAATATTTGTTATATATATATATATGAAAAATCGATTCAGTGACAATAAGAAAATAATATTAAAGATAAATAAATTTAGGTTTACTAAACCATACTCAGATAATCAATTTTAAAACATATTAACATAGAATAAAATTTCAATTATTATTTTATCAAAATTTATAAAAAATAATAAGAGAATCGGGAGAAAGAGCTCATAGCAGCAATGCAACCAAACAAATTGATTAAAAGATAAATTTATGAAAAATTAGAAATCACCATTAATTACCTAAATTAATACTTGAAAGAGATGATCAATACAGTTAGATGGAAAACGACACCAAATAAAAGTTAGATGAATGAATCAATAAATAAAACAATCCAACTTTTTAACAAAAATGAGTTAATTAATGTTGATTATGAAATTGAAAGAAAATAATACTCAGAATTTTTAAATTTAAAGGTATTAAACAATAGTCAAATAACAAAAACTTTTTTCAAGATCCATTATATATATATATACAAAGAGGTGTAAAACAAAAATGTGCGAAAACTAACAAATGTGAATATTGAAAGTTGGGAATACGACGAAGAAACATACTTGTTGGATCAAAATATTGCAACTTTTAAGATCTTTTTTCTTTACTTGTTTTCATCATCTGTTTGTCTGTTTCTCTTTACTTCAGTCTTCATTTTTTTTTTCTCTAATTTTATTTCTTTCTTCTTTCTTTATTTGTTTTCATCATTTCTTTGCTTGTTTCTCTTTACTTCAGTCTCCATTTTTCTTTTTTCTCAAATTTTATTTCTTTCTTTTTTTCTTTATTTGTTTTCATCATCTCTTTGTTTGTTTCTCTTTACTTCAGTCTCCATTTTTCTATTTTCTCTAATTATATTTCATTCTTCTTTCTTTATTTGTTTTCGTCATCTGTTTGCTAATTTCTCTTTACTTCAGTCTCCATTTTTTCTGTTTTCTCTAATTTTCTTTCTTTCTTCTTTCTTTATTTGTTTTCATCATCTGTTTGCTTGTTTCTCTTTACTTCAATCTCCATTTTTCCGTTTTCTCTAATTTTATTTCTTTCTTCTTTCTTTATTTGTTTTCATCATCTGTTTGCTTGTTTCTCTTTACTTCAGTCTCCATTTTTCTGTTTTCTCTAATTTTATTTCTTTCTTCTTTCTTTATTTGTTTTCATCATCTGTTTGCTTGTTTCTCTTTACTTTAATCTCCATTTTTCTTTTTCTCTAATTTTATTTCTTTCTTCTTTCTTTATTTATTTCCATCATCTCTTTGCTTGTTTCTCTTTACTTCAGTCTCCATTTTTCTTATTTTCTCTAATTTTATTTCTTTCTTCTTTCTTTATTTGTTTTCATCAACTCTTTGCTTGTTTCTCTTTACTTCAGTCTCCATTTTTCTTTTTTCTCTAATTTTATTTCTTTCTTCTTTCTTTATTTGTTTTTATCATCTGTTTGCTTGTTTCTCTTTATTTCAGTCTCCATTTTTTTTTCTCTAATTTTATTTATTTCTTCTTTCTTTATTTGTTTTCATCATCTCTTTGCTTATTTCTCTTTACTTCAGTCTCTATTTTTTATTTTTCTCTAATTTTCTTTCTTTCTTCTTTCATTATTTGTTTTCATCATCTGTTTGCTTGTTCCTCTTTACTTCAGTCTCCATTTATGCTTTCTCTAATTTTATTTCTTTCTTTTTTCTTTATTTGTTTTCATCATCTGTTTGTTTGTTTCTCTTTACTTCAGTCACCATTTTTAATTTTTCTCTAATTTTATTTCTTTCTTCTTTCTTTATTTGTTTTCATCATCTATTTGCTTGTTTCTCTTTACTTCAATCTCCATTTTTCTCTTTTCTCTAATTTTATTTCTTTCTTTTTTTCTTTATTTGTTTTCATCATCTGTTTGTTTGTTTCTTTTTACTTCTGTCTCCATTTTTCTTTTTTCTCTAATTTTATTTCTTTCTTCTTTCTTTATTTGTTTTTATCATTTGTTTGCTTGTTTCTCTTTATTTCAGTCTCCATTTTTCATTTTTCTCTAATTTTATTACTTTCTTCTTTCTTTATTTGTTTTCATCATCTCTTTGCTTGTTTCTCTTTACTTCAGTCTCCATTTTTCTTTTTTTCTCTAATTTTACTTCTTTTTTCTTTCTTTATTTGTTTTCATCATCTCTTTGCTTGTTTCTCTTTACCTCAGTCTCCATTTTTCTGTTTTCTCTAATTTTATTTCATTCTTCTTTCTTTATTTGTTTTCATCATCTGTTTGCTTGTTTCTCTTTACTTCAGTCTCCATTTTTCTGTTTTCTCTAATTTTATTTCTTTCTTCTTTCTTTATTTGTTTTCATCATCGTTTGCTTGTTTCTCTTTACTTCAGTCTCCATTTTTCTGCTTTGTCTAATTTTATTTCTTTCTTCTTTCTTTATTCGTTTTCATCATCTGTTTGCTTGTTTCTCTTTACTTCAGTCTCTATTTTTCTGCTTTCTCTAATTTTCTTTCTTTCTTCTTTCATTATTTGTTTTCATCATCTGTTTGCTTGTTCCTCTTTACTTCAGTCTCCATTTATGCTTTCTCTTTTTTTTTTTTTTTTTTTTTTTCATCATCTGTTTGTTTGTTTCTCTTTACTTCAGTCACCATTTTTCTTTTTTTCTCTAATTTTATTTCTTTCTTCTTTCTTTATTTGTTTTCATCATCTGTTTGATTGTTTCTTTTTACTTCAATCTCCATTTTTCTCTTTTCTCTAATTTTATTTCTTTGTTTTTTTTTTTTATTTGTTTTCATCACCTGTTTGTTTGTTTCTTTTTACTTCTGTTTCCATTTTTCCTTTTTCTACTAATTTTATTTCTTTTTTCTTTCTTTATTTGTGTTTGTCATCTGTTTGCTTGTTTCTCTTTATTTCAGTCTCCATTTTTCTTTTTTCTCTAATTTTATTTGTTTCTTCTTTCTTTATTTGTTTTCATCATCTCTTTGTTTGTTTCTCTTTACTTCAGTCTCCATTTTTCTTTTTTTCTCTAATTTTATTTCTTTTTTCTTTCTTTATTTGTTTTCACCATCTCTTTGCTTGTTTCTCTTTACCTCAGTCTCCATTTTTATGTTTTCTCTAATTTTATTTCATTCTTCTTTCTTTATTTGTTTTCGTCATTTGTTTGCTTGTTTCTCTTTACTTCAGTCTCCATTTTTCTGTTTTCTCTAATTTTATTTCTTTCTTCTTTCTTTATTTGTTTTCATCATCTGTTTACTTGTTTCTCTTTACTTCAGTCTCCATTTTTCTGCTTTCTCTAATTTTTTTCTTTTTTTTTTCTTTATTTGTTTTCATCATCTGTTTGCTTGTTTCTCTTTACTTTAGTCTCCATTTTTTTTTTTTCTCTAATTTTATTTCTTTCTTCTTTCTTTATTTGTTTTCATCATCTGTTTGCTTGTTTCTCTTTACTTTAGTCTTCATTTTTCTTTTTCTTTTCACTAATTTTATTTCTTTATTCTTTTTTTATTTATTTTCATCATCTGTTTGCTTGTTTCTTTTTACTTCAGTCTCCATTTTTCTTTTTTTCTCTAATTTTATTTCTTTCTTCTTTCTTTATTTGTTTTCATCATCTCTTTGCTTGTTTCTCTTTACTTCAGTCTCCATTTTTCTTTTTTCTCTAATTTTATTTCTTTCTTCTTTCTTTATTTGTTTTTATCATTTGTTTGCTTGTTTCTCTTTATTTCAGTCTTCATTTTCTTTTTCTCTAATTTTATTCTTTCTCTATTTGTTTTCATCATCTTTTGCTTGTTTCTCTTTACTTTAGTCTCCATTTTTCTTTTTTCTCTAATTTTATTTCTTTCTTCTTTCTTTATTTGTTTTCATCATCTGTTTGCTTGTTTCTCTTTACTTCAGTCTCCATTTTTCTTTCTTTTTTTTTTTTTTTTTTTTTCATCATTTGTTTGCTTGTTTCTCTTTACTTCAGTCTCCATTTTCTTTTTCTCTAATTTTATTTCTTTCTTCTTTCTTTATTTGTTTTCATCATCTGTTTGATTGTTTCTCTTTACTTCAGTCTCCATTTTTCTTTTCTCTAATTTTATTTCTTTCTTCTTTTTTTATTTGTTTTCATCATCTGTTTGCTTGTTTCTCTTTACTTCATCTCCATTTTTTTTCTCTAATTTTATTTCTTTCTTCTCTCTTTATATGTTTTCATCATCTGTTTGCTTGTTTCTCTTTACTTCAGTCTACATTTTTCTTTTTTTCTCTAATTTTATTTCTTTATTTATTTCCATCATCTGTTTGCTTGTTTCTCTTTACTTCAATCTCCATTTTTCTGTTTTCTCTAATTTTATTTCTTTCTTCTTTCTTTATTTGTTTTCATCATCTGTTTGCTTGTTTCTCTTTACTTCAGTCTCCATTTTTCTGTTTTCTCTAATTTTATTTCTTTCTTCTTTCTTTATTTGTTTTCATCATCTGTTTGCTTGTTTCTCTTTACTTTAATCTCCATTTTTCTTTTCTCTAATTTTATTTCTTTCTTCTTTCTTTATTTGTTTTCATCATCTCTTTGCTTGTTTCTCTTTACTTCAGTCTCCATTTTTCTTTTTTCTCTAATTTTATTTCTTTCTTCTTTCTTTATTTGTTTTCATCATCTCTTTGCTTGTTTCTCTTTACTTCAGTCTCCATTTTTCTTTTTTCTCTAATTTTATTTCTTTCTTCTTTCTTTATTTGTTTTTATCATCGTTTGCTTGTTTCTCTTTATTTCAGTCTCCATTTTTCTCTAATTTTATTTCTTTCTTCTTTCTTTATTTGTTTTCATCATCTCTTTGCTTGTTTCTTTACTTAAGTCTCCATTTTTTATTTTTCTCTAATTTTTTTCTTTCTTCTTTCTTTATTTGTTTTCATCATCTGTTTGCTTGTTTCTCTTTACTTCAGTCTCCATTTATGCTTTCTCTAATTTTATTTCTTTCTTTTTCTTTATTTGTTTTCATCATCTTTTGTTTGTTTCTCTTTACTTCAGTCTCCATTTTTAATTTTCTCTAATTTTATTTCTTTCTTCTTTCTTTATTTGTTTTCATCATCTATTTGCTTGTTTCTCTTTACTTCAATCTCCATTTTTCTCTTTCTCTAATTTTATTTCTTTCTTTTTTCTTTATTTGTTTTCATCATCTGTTTGTTTGTTTCTTTTTACTTCAGTCTCCATTTTTCTTTTTTCTCTAATTTTATTTCTTTCTTCTTTCTTTATTTGTTTTTATCATTTGTTTGCTTGTTTCTCTTTATTTCAGTCTCCATTTTTCATTTTTCTCTAATTTTATTTCTTTCTTCTTTCTTTATTTGTTTTCATCATCTCTTTGCTTGTTTCTCTTTACTTCAGTCTCCATTTTTCTTTTTTCTCTAATTTTATTTCTTTTTTCTTTCTTTATTTGTTTTCATCATCTCTTTGCTTGTTTCTCTTTACTTCAGTCTCCATTTTTCTGTTTTCTCTAATTTTATTTCATTCTTCTTTCTTTATTTGTTTTCATCATCTGTTTGCTTGTTTCTCTTTACTTCAGTCTCCATTTTTCTGTTTTCTCTAATTTTATTTCTTTCTTCTTTCTTTATTTGTTTTCATCATCGTTTGCTTGTTTCTCTTTACTTCAGTCTCCATTTTTCTGCTTTCTCTAATTTTATTTCTTTCTTCTTTCTTTATTTGTTTTCATCATCTGTTTGCTTGTTTCTCTTTACTTCAGTCTCTATTTTTCTGCTTTCTCTAATTTTTTTTCTTTTTTTTTTCTTTATTTGTTTTCATCATCTGTTTGCTTGTTTCTCTTTACTTTAGTCCCCATTTTTTTATTTTCTCTAATTTTATTTCTTTCTTCTTTCTTTATTTATTTCCATCATCTGTTTGCTTGTTTCTCTTTACTTTAGTCTTCATTTTTCTTTTTCTCTAATTTTATTTCTTTCTTCTTTATTTATTTATTTCCATCATCTCTTTGCTTGTTTCTCTTTACTTCAGTCTCCATTTTTCTTTTTTTCTCTAATTTTATTCTTTCTTCTTTCTTTATTTGTTTTCATCATATCTTTGCTTGTTTCTCTTTACTTCAGTCTCCATTTTTCTTTTTTCTCTAATTTTGTTTCTTTCTTCTTTCTTTATTTGTTTTTATCATTTGTTGCTTGTTTCTCTTTATTTCAGTCTTCATTTTCTTTTTTTCCCTGATTTTATTCTTTCTTTATTTGTTTTCATCATCTCTTTGCTTGTTTCTCTTTACTTTAGTCCCCATTTTTCTTTTTTCTCTAATTTTCTTTCTTTCTTCTTTCATTATTTGTTTTCATAATCTGTTTGCTTGTTCCTCTTTACTTCAATCTCCATTTATGCTTTCTCTTTTTTTTTTTTTTTTTCATCATCTGTTTGTTTGTTTCTCTTTACTTCAGTCACCATTTTTCTTTTTTCTCTAATTTTATTTCTTTCTTCTTTCTTTATTTGTTTTCATCATCTGTTTGATTGTTTCTCTTTACTTCAATCTCCATTTTTCTCTTTTCTCTAATTTTATTTCTTTGTTTTTTTTTTATTTGTTTTCATCACCTGTTTGTTTGTTTCTTTTTACTTCTGTCTCCATTTTTCTTTTTTCTACTAATTTTATTTCTTTCTTCTTTGTTTATTTGTGTTTGTCATCTGTTTGCTTGTTTCTCTTTATTTCAGTCTCCATTTTTCTTTTTTCTCTAATTTTATTTCTTTCTTCTTTCTTTATTTGTTTTCATCATCTCTTTGTTTGTTTCTCTTTACTTCAGTCTCCATTTTTCTTTTTTTTCTCTAATTTTATTTCTTTTTTCTTTCTTTATTTGTTTTCACCATCTCTTTGCTTGTTTCTCTTTACCTCGGTCTCAACTTTTCTGTTTTCTCTAATTTTATTTCATTCTTCTTTCTTTATTTGTTTTCGTCATTTGTTTGCTTGTTTCTCTTTACTTCAGTCTCCATTTTTCTGTTTTCTCTAATTTTATTTATTTCTTCTTTCTTTATTTGTTTTCATCATCTATTTGCTTGTTTCTCTTTACTTGAGTCTCCATTTTTCTGTTTTCTCTAATTTTATTTCATTCTTCTTTCTTTATTTATTTCCATCATCTGTTTGCTTGTTTCTCTTTACTTCAGTATCCATTTTTCTTTTTTTCTCTAATTTGATTTCTTTCTTCTTTCTTTATTTGTTTTCATCATCGCTTTGCTTGTTTCTCTTTACTTCAGTCTCCATTTTTTTTTTCTAATTTTATTCTTCTTTCTTTATTCGTTTTCATCATCTGTTTGCTTGTTTCTCTTTACATTAATCTCTATTTTTCTGCTTTCTCTAATTTTTTTTTCTTTTTTTTTTCTTTATTTGTTTTCATCATCTGTTTGCTTGTTTCTCTTTACTTTAGTCTCCATTTTTCTATTTTCTCTAATTTTATTTCTTTCTTCTTTCTTTATTTATTTCCATCATCTGTTTGCTTGTTTCTCTTTACTTTAGTCTTCATTTTTCTTTTTCTCTAATTTTCTTTCTTTCTTCTTTCATTATTTGTTTTCATAATCTGTTTGCTTGTTCCTCTTTACTTCAGTCTCCATTAATGCTTTCTCTAATTTTTTTTTTTTTTTCATCATCTGTTTGCTTGTTTCTCTTTACTTCAGTATCCATTTTTCTTTTTTTCTCTAATTTGATTTCTTTCTTCTTTCTTTATTTGTTTTCATCATCGCTTTGCTTGTTTCTCTTTACTTCAGTCTCCATTTTTTTTTCTCTAATTTTATTTCTTTCTTCTTTCTTTATATGTTTTCATCATCTGTTTGCTTGTTTCTCTTTACTTCAGTCTCCATTTTTCTTTTTTCTCTAATTTTATTTCTTTCTTCTTTCTTTATTTGCTTTTATCATCTGTTTGCTTGTTTCTCTTTATTTCAGTCTCCATTTTTCTTTTTTCTCTAATTTTATTTCTTTCTTCTTTCTTTATTTGTTTTCGTCATCTGTTTGCTTGTTTTTCTTTACTTCAGTCTCCATTTTTTCTGTTTTCTCTAATTTTATTTCTTTCTTCTTTCTTTATTTGTTTTCATCATCTGTTTGCTTGTTTCTCTTTACTTCAGTCTCTATTTTTCTGTTTTCTCTAATTTTATTTCTTTCTTCTTTCTTTATTTGTTTTCATCATCTGTTTGCTTGTTTCTCTTTACTTCAGTCTCCATTTTTCTGCTTTCTCTAATTTTATTTCTTTCTTTTTTCATTATTTGTTTTCATCATCTATTTGCTTGTTTCTCTTTACTTGAGTCTCCATTTTTCTATTTTCTCTAATTTTATTTCTTTCTTCTTTCTTTATTTATTTCCGTCATCTGTTTGCTTGTTTCTCTTTACTTCAGTATCCATTTTTCTTTTTTTCTCTAATTTGATTTCTTTCTTCTTTCTTTATTTGTTTTCATCATCGCTTTGCTTGTTTCTCTTTACTTCAGTCTCCATTTTTTTTTCTCTAATTTTATTTCTTTCTTTTTTCTTTATTTATTTTCATCATCTGTTTGCTTGTTTCTCTTTACTTCAATCTCCATTTTTTTTTCTCTAATTTTATTTCTTTCTTCTTTCTTTATATGTTTTCATCATCTATTCATCTGTTTGCTTGTTTCTCTTTACTTCAGTCTCCATTTTTCTTTTTTCTCTAATTTTATTTCTTTCTTCTTTCTTTATTTGCTTTTATCATCTGTTTGCTTGTTTCTCTTTATTTCAGTCTCCATTTTTCTTTTTTCTCTAATTTTATTTCTTTCTTCTTTCTTTATTTGTTTTCATCATCTCTTTTCTTGTTTCTGTTTACTTCAGTCTCTATTTTTCTTTTTTTCTCTAATTTTATTTCTTTCTTCTTTCTTTATTTGTTTTCATCATCTGTTTGCTTGTTTCTCTTTACTTCAGTCTCCATTTTTTGTTTTCTCTAATTCTATTTCTGTTGTGAAACACTTAGTGGACTCACTAAGACCGGCCCGTTTATAAGCTATGGAGTCTCGGTCCATGGGCTTTACTCAGTCCATACAGCTTCGGCCCATTAGCCGAAGCCTTAGTCGGCCATTATTTTCCTTAGTCGGTTTATGTTAGGACTTGTAATCTACTATATATATCCTTGTAACCTCGATTTGAATCAATAAGAAACACGAGAGCTTTATCCCTAAACTCTACTTTTATAACACGTTATCAGCACGAGTCTCTAACCCTAACCCTAGTAGGCAGCCGCCGATTCTTCTTCTTCTTCTTCCAAAACCCTAAACCGCTTTTGTTCTTCACCTCCTTCGAGTTTCTCTTGATCTCGAAGTTATTTCTGTTGATACTCGAGCATCCTTAGCTCGAGATCAAGTTTTTCCCAAAACCTGATCGAGGTTCGTTGGTTCGCGGTTTCGGGGGTGAGCTCGTGAGGAGCTGATCGAGAGAAGCTGTTCGCGGGAAGCAGTTCGTGAACAAGGAAGAGAGGAATTACCGAGGTCTTTAGCTCCCGGTCCATACCAGTCAGAACCCCAAACGGTGAAGGTAACTAAAATCCGAAACCTTCTTAAAACACTATGGATCGAATTTTAAACATAAAGCTATTGAACCCTAAAAGAAAAACAAGTAAAAAACCAACATAGATTAAGATCTCTAAAACCTAAAAAATTTAAAATCTGATCATGTTTAGGTTGTTAGATTTCTTGAGAATTAAAACCAATATATTACAAGATTGAAATTTGGTTGATTGTTGCTTGTTGTGATGCATAAGAACCTAGAAATATTTTGTTTGATTAACTGTTCTAGGATATTAAATCTTATCATTCATGCATCATAAGGAATCGAGTAGGGTGTTAGAAATCAAATTGAACCATAGGTTGTTCTTAATAAATTCGGCTGCATAGAACCCTAAAATCTCGAATTCAAAACCCGAAAATTAATCTTGTGTTCTAGGATTGAGAATTCCTTGAATCAATTATTTTTTGTTAAATTTCTATAATGTTTAGAAGCATATATTTTCGGAATTAAAATATTAGGATAAGTTCCTAAAATTATTTAGCAATTATCCAAAACTTTAAAATAATAAATCTTAGACTCAATAGGAAGTTTAAGAAAAAGGAAATCCTATCTAGAATTGTTGCATGCATTAGTCTATTTGCTTTTGTTGTCTTGCATGCATGAATTTAAACCAAAAACCAAATATGATAAGGCATGGTTCGCATGACCTAAGGCATGGTAACGGGGGCAAATCCGCATGACCTATTGATTAAGTGCATGGTTCGATCTCAAATATCGCATGCTAATATTCGGATGTCTGTTTCTGTGATATGCAGATGCCAAGGCTTAAGTGCTTAGACTATGCTAGCCTGCAAGACTCTGGTGATAACTACTTGCAATGGGCATTAGACACCGAGATTAATCTGCAAGCAAAGGATCTTTTCAGATGCATTGAGAGTGGTAATGAGTGCTTCGAGAGAAGCAAGGCCACGGCATGTTTTTACATGCATCGCCATATGGATGGACACCTCAAACTGCAGTACCTCCATATTGAAGATCCTCTTGAACTTTGGACAGACTTGAAAGATAGATTTGGGTACAAAGAGATTGTACTCCCAAAGGCTCAAGAGGATTGGGAAACAATAAGGATTGATGATTTCGACTCCTTGTACGAATACCACTTAGAGCTATTTAAGATAGCAACGAATTTAAAGATATGTGGTATCGAGGTTACTGAAGAGGACTTGATAGAGAAGACACTCTCAACCTTTCACACTGATGATGAACTGCTCCAGCAGCAAATCCGTGAAAGGAGCTTCAAAACATATCCTGATATGTTTGAATGGCTGTCGGACATCTTGAAGAAAAACGCAGAAACAAACATGGTGCATCTCGATGATGAAGATCATGAGAATGATGCCTAGAGACTTCCGATCTCTTTAAAGAGGATGAATGAATTTTTCGGTTTTTATTTTGGTTTAAGACTATGCTTTTATGCTTGATTTATTTCTATGTATTGGATAATTGATTTGGTTTAAATTTAAGGATTTATTTTATAAATTATTTGCCTTATTGAGTTAAAACATAAATATTGTTTTATATAGAAATGGCTGAGGATATGAGTGAACTAGTGGTGGACAGTGGATCCAGCCACACTATTTTAAGAGATAAAAGATATTTTATAAACCTCACCATGAAAAGTGCCAATGTTAGTACAATTGCGGGTATAGCAAACCTTATAGAGGGCTACGGCCAGGCTCACGTGTTGTTGCCTAAGGGAACACACATTGAATTAAGTGATGCCTTATATTCACCCAGCTCCAAGAGAAATTTGTTGAGCTTTAAAGATATAAGATTGAATGGTTATCATGTGGAAACCAAGGGTGAAGGAACTAGAGAGTTCCTATATATTACAGAAAATGTAAATGGACAAAAGAAGGTCCTAGAGACTATACCTGCACTAGCCACTGGTTTATACCATGCTAAGATAAATATGATAGAGGCTAACTTGGCAAAGCATAGAATGTTTAATGAAGAGTTCACTTTATGGCATGACCGGCTAGGCCATCCGGGTTCGAACATGATGTGTAAACTAATTAAGAGTTCGAATGGGCACAACCTAAGTGAAAGGAAAGTTATCCCTAAACATCTCACGTGTGTAGCATGCGCACAAGGGAAACTTGTTATAAGGCCTTCACCAGTAAAAGTCACAAGAGAGACTTTAAACTTTCTGGAAAGAATTCAGGGAGATATATGCGGACCAATACACCCATTTAGTGGGACGTTTAGATATTTTATGGTGATGATAGATGCATCAACCAGATGGTCGCATGTTTGCTTGTTATCTACAAGAAATCTCGCCTTTGCAAAGATGTTGGCTTAAATTATAAGGCTAAGAGCACACTTTCCAGATTTTCCACTTAAGACTATACGTCTAGATAATGCTGGTGAATTTACATCCCAAGCGTTTAATGATTATTGTATGTCCATGGGGGTGAGTGTGGAACATCCTGTGGCACATGTCCATACACAAAACGGACTGGCTGAGTCCTTCATTAAACGAATACAAATGATAGCTCGACCATTGTTAATGAGGTCGAAGCTCCCTGTGTCGGCTTGGGGACACGCAGTATTGCATGCAGCAGAGCTCATACGCATCAGGCCATCTAGTGAACATAAGTATTCACCATCCCAACTATTAACGGGTCATGAGCCAGACATATCCCATCTCAAGACATTCGGTTGTGCCGTTTATGTACCGATTGCTCCACCACAGAGAACTAAAATGGGACCACAGAGGAGGATGGGAATATATGTTGGATATGAATCTCCCACCATCATAAAGTATCTTGAGCCACTGACAGGAGACCTGTTCAAGGCCAGATACGCGGACTGTCAATTCATTGAGTCCGAATTCCTTGTAATGGGTGGTGAGACTAGCAAGCTGGTCAAGGAATTAACATGGAATCAAACATCCTTAAATTGGCAAGATCCTCGAACTCTAGCATGTGATGCAGAGGTTCAAAAGATTATACATTTACAGCAGCTAGCTAATCAATTGCCAGATTCCTTTGCTGACCCAAAGAGAGTGACAAAATCGTACATACCAGCTTGCAATGCACCAGTACGAATTGATGTTCAAAAGGAACACAATACTCAAGTTGCTACAGAGTCTAAAACCCGTTTGAAACGTGGTAGACCATTAGGTTCCAAAGATAAAAATCCTCGAAAGACTAAGGGTGCAAAACAGACCGAGGTTCAGGGAATTACTAAGAAAACAGACATGGCCGCGGCAAATGATAAGGAACCGGATGGGGTTCAGGACGCTGAACCTCTAGGTCCTGAGAATATTGATAACGATGAGATATCGATCTATTATATCATGTCTGGAATTACTTGGAACCGTAAGGATATCGACGTCGATGATATTTTCGCATACAAGGTAGCACTTGAACTAAATGAGGATCTAGAGCCCACATCCATATTAGAGTGCACTCAAAGCAAAGATTGGCTTAGATGGAAAGAAGCTATTGATGTGGAGCTAAACTCTTTGAAGAAGAGAGAGGTGTTTGGTCCGATCACACGGATAACACATGAAATTAAACCAGTTGGACATAAGTGGGTCTTTGTAAGAAAGAGAAATGAGAAGAATGAAATCGTGAGATACAAAGCACGGCTTGTAGCACAAGGATTCTCTCAAAGACCAGGAATAGATTATGAGGAGACATACTCCCCTGTGATGGATGCAACGACTTTTAGATATCTAATAAGTCTGGCTGTAAGAGAAAAACTGGATTTGCGGTTAATGGATGTTGTAACTGCATACTTATACGGTCCACTGGATAATGAAATTTATATGAGATTACCAGAGGGAATAGAACCCAAAGAAAAGAGTGGTTCTCGACAAATCGCTTTATGGACTGAAACAGAGTGGTCGAATGTGGTATAATAGGCTAAGCGAATTTTTGGCAAAGAAAGGCTATAGGAATGACCCCATCAGTCCATGTATATTTATTAAGAAGTTTGCAAACAAAGGATTTGTGATAATAGCAGTATGTGGATGATTTAAACATCCTTGGAACCTCTGGGGAAATCGCCCAAACTGTAGAATACCTCAAGAAGGAATTTGAGATGAAAGACCTAGGCAAGACAAAATTCTGTTTGGGATTGCAGCTTGAGTACAGAAAGAATGGTATCCTTGTGCATCAAAAGGCATATACAGAAAAGGTACTCAAGAGGTTTAATATGGAGCAAGCTCACCCATTGACTAGCCCTATGGTTGTGAGAAGCCAACAAGTGGATAAAGATCCATTTGCTCCTAAGAAGGACAAGGAAGAAGTCCTTGGTCCTGAAGTGCCTTACCTCAGTGCTATAGGAGCGTTAATGTTCCTGGCTAGCCACACTAGACCAGACATAAGTTTTGCCGTGAACCTCCTAGCAAGATATAGTTCTTGTCCGACCATAAGGCACTGGAATGGTATAAAACATGTTCTGCGATACCTACAGGGTACGACAGACTATGGTCTATATTATACTAACTATAACAAAGATGGTTTAGTTGGTTTTGCTGATGCAGGTTATCTATCCGATCCACACAATGGTAAGTCACAAACAGGTTATGTGTTTACACACGGTGGTACAACAATCTCTTGGCGTTCTATGAAGCAAACACTTGTAGCAACATCATCAAATCACGCAGAGATACTAGCTATGCACGAGGCCAGCCGTGAGTGTGTTTGGTTGCGGTCCATGACTCAGCATATTCGGACAGACAGTGGATTGGGAGACAGCAAAGAGGCAACCGTAATTTATGAAGATAACACAGCATGCATCGCACAGCTCAAGGAAGGTTACATCAAGGGAGATCGGACGAAGCACATATTACCAAAGTTCTTCCATACACATGATCTACAAAAGGCCGGAGAAGTTCTTATAGTGCAAGTTCAGTCAAGTGAAAATTCAGCCGATCTCTTCACCAAATCGCTATCGACAACAACATTCAAGAAGCTCGCGCACCAGATTGGAATGCGGAGACTTAGGGACTTGGAGTGATGTTTGGAACAGGGGGAGCAATGTGTGCTGTACTCTTTTTCCTTCACCAAGGTTTTGTCCCAATGGGTTTTCCTGGTAAGGTTTTAATGAGGCAGCATCCCCTAAGCACATTGCAGCGATCCCATCCAACATAGGCACGGTCGTTCGTCCAAGGGGGAGTGTTGTGAAACACTTAGTGGACTCACTAAGACCGGCCCGTCTATAAGCTATGGAGTCTCGGTCCATGGGCTTTACTCAGTCAATACAGCTTCGGCCCATTAGCCGAAGCCTTAGTCGGCCATTATTTTCCTTAGTTGGTTTATGTTAGGACTTGTAATCTACTATATATATCCTTGTAACCTCGATTTGAATCAATAAGAAACACGAGAGCTTTATCCCTAAACTCTACTTTTATAACAATTTCTTTCTTCTTTCTTTATTTGTTTTTATAAATGAATATGTTTACATATTTATATTAATGAATATGTTTATATATTTATATTAATGAATATGTTTACATATTTATATTAATGAATATGTTTACATATTTATATTTCTGAAATCAATAAATCAAAATTTATCAAATTAATAACCTTATTTCTTTTAGACATATGCCTTGTTCGTTTGTGAGTCTCAGCGACACCTTCAAACGACTGTAATTATAGTGCAATTTTCTCTTTTAATCATTTCCATCAATATCTTCAGTGAATCAGTGCACCATTTTTCTGTCGCTGGTTTTTTTGGCGATGTATTTAAGCGATACAAGTGTCGATTTTTTTCATCTCTCTCACTATATTTAGTCGCTGGTTTTTAAAATTATTAAACAATCAGTGTTAAGAATGAGAAGATTACCAATCAATTATCACACATTTCACTTATAATTCACTTATAATATACATTAATAAAAATGAATATATTTATATACATAGAGGTGGAATTGTAGATGAATATATAATACAAACAACTATCGTTTTTGTAGACAAAACATATGATATATAAAAAAGTCTAAAGTCGTTAAATATTTTGAAAATTCTAATAGATTATATAGATTGATAAGCCAAAATTAAATGTACTTACTACTTATTTTTCTCCGTACAAGATGTAGGTTATTTATCTAGTATTTTGGAAAGGTAAAAACAATTATGAGTGAAAAAATACAAACAGAATTATAATCTAAATGACTTTATTAAAAATTTAAAACTTTATTTTAAGAAAAATCCATAAACCTTTAGTTAAATCAATAAGCCTTACAAAAAATTCATTCTTATAATAATATATATTTAATAATTTTAAAAACTACTTGCAAATGTTGATTATTAAAAATTTGGAACAACTGAAATATTAATATAAAAATGAAAACAATGTTTTCTCAGTAACTTACACATAAATAGGACTGCACTTACATGATTAGTAAATGAATGCAGTGTTTCTCCGAGTGATGTGATCTTAAATATTAAATTTACCAAATGTTTCAATGCTTCAATTAAACGGTTAGGATAATTTCTTAATATGTTTTAATAAATAAAGATAATTTATGAAGAATTATACTTAGTTAAAGATGTGAACATTTGAATAGACACAACTGTTCAGAAAAATTACAACTGTTCGTAAGAGACACAACTTTACAGTTAGCATACATTTAAAATTTTTCAAAAAGACGCAACAATATAGTTTTTTTGTCAAAAAAGATAAAAAAAAAATATTTTTATGAAAGTCATAATGAAAAGACACAATTGTTTTTTGCATTTATTCAGCTTGCTATTATCATATGTTAAAAAAGAAAATTAAAAATTTCCCAAAAGAAGAACATATATATATAATCCTAAAGACGTGTACATTTGAACTCAAAGGAAAGTTGGAAATTGTTACAAAAGAAGAACAAATTATATAGATTACTAAAGATATGTAACATCCGTGAACCGGAATTCCGGTTTAGGGTGTGCATCGATCGATGCAGTAGGAGCATCGATCGATGCTGACTCAATTCTGTGCGTTTTGACTTAAGTCAAACGCTGCGTTTTGAGGAAGGAAAACCCTTAACTCGAGAGTTTTGTCTCATTCGCGTGTTTTGGCCGCATTTGAGAGAAACGAAAGAGAAAGAAACTGTTCTTGAGTGTTCTTGAGTTTTCTGGAGATTTGGGGCTTTCTTTGAGGAGATCTGTAGCGGGGATTGCTGTAGGAGCTTCCTGGAAGCGTGTTCTTGCTGGTTTATTGTTTAGATTCGTCTTGGCACAGGTAAGTGCAGGACCATGGCTTATCTAAGCTAGAGAATTCAGTGATTTGCTTGTTGTTTGTTGTTAGACGCATTAGGTTGTTGCTATGGACGTTAGGAAGCTTTCTTGTGGCTTGGGATTGAGTTTCTGTGGTTGCAGGAACGAGATCCGGCGAGAAACTTCAGAGAAATCACGGTGCTCGACGTTGCGTCGATCGATGCATAGCTTGCATCGGTCGATGCAAGTGCGAGGACGGCGCGATGAACTTTAGGGTTTTTCGTGTGCGTCGAGCATGCGTCGGTTGATGCACACTTGCATCGATCGATGCAGCTTCTGTATCGATCGATGCTTCTCCTGTTGGCATCGATCGATGCAGTTGTGGCATCGGTCGATGCTACGTCCTGTTTTGTTATTGTTTGTTGACTGTTGTGTGAAGATTACTGATACTCTATTGCTTGTGTGTATAGCCCAGTAGATGGGAGGATTGCCTTACTGAGTGTTTGTAAAATACTCATGCATTGCAATATGTGTTTGTGGTGCAGGTAAAGGCAAAGTGTGACCGTGGGATCCAGGCAGTGAAGAGGAGGATGTTCTAGGGACTCGGTTGATTGTTGATCTGGCATTGTTAGGTTGCTAGAGTTGAGTCTTAGAGCATGGTTTAGGTTGCTGGTTACTTGTTTTCATGATGTTTTGGATCATTAGTTAAGGATGGAATTATATTGGATATTTATATTATTGGATTGATATTTATTGGTTATTATTACTATTATTTTCCGCTGTTGGTTGTGTTTGAGGTTAGGTGACTAGTGGGTATGGGACCACTAGTTGTAGTTTATTTATTATATTATATATATATTTATTTAAAAAAAAAAAGGTCGGTCGTTTCATTTTGGTATCAGAGCCCTTACGGTTCTAGGTTTGGGTTCACTGGGCTTTGTGCTGTAGATGTTTGGGATTGCATGTCTTGATTGATTATGTGAGTTAGTCAATTGTGTGTGGCATGGAGTCCTAGAACATCCTCTTCGAGCCTTGATACTAGGATTTTTGTGTGTCCTAGTAGGTTCAATTAACCTTATGCGTTGTAATACTTAAGGTGTCAATCCAAATGGGATGATGCTAGTCACTCAAGATGCAATCAAGCAATTACAAGTTAAGCCAATTCAAGAGAGAGTTTTTCTAACAATCCTAGAATGGTCAAAATACAAAATGAAATGAATTACAGAAACAGAAACGAAAATGTATGACAAGAAGCAAGCAAGAATGAGAGAAACTGAAAACGATTCTAAGCATGAACAAACGAAACAGTTCCGGAATGTAATAAAATCAGAAAGAAAGAAGTCCTAAGGATGGGAGTAATTGACGTCGGTGGAGTATCCTAGTCTACAGAGTGTTCAACATGCCACAAGCAATCTATCCCTAAACAATGAACATCACTTCTTAGCTAATCCAATCTCTTGACAAAAGCTACTCAGACTCAACCACTTCCATACCTAGCTCTCGCTAGAGAAACGTGGTCGAGCAGGCATGACAAACAAGTTCATTCACGTCAACAAACATCCTAGACAACTAATCTCTTAGGCTAGGAACGTAAGTCTCTGGCACTAGTTGGTCAGACATTTCATCAAACACCTTTTGGGTGTGGAGATGTCTCGGACCTAGTTCCAATTGATCAGAGAGAAACTAGTAATTCTAACTCTAGTCCAGAAGGGAATCTTACAAATCAAGCTTAAACACCCTACATCCTAAGATCCTCCACCTAGTCTATCCCATCCTCAAGAACTACCGCACTACTCAGATCCGAAAATCATAGTCAAGGATGCAAACATAGAAAACATTGAAACAAGCATTCTTAGATAGGTAAAAGTGTGAAGAACAACTTTGTAGAAGGAATCAAATCAAAATACTGAATAAGTTCAAAGATCTCAGGATACAAAGTCAGAGTACGTTTTTGGTGGCTCACGAAACCTTACGAAAGAAAACGAGATAAAAACTAAGATATCCAAAACAAGACTTAACAAAATGTATTTATAGTGAAAACATGTAAATCCCTAAAACTTAAAATGACAAGGTGAAGCGTCGGTTTGGGAATCTCCTGAAGCGCGTAAGACAGAACGTCTTCCTGACATGTGCGGTCCAGTCACGTGTCGTCTCTCCCTAGAGTGAGGTCGAGTGGAGTGAGTAGGAGTGGCTCCAGTGGTGTGAGTGAAAATGGCTCGAGCATGGTCTGTGAAAGTGGCATGAGCTGGGTGTATACGCATCCACTAAAACGATGATAACTCTTGAACCACACCTCCGATTGGCTTGAAATAAACGGCACTGGAAAGATGACTCAATTCTCTACAACTTTGATGAAGACGTCAAAAGCTGAATCCCTAGACCGGTGGCTCGAGTGATGGCTCGATTGTGAAAGCGAGGAGGGCTCGGTTGAGGAAGTGAGGAGCGCTTGATTGATGAGGTTGAGGATGGCTCGATTGATGCAGTTGGGAGTGGCTCGATTGCGGAGGTCGAGCATGGCTCGATTGCAGAGGTTGAGCATGGCTCGACTGCAGAGGTTGAGCATGGCTCGATTGCAGAGGTTGAGCATGGCTCGATTGCAGAGGTTGAGCATGGCTCGATTCTCCGCGCTTCCAACGTCTCCTAAACACCTGAAAACTCCGAAATGCGCAATGTATGCAAGGATGATGCAGAAACTTCCTAAACATGCAAAATGTACGAAAGAGGTTCTAAAATGATGCAAAACAACTAGTTGTCCTAGCTAAATGCATGACAAATACAAGCTAAGGAGATGCAAAATACAGACATATCAACTCCCCCAAACTTATTCTTTGCTTGCCCTCAAGCAAACTATCAAGAACAAAGTATGGAAGAGAGGTGTAAAGATGGGGTCTCAGAACCTAAAACATGTTGAATAGAGTAGTTAGAATCAAGGTCCTTGTTTTTAGTTCTATGATGCATGGTGAAGGAACTTTATTTCAAATCTACACATGCAATCCTATCAATCATCCCCTTTAACATTCATTAACAGAGAACCGTGAATCAAGCTAAACAATGTTATTGAACTCATTTGGCTAGGGTAAAGGTCTGAGACATAGATGGTCTCCTCATCACGTGGTTTTATCAATACAGAACAAGGTTCTCTCACGAAAAGGAGTTGAGCTTAAGAGAAGGCTAAAGGTTGAAACCAACTGATACATACAAGAGCAGTGTCCTGTCTACCCAAAGAACACTCCAAACCGAAGTTTGTCCTAACTCTACCCTTCATCAGAAACTTCATCTCAAATTTTCTACACTTAGTCTTAGGAGGAGTTCACTTCTTTTCATTCTAGCGGATTGGGAGATCTTTATTATCACTATGGTTCGTTTTCTTTCCTTCTAGGGACTCTAGACATCTTAAGTATTTTTTTTTTTTTTTTTCCTTTTCTTTTCTTTGTCCAATCTTTTATTTTATGCCCAGAACCAATAACTCTTTTTACTTTGCTCACCCCAAATCCTTTACTAGACTTGTAAACTATGTAAACACATCCCCCTCCTAAAGACTTTCACTTCTTTACTTTTCTGCACAAATCCATACCCAATACCCAAAATTCGAGTTCTCACCTAGTCCTACTAATCCGGATAACGCGAACTAGAACTACACAGGATCATACTCTTGTCGGTTAGAACCTAACACTTTCTAACAAGCTCAACTCGGAAAAGGCCTGACACTCAAGAAAACAATTGGCTTGAAAGAACGGTTGGTTAATGGTGCGGGGAACTGTTCCAAAGATGGGAATCAGCTACTTGGATTGACAAGGGTGGTAAAAATGTGAAAGACAATCCAAGTATGTGTATGGTATCCATGAGTTCAACTTCAATGCATCACATGATAATTGCAAGTCAAGATTAGGTTCAGGTAGATAGGGAATGATATCAATTCAAAACATGCTTCAATTTTACATTTTCAAGTTCAATCAATAAGCATCAAAGAACTAATAACAAGGGCCTTGATCCTATCCTATTGAATCCAGCATGCTAACAAGGTTACAATCATCATCAACCCCTATGCTAAATGCAACAACCCTACATGCACAACACTAGACTCAATCCTAAAATGCGAATGCAAACTACATGAAAACTCTGTTTTTGTGGAAATTTTCGATTTTTTTTTTTTTTTTTTTTTTTTATGCAATAGATGGATGCAAACTCAAACATGATATGATGCAAAAATTAAAATAAGAATCACAGAACACAACATCAGATACATCATCTCAAACCCTCCCCCAAACTTAAATTACACAGTCTCTTGTGTAAGAAAAATTTGCAGGAGGATTTAAGAATCACAACAGAAAAAATGCAGGAATGAAATGGTATGTACAAAGGGAGGGTCGGAGTACCTCAGTAGTAGAGAAGGAGTCGGTGCTCGCCCAAGGAGGAGCGTTATATTGACTTTGTCCTTCACCTTGTTCTGGATCCGCAGGGGTGTCCTCAGTGGTTTGGTCGACGTGCTGCTCAACCGCTTGCGTGTTCTGATACATGTTCGGCTGCTCGTCACACTGCATGTCGTCGACTCTAGACTCGCCATGATCTGATACTAGCACAACCACCTCTGCAGGCTGATAATCCCCTTGATGTTTGATCTGCTGCTCAACTCCGTGCATGCCCAGACGTGGGCTCGAGCGGGTGTCGTGAGTGGCTCGAGAGAGGAAGTCGGAATGTGGCTCGATTGAGGTAGTTGGGAATGTCGGCTCAATTTGTCGGTTCGGAACAGCGAGAACAGCAGCTCGAGTGAGGCAGTCGGGAAGGTCGAGTCGCGAGCGTGATGTGCCAGTGTCGGTCGAGTCGAGTTTTGTAGACCCCTCTAGAATGTCTTGTCTAACCATATACTCTTTAGCATTCTGCCTAGGTTCAAGAAGAAAAGATCTTCTCTTCTTCATTATCCCCAACCTCTGTCTTGCTTTTTTTGGAGAAGAGATTTTAACTTTATCTTGGAGCTGCATGATTTATCCCAGCAGCCACACCAAGGGTTTGAGATGATGTATCTGATGTTGTGTTATGTGATTCTTATTTTAATTTTTGCATCATATCATGTTTGAGTTTGCATCCATCTATTGCATAAAAAAAAAAAATCGAAAATTTCCACAAAAACAGAGTGTTCATGTAGTTTTGCACTTGCATATTAAGATTGAGTCTAGGTTTATTCATATAGGGTTGTTGCATTTAGCATAGGGGTTGATGATGATTGTAACCTTGTTAGCATGCTGGATTCAATAGGATAGGATCAAGGCCCTTGTTATTAGTTCTTTGATGCTTATTGATTGAACTTGAAAATGTAAAATTGAAGCATGTTTTGAATTGATATCATTCCCTATCTACCTGAACCTAATCTTGACTTGCAATTATCATGTGATGCATTGAAGTTGAACTCATGGATACCATACACATACTTGGATTGTCTTTCACATTTTTACCACCCTTGTCAATCCAAGTAGCTGATTCCCATCTTTGGAATAGTTCCCCGCACCCTTAACCAAATTGATACTAGGATTTTTGTGTGTCCTAGTAGGTTCAATTAACCTTATGCGTTGTAATACTTAAGGTGTCAATCCAAATGGGATGATGCTAGTCACTCAAGATGCAATCAAGCAATTACAAGTTAAGCCAATTCAAGAGAGAGTTTTTCTAACAATCCTAGAATGGTCAAAATACAAAATGAAATGAATTACAGAAACAGAAACGAAAATGTATGACAAGAAGCAAGCAAGAATGAGAGAAACTGAAAACGATTCTAAGCATGAACAAACGAAACAGTTCCGGAATGTAATAAAATCAGAAAGAAAGAAGTCCTAAGGATGGGAGTAATTGACGTCGGTGGAGTATCCTAGTCTACAGAGTGTTCAACATGCCACAAGCAATCTATCCCTAAACAATGAACATCACTTCTTAGCTAATCCAATCTCTTGACAAAAGCTACTCAGACTCAACCACTTCCATACCTAGCTCTCGCTAGAGAAACGTGGTCGAGCAGGCATGACAAACAAGTTCATTCACGTCAACAAACATCCTAGACAACTAATCTCTTAGGCTAGGAACGTAAGTCTCTGGCACTAGTTGGTCAGACATTTCATCAAGCACCTTTTGGGTGTGGAGATGTCTCGGACCTAGTTCCAATTGATCAGAGAGAAACTAGTAATTCTAACTCTAGTCCAGAAGGGAATCTTCGAATCAAGCTTAAACACCCTACATCCTAAGATCCTCCACCTAGTCTATCCCATCCTCAAGAACTACCGCACTACTCAGATCCGAAAATCATAGTCAAGGATGCAAACATAGAAAACATTGAAACAAGCATTCTTAGATAGGTAAAAGTGTGAAGAACAACTTTGTAGAAGGAATCAAATCAAAATACTGAATAAGTTCAAAGATCTCAGGATACAAAGTCAGAGTACGTTTTTGGTGGCTCACGAAACCTTACAAAAGAAAACGAGATAAAAACTAAGATATCCAAAACAAGACTTAACAAAATGTATTTATAGTGAAAACATGTAAATCCCTAAAACTTAAAATGACAAGGTCAAGCGTCGGTTTGGGAATCTCCTGAAGCGCGTAAGACAGAACGTCTTCCTGACATGTGCAGTCCAGTCACGTGTCGTCTCTCCCTAGAGTGAGGTCGAGTGGAGTGAGTAGGAGTGGCTCCAGTGGTGTGAGTGAAAATGGCTCGAGCATGGTCTGTGAAAGTGGCATGAGCTGGGTGTATACGCATCCACTAAAACGATGATAACTCTTGAACCACACCTCCGATTGGCTTGAAATAAACGGCACTGGAAAGATGACTCAATTCTCTACAACTTTGATGAAGACGTCAAAAGCTGAATCCCTAGACCGGTGGCTCGAGTGATGGCTCGATTGTGAAAGCGAGGAGGGCTCGGTTGAGGAAGTGAGGAGCGCTTGATTGATGAGGTTGAGGATGGCTCGATTGATGCAGTTGGGAGTGGCTCGATTGCGGAGGTCGAGCATGGCTCGATTGCAGAGGTTGAGCATGGCTCGACTGCAGAGGTTGAGCATGGCTCGATTGCAGAGGTTGAGCATGGCTCGATTGCAGAGGTTGAGCATGGCTCGATTCTCCGCGCTTCCAACGTCTCCTAAACACCTGAAAAACTCCGAAATGCGCAATGTATGCAAGGATGATGCAGAAACTTCCTAAACATGCAAAATGTACGAAAGAGGTTCTAAAATGATGCAAAACAACTAGTTGTCCTAGCTAAATGCATGACAAATACAAGCTAAGGAGATGCAAAATACAGACATATCAAGCCTATTGGTGATTCCACGGTGAGTTTCTATTTCTGTGTTAAATAGTAATTGTTTGCTTAGCCTTCTGTTCATGGTAGTGCAGATGGTTAGAGGTGGTGCTGTTGCTGGTCGAGGTCGTGGACGCGGTCGTGGTCGCGGACGTGGTCGTGGTAGGGGCAGAGTCCCAGTGGTTAGTGAGACCGAGGACCAGAGTGTGACAGCTGAGGGTGTTGGCGAGTCGCAGGGTGTTCCGGGGGATTCTGTGAGTGTGGCCGGAGGGGGCGGTGTTGATGCTCCAGTGGCCGGTGATGCTAGGGTCCCGGGTGTGGAGCCCCAGCGGGTGGAGTCCCTGGTGTTGACATTGCGGCTTTGCTAGCACAGGTGTTGGAGCGGTTACCACCTGCAGTACCAGCTCAGGCTCGGGTAGTGCCACCAGTGGTGGCGGAGGAGCGGCAGCCAGTGGCTGCAGATGTGGGGGTCCATGGTCGTTATCTCACCATGTTGACAGAGATGGGTCGGTTGCGTACTGAGCAGTTTTCAGGAGGTGTAGATCCTACTGCTGCGGATGCGTGGAGGACGAGGGTGGAATGTAACTTCCACACTCTGAGATGTCCTGAGGAGTTCTGGGTGGACATAGGGTCTACTTTTTGAGTGGAGATGCTGAGTTGTGGTGGAGGTCTGTGGCTGCTAGGAGGGTGCAGCGGGAGATGACTTGGGCTGACTTCGTTTTGGAGTTCAACCGCAAGTATTTTCCTAGAGAGGCATTGGATCGTTTGGAGATGCAGTTCCTTCAGTTGTCTCAGGGACGCGGTCAGTGCGGGAGCTGGATTTAGAGTTTAGTCGACTTCTATGTTATGGGGGTCGGGCTATGGAGTCCGAGGAGGCTCAGGTGAGGAGGTTTATGAGAGCTCTACGGGATGATTTGAGAGTCCACTGTAGAGGGCGGTACTATGCTACGCGTGCAGAGCTGGTTGAGACTGCAACAGAGATTGAGGAGGATATCCGGGCACAGTCAGTGTCGGTTACTCCAGTAGCTCAGCCTAGTAAGGCTCAGCAGCGGGTGGTTCCAGCAGGGGAGGTAGGCATGCTCAGGGAACCAAGAGGAAGTGGGAGGCTACGCAGAAGCCGAGTGGTGCGGGTTGCTTCGGATGTGGGAGCAAGGATCACAAGGTTGCTAGTTGTCCCAAGAGGAGTGTTCCGACGGCAGGACCTCGGGTTTGTTATCACTGTAGGGAGACGGGGCACATCAGGCCTTTTTGTCCCAAGTTGCAGCCGGCAGCAGTGGCAGCGTTGCAGCAGGTGCAGCCTGGAGGTCAGCAGGTGGCACGGATTGAGCAGGCGCCACGGGTTTACACGACAGCTGAGACTGGCGGAACCAGTGCTGGGGCGATCACAGGTATATTTTCTGGTACTCTAACTTTGTGAATTGTAGTAGGTTCAGATTGTATATGTTCCTGTGATAAAGTGTTAGGTTCTCAGCACATGAGGTTTGTGTAGGGACCTTGTTGGTGGGCGGGTTTAAGTCCCACGTTATGTTTGATTCTGGAGCTTCTCATAGCTTCATTACTCCGGAGGTGCAGAGTGTGCGGGAATCAGAGGGGATTCCGGGAGCGTACAGGAGTTGTTAGAGTTGCTGGAGGCAAGTTCGTGAGAGTTATTGGACGAGCTAGAGGTTGATATTCAGATCGCAGGAGAGTCAAGGCCGGCGGATTTGCTTATCAGTCCAGTGGAGTTGTATGATGTGATTCTCGGGATGGATTGGTTGCATCGGCATATGGTGCATCTGGATTGCTATCGGGGTAGAGTGGAGTTTGAGCGTCTGGAGGGAAGTTGGTTTTTCAGGGTATTAGACCGACTTCGGGAGTCTCGTGATCTCAGCCATTCAGGCTGGGAAGATGATCGAGAAGGGCCGTGAGGCTTATCTGGTTACTATATCTATGCCAGTCAGTGGGGAAGTCTACGGTTAGCGGTATTCCGGTAGTAGAGGAATTTGAGGATGTGTTTCAGTCTTTGCAGGATTACCACCATCTCGGTCGGATCCTTTTACCATTGAACTGGAACCGGGACGACACCGTTATCCAAGGCTCCTTACGAATGGCTCCAGCAGAGATGGCGAGCTGAAGAAGCAGCTAGAGGATTTGTTGAGTAAGGGATTCATCCATCCTAGTGTATCACCGTGGGAGCGCCGGTGTTGTTCGTGAAGAAGAAGGATGGGATTTTCAGGTTATGCATTGATTATCGGGGTTTGAACCGGGTCACTGTGAAGAACAAGTATCCTCTTCCTAGGATCGATGAGTTGTTGGATCAGTTGAGGGAGCTACTTGGTTCTCTAAGGTGGATCTGCGTCGGGTTATCATCGATACCGATAGATGAGGCAGATGTGAGGAAGACTGCTTTCAGACGAGGTATGGGCATTATGAGTTTGTGGTGATGCCTTTCGGGTTGACTAACGCACCAGCAGCGTTTATGAGATTGATGAACAGTGTGTTTCGGGAGTTTCTGGATGTATCTGTCATCATTTTCATCAACGATATCCTGGTCTATTCTAAGAGTCCCGAGGAGCATGCAGTGCATTTGAGGGCGGTTATGGAGAAGCTGCGGAGCAGAAGTTGTTTGCTAAGTTGAGCAAGTGCAGTTTCTGGCAGCGTGAGATGGGCTTTCTGGGTCATATCGTTTCGCAGAAGGGGTTTCTGTAGATCCGAGAAGATTCAGGCTATCGAGATTGGCCTAGACCACGAATGCTGAGAGATCGAAGTTTCCTTGGATTGGCAGGTTACTACAGGAGATTTGTGCAGGGTTTGCAAGCAGAGCACGTCCTATGACTAAGTTGACAGGAAGGATGTTCCTTTTGTCTGGTCGAAGAGTGTGAGGAAGGCTTTGCAAGCCTGAAGGAGATGTTGACTACTGCGCCAGTATTGGCTTTGCCTGAGCAGGAGAACCCTATGTGGTTTATACAGATGCATCCAGAGTTGGTTTGGGGTGTGTTCTGATGCAGCATGGGAAGGTGATTGCCTATGCATCGCGGCAGTTGCGGGTGCATGAAGGCAACTATCCTACTCATGATTTGGAGATGGGTGCTGTAGTCTTTGCCCCGAAGATTTGGAGGTCTTATCTTTATGGTGCAAAGGTACAGGTGTTTACAGATCATAAGAGCCTGAAGTATATATTCACTCAGCCTGAGTTGAATTTGAGGCAGAGGCGGTGGATGGAGCTTGTGGCAGACTATGATTTGGAGATAAGGAGTTTGGTGCATCTGGATTGCTATCGGGGTAGAGTGGAGTTTGAGCGTCCAGGAGGGAAGTTGGTTTTTCAGGGTATTAGACCGACTTCGGGGAGTCTCGTGATCTCAGCCATTCAGGCTGGGAAGATGATCGAGAAGGGCCGTGAGGCTTATCTGGTTACTATATCTATGCCAGAGTCAGTGGGGAAGTCTACGGTTAGCGGTATTCCGGTAGTAGAGGAATTTGAGGATGTGTTTCAGTCTTTGCAGGGATTACCACCATCTCGGTCGGATCCTTTTACCATTGAACTGGAACCGGGACGACACCGTTATCCAAGGCTCCTTACAGAATGGCTCCAGCAGAGATGGCGAGCTGAAGAAGCAGCTAGAGGATTTGTTGAGTAAGGGATTCATCCATCTAGTGTATCACCGTGGGGAGCGCCGGTGTTGTTCGTGAAGAAGAAGGATGGGATTTTCAGGTTATGCATTGATTATCGGGGTTTGAACCGGGTCACTGTGAAGAACAAGTATCCTCTTCCTAGGATCGATGAGTTGTTGGATCAGTTGAGGGAGCTACTTGGTTCTCTAAGGTGGATCTGGCGTCGGGTTATCATCAGATACCGATAGATGAGGCAGATGTGAGGAAGACTGCTTTCAGGACGAGGTATGGGCATTATGAGTTTGTGGTGATGCCTTTCGGGTTGACTAACGCACCAGCAGCGTTTATGAGATTGATGAACAGTGTGTTTCAGGAGTTTCTGGATGTATCTGTCATCATTTTCATCAACGATATCCTGGTCTATTCTAAGAGTCCTGAGGAGCATGCAGTGCATTTGAGGGCGGTTATGGAGAAGCTGCGGGAGAAGTTGTTTGCTAAGTTGAGCAAGTGCAGTTTCTGCAGCGTGAGATGGGCTTTCTGGGTCATATCGTTTCTGCAGAAGGGGTTTCTGTAGATCCAGAGAAGATTCAGGCTATCAGAGATTGGCCTAGACCACAGAATGCTACAGAGATCAGAAGTTTCCTTGGATTGGCAGGTTACTACAGGAGATTTGTGCAGGGGTTTGCAAGCAGAGCACGTCCTATGACTAAGTTGACAGGAAGGATGTTCCTTTTGTCTGGTCAGAAGAGTGTGAGGAAGGCTTTGCAAGCCTGAAGGAGATGTTGACTACTGCGCCAGTATTGGCTTTGCCTGAGCAGGGAGAACCCTATGTGGTTTATACAGATGCATCCAGAGTTGGTTTGGGGTGTGTTCTGATGCAGCATGGGAAGGTGATTGCCTATGCATCGCGGCAGTTGCGGGTGCATGAAGGCAACTATCCTACTCATGATTTGGAGATGGGTGTAGTCTTTGCCTGAAGATTTGGAGGTCTTATCTTTATGGTGCAAAGGTACAGGTGTTTACAGATCATAAGAGCCTGAAGTATATATTCACTCAGCCTGAGTTGAATTTGAGGCAGAGGCGGTGGATGGAGCTTGTGGCAGACTATGATTTGGAGATAGCCTATCATCCAGGTAAGGCTAACACGGTTGCAGATGCTCTGAGTCGGAAGAGGGTAGCTTCGGCTCAAGAGCAGGAGATGGAGTCTCTAGTAGGAGAGATCAGTGCGTTGAGCTTGTGTGCTGTTTCACTGGAACCGTTGGGTTTGGAAGCAGTTGACCGAGCAGATCTTTTGAGTAGGGTGCGGTTGGCACAAGAGAAGGATTTGGGGCTGGTGAATGCCTCAAAGGATGTTGAGTCGAGTATCAGGTCTCAGATAATGGTACTATCTTGGTGCATGGTCGGATTTGTGTGCCCAAGGATAAGGAGTTGAGGCAGGAGATTCTGAGAGAGGCTCATTCGAGCAAGCTGTCTATTCATCCAGGAGCGACTAAGATGTACCGTGACCTCAAGAGGTACTATCATTGGGTCGGGATGAAGAAGGATGTAGCGGGTTGGGTTTCGAGGTGTGATGTGTGTCAGCTAGTGAAGGCTGAGCATCAGGTTCCTGGCGGGTTACTGAAGAGTTTACCCATTCCTGAGTGGAAGTGGGATATGATTACCATGGACTTTGTGGTAGGATTACCAGTGTCACGGACCTTTGATGCTATTTGGGTCATTGTGGACCGGTTGACTAAGTCAGCACATTTTCTGGCCATTAAGAAGACTGATGGAGTAGCGGTCTTGGCTAAGAAGTATGTGAGGGAGATAGTCAGATTGCATGGGGTGCCAGCGAGCATTGTGTCTGACAGAGATTCTAAGTTCACTTCGGTGTTCTGGCAGGCATTTCAGGCAGAGATGGGCACTAAGGTGCATATGAGTACAGCTTATCATCCCCAGACAGATGGACAGTCTGAGAGGACGATCCAGACGTTGGAGGATTTGCTGAGGATGTGTGTTTTGGATTGGGGTGGCCATTGGGCAGATCACCTGAACCTGGTAGAGTTTGCTTACAACAACAGCTATCAGGCGAGTATTGGTATGGCTCCTTATGAGGTTTTGTATGGGAGGCCGTGTCGTACACCGTTATGCTGGACTCAGGTGGGGGAGAGGAGCATGTATGGGGCGGATTTTGTTCAGGAGACCTCAGAGAAGATTCGGGTTCTCAAGCTGAACATGAAAGAGGCTCAGGATAGGCAGAGGAGTTATGCTGATAAGAGGAGAAGAGACCTGGAGTTTCAGGTAGGAGACAGAGTGTACCTCAAGATGGCCATGTTGCGGGGTCCGAACAGGTCATTGACAGAGACTAAGTTGAGTCCGAGGTATATGGGTCCGTTCAGAGTGATTGAGCGAGTTGGACCAGTGGCATATAGACTGGAGTTACCTGAGGTTATGCGTGCTTTCCATAAGGTGTTCCATGTGTCTATGTTGCGGAAGTGTCTCCGTGAGGATGATCAGTTGTTGGTTAAGATTCCAGAAGATCTTCAGCCTAACATGACTTTGGAGGCGAGACCAGTGAGGGTTCTCGAGAGGAGGATCAAGGAACTTCGGAAGAAGAAGGTTCCTTTGATGAGAGTCCTTTGGGACTGTGATGGTGTGGAGGAGCAGACTTGGGAACCTGAGGCAAGGATGAAGGCAAGGTTCAAGAAGTGGTATGAGAAGCAACCACGACCTGAGCTTGCCTAGTCTGGTTCCGTCTGTAATCCGTGGCTGGAGCGGGAATGGAGTATTCCAGCCCATCTCTCTTGTTACTCGGTCGCTTGGGGTGGTTGGTTGTGCGACTCAGTAACAAGATGAGGTGGTGCTCGGGGTACAAAGTTTCCGTGAGGCGGGTTTGGGGAAAAGTTTCCTGAAATAGAAGTTTCCTTAAGTGGAAAGTTCCAGAAAGGGAAAGTGCTAAATATGGAAAGTTTCTCTGGAAAGAGAATTTGTCCATTTTTGCGGTGGAAGCCTGGGAGAGGCTTTTGTGCCTTTGTGGCGGACCTTCGGGTCAGAGTGCCTGTGTGTGGTGGTCTTGTTAGACATTGTGTGGCCTTTGTGGCGGGCGTTTAGCCAATTGTGTGGTTTTGTGGCGGGCTTTTAGCCGTTTGTTGGCCTTGGTGGCGGGCTGTTTAGCCAGAGTGTCCTTGTGACGGTCCTTCGGGACAGATGGTCTTTGTGACGGTCCTTCGGGACAGATGGTCTTTGTGACGGTCCTTTGGGACAGATGGTCTTTGTGACGGTCCTTCGGGACAGATGGTCTTTGTGACGGTCCTTCGGGACAGATGGTCTTCGTGACGGTCCTTCAGGACGAATGGTCTTCGTGATGGTCCTTCGGGACGAGTGGCCTTGTTGGCGGTTCTTTTAGGACATTTGTTTGGCCTTGGTGGCGGTCCTCGTGAGGACATTTTGTTGGCCTTTGTGGCGGCCTTTGTGGCGTGTATATGATCCTTGTGTGGTCATATGGTATTCCAGTGAGGGAATATGTGGCTGGTAGAACGTTGAGATGTTTTACGCGAGTCACGGGAAGGAAACCTGGATAGGGATAGGACTCAGACGTGTTTAGAATCGTTTGCTCGCGGCTCTTGGGAGGACTTTGGTTCTCCTAGTACTGCCATATTCGGAGACTTTGTGACTTTGGAGTATGGTTGGTATATCGACTTCGGACGACGGTCCGGAGGCGCGCTGTAGGGTGACGACCCGAGAGACGAGTTGGATTTTTCCTTATATATTATGGCATGCGGGCTTAGGCCCGATGAGGAGCCAGCATTGGCATGCAGACTTAGGTCTGATGAGGAGCCGATGAAACTCAAGGTTTAGGCCTATGAGAAGAAGGAAAGTCCAAAAGTCGAGAGCAAATGACGCCTGGAGCGTGAGTCTATCGCCTAGAGGTGACCTTCTGTAGATCGGTCGGAGGAGTGCGGGCCGTGGAGACGGTTGCACGGGAGTCCTTGGCTGATGGTTGTTTGGGATTCGAGGACGAATCCAGTTTGGTGGGGGAGAATTGTAACATCCGTGAACCGGAATTCCGGTTTAGGGTGTGCATCGATCGATGCAGTAGGAGCATCGATCGATGCTGACTCAATTCTGTGCGTTTTGACTTAAGTCAAACGCTGCGTTTTGAGGAAGGAAAACCCTTAACTCGAGAGTTTTGTCTCATTCGCGTGTTTTGGCCGCATTTGAGAGAAACGAAAGAGAAAGAAACTGTTCTTGAGTGTTCTTGAGTTTTCTGGAGATTTGGGCCTTTCTTTGAGGAGATCTGTAACGGGGATTGCTGTAGGAGCTTCCTGGAAGCGTGTTCTTGCTGGTTTATTGTTTAGATTCGTCTTGGCACAGGTAAGTGCAGGACCATGGCTTATCTAAGCTAGAGAATTCAGTGATTTGCTTGTTGTTTGTTGTTAGACGCATTAGGTTGTTGCTATGGACGTTAGGAAGCTTTCTTGTGGCTTGGGATTGAGTTTCTGTGGTTGCAGGAACGAGATCCGGCGAGAAACTTTGGAGAAATCACGGTGCTCGACGTTGCGTCGATCGATGCATAGCTTGCATCGGTCGATGCAAGTGCGAGGACGGCGCGATGAACTTTAGGGTTTTTCGTGTGCGTCGAGCATGCGTCGGTCGATGCAGACTGGGTATCGGTCGATGCAAGTTACACTTGCATCGATCGATGCAGCTTCTGTATCGATCGATGCTTCTCCTGTTGGCATCGATCGATGCAGTTGTGGCATCGGTCGATGCTACGTCCTGTTTTGTTATTGTTTGTTGACTGTTGTGTGAAGATTACTGATACTCTATTGCTTGTGTGTATAGCCCAATAGATGGGAGGATTGCCTTACTGAGTGTTTGTAAAATACTCATGCATTGCAATATGTGTTTGTGGTGCAGGTAAAGGCAAAGTGTGACCGTGGGATCCAGGCAGTGAAGAGGAGGATGTTCTAGGGACTCGGTTGATTGTTGATCTGGCATTGTTAGGTTGCTAGAGTTGAGTCTTAGAGCATGGTTTAGGTTGCTGGTTACTTGTTTTCATGATGTTTTGGATCATTAGTTAAGGATGGAATTATATTGGATATTTATATTATTGGATTGATATTTATTGGTTATTATTACTATTATTTTCCGCTGTTGGTTGTGTTTGAGGTTAGGTGACTAGTGGGTATGGGACCACTAGTTGTAGTTTATTTATTATATTATATATATATTTATTTAAAAAAAAAAAGGTCGGTCGTTTCAAGATATGAATATTTGAATAGACATATATAATTGCTAAAGACGTGAACATTTGAATAGATACAATTGTTCATAAAAAACACAACTGTTTGTAAAAGATACAACTCTACATTCAATAGATGCAACTTTTTAAAGAGACGCAACCATATAATTTTTTGTCAAAATAATAATTTAATAATATTATTTTAATGAAAAGTCACGATGAAAAGATGCAACTGAATTTTTTAATAAAAAGTCACAATTTTTGAATAAAAAGTCACGATGAAAAGACGCAATTGTTCTTTGCATTGATTCATATTGCTAATATTATATACAAAAATCTCAACTGTTTGTAAAAGACACAAACTACATTCAACATATGCAACTCTCTAAAGAGACGCAACCATATCTTTTTTTTTGTCAAAAGAATAATTAAATAATATTTTTTTAATCAAAAGCCACGATGAATAGATGCAACTGATTTTTTTTTTAATGAAAAGACACGATTTTTTTAATAAAAGGTCACGATGAAAAGACGCAATTGTTCTTCGCATTTATTCATATTGCTAATATTATATACAAAAGTCTTCGTATTTATTCATATTGCTAATATTATATACAAAAGTCACAACTGTTTGTAAGAGACACAACTCTACATCCAACTGATGCAACTTTCTAAAGAGACGCAACCATATAACTTTTTGTCAAAAGAATAATTAAATCATATTTTTTAATGAAAAGTCACGATGAAAAGATGCAACCGAATTTCTTTTAATGAAAAGTCACGATGAAAAGATGCGACTGTTCTTCGCATTTTTAGATTGCTATTATTACATGCAATAGATGTGATTTTGAAACCAGGAGGTACAACAAAGAGATGCAAAAATTAAGAGGTGTGATTTTTGAAAGATGGGGGTGCGACGAAAAGACACAATTATTAATTTTAAACCGTTGGATTAAATGGGAAATAATCTCATCTATTGGATTAAAAGTTGACACAAAAAGTGGTTTGCTATTATTACACATTTTAAGAAAACAATGATTACTAAGTTTAAATATATATTTTTTTGACTAAAAAGATATATTTAATTTTAAACCAATAACAATTTAAAATTTTAAATATTTTTAATGATTATTTCTTGAAGTTTACAAAACATCAATCTTTATGGAACAAAAAAAATATTCCAAAACATCAATATTTGTGGGACGGAGGGAGTATCTATACTGTATCTTTTTAAGCAATTTGTTACTGTAAGTTTTTTTTATATGATTACATAGAGAAAATTTCGACAATTTAAAAGATGATTAAGAAAACCCAACAATTTAGCATTACGTAATGCCTAGCCAACTTCATGATAACGTTCTGGATTAATAGTCAAATCATTATATACCCTTCAAAAATAATAAAATTTACACAAAAATTATTATATATACTTATTTTCTAAGACTACGTTCATTGTCGTTCCGTCGGAATTAAATAAATTTAAAAGAAGTCTTAGTTGTCAAAAGATTAGAATACTTTTTATACCCTGAATTATTTGTTGGTAGATTGGTCATACTTCATATGAGACCTTATATCGCAACATTTGAATGAGTTCATAAAATAAACAAGTTTCATAATCATTGTAACATCCGCGAACCAGATTTTGTGTTTTTGGAAGGAGTATCGATCGACACCCTTGTGGCATCGATCGATACCACTAATTTCTGGGTTCGACCGGTTTGATTTAATTGCCGAATTAGTTCGGTTTGGTTCAGGGAAATCCCTAATTCGTGTCTTAAAAGGGAGAAAACGACCTAGGGTCGTGTTTTGTTGTTCAGTCGCCGTTTTTGAGAGAAAAAGAGAGGAAGGAGAGTTCTTGAGTTCCTAAGAGAGATTTGGTGAGATTCCTTGCTATTCTTGAGAGTTTTGGAGCTGGGAAAGGGTTAGAAGCTTGCTAGGAGTGAGGATTTCGTTTCTACTGCTCAGAATCTTCTGGAGAAAAGGTGAGTGCTTGACCATGGTTGATCTAAGCATGAGATCTCTCTTGTTTGTGTGTTTTCTTTGTTGTTTGTGTCGATTTGTTGTTTGGGTTCGTTGCTTTCGTGTTTCCTAGTGATTTCTAGGGTAATTGGGTGAGTTTGGAACGGATTCGAGATGGTTTGGTTTCGGGATTCGTCGTTCGTGTTCGCGCAGATCGTGTCTGCAGAGGAGGCATCGATCGATACCACTTTCGAGGAGCATCGGTCGGCACCAGTGTTGTGTAGCATCGATCGGTACCGTTTGAGGAGCATCGGTCGGCACTTGATCTTGAAGCATCGATCGACACCGTTTGGCATCGGTCGACACCAGTCTTGTCCGAGACTTGTTTTTCCTGGTTTGATGTATTATTGTGTGTTGTTTGTTTTGCTTGAACTTGAGGGTCTCATCTGCTTGTGTGTATAACCCAGTAGATGGGAGGATGGCCTCACTAAGTATTTGTGATAATACTTACGCATCTCAATTGTTGTTTGTGGTGTGCAGGTAAAGGAAAAGTGTGATCGTGGGATCAAAGGCGATGAGGAGGAGGATGTTCTAGAGGCTTGATTGATTGTGGTCTAGCTATTGTTAGGTTGCTAGATTAAGTCAATGGAACATTGTAGGATGTTAGTTGTTGGTTATTTCTTGATTTGGATTATGTTGCTATTGAGTATTGGTTTATTGTTGTTGGAGTTCTTTGGTTTAATGGAATTGGTTTTATTTGGTTTTCCGCGGTTATTGATTGTTGTTAGGATGTTAGTGGGTATGGGACCACTAGTAAATTTAGGTATTAAAAAAAAAAAAAAAGGGAAGGGTTGTTTCATTTTGGTATCAGAGCCCTTACGGTTCTAGGTCTAGGGTTCATTGTGCTTTTGCTGTTGATGTTTAGGATTACATGCTATAATTGATTGTGTGAATGGAAATTGTGTGTGGCATGAAGTCCTAGAACATCCTCTTCGAGCCTGTTTTGTGATTCCACGGTAAGTTGTGTTTTTGTGTAATAGAGTTATTGTTTGCTTAGCCTTCTGTTCTTGGTTGATACAGATGGTTAGAGGTGAGGTTGCTGCTGGTCGTGGGCGTGGTCGTGGTCGTGGTCGGGGTCGTGGTCGAGGTCGTGGTCGTGGTCGGGGACGAGGTCATGTTCCTGTGGCCAGTGAGAGTGAGACCCAGAGCATGGCCAGTGAGGAGGTAGCGGAGTCACAGGCTGATCCTATAGTGTCTGGAGACCAGGCTGGTTTGGGTGACGGTGTTGGTCACGGTGTTGCCCCGGGTGTGGGGGTTGCAGCAGGAGGTGCTCCGGGCAGGGAGGATGTCTTGATTGACTTGCTAGCTCAGGTGGCTCAGGCTTTGCAGCGACTTCCAGCAGCTGTGCCGCCAGTGGTTGGTGGGCAGGGTCCAGTGGTGCCGCCAGTGGTTGGTGGGCAGGATCCAGTAGTGCCGCCGGTGGTTGGTGGGCAGGATCCAGTAGTGCCGCCAGTGGGTGGTGGACAGGTTCCAGTGGTGCAGCCTGCAGCGGGTTTGCAGGCAGGTGTGCAGCCGGGGACCGAGGTAGTGGATGCACAGTATGTGCGGATGATGGAGCAGCTGCGTCATGTGGGAGCAGGGTATTTCTCAGGGAGTACCGATCCGAGTGTAGCGGATGAGTGGAGAGAGCGGATGGAGGATATTTTCCTTTCGCTTAGGTGTCCCGACCGGTACAGAGTGGATCTGGCAGTGTTTTACTTGTCAGGAGATGCACGTGTGTGGTGGAGGTCGGTGACAGCACGGAGGGTGCAGCAGGGTATGACTTGGGGAGATTTTGTGAGGGAGTTTAACTCCAAGTATTTTCCTCAGGAGGCTCTTGATCGCATGGAGGCACGGTTCTTGGGGTTGACTCAGGGAGACCGTACAGTGCGGGAGCTGGATGCAGAGTTCAGTCGGCTTGTGGGGTATGCAGGCAGGGCTTGGGAGCCAGAGTCGGCTCAGGTGCGGAGGTTTTTGTTGGCTCTGCGGGATGATTTGAGGACTCGGTGCAGAGTGAGGAGCTATGCTACGAGAGCAGAGTTGGTTGAGGTTGCAGCTGGGATAGAGGATGACTTGAGGTCACAGGTGGTTGTGGTCAGTTCTTCAGTGCAGCCACAGCAGTCTCAGCCGTCTTCTGTTCCTAGCAAGGGCGGCAAGCCTGCGCAAGGGCAGAAGCGGAAGTTCGATGCTATGCAGAGATCGAGGCAGGGAGGTGCGAGATGCTTTGGTTGTGGTAGCAGGGACCACAAGTTGACTAGCTGTCCACAGAGAGGTGAGCAGCGGGTAGTGACAGAGCAGCGGGCGGTGACGGAGCCGCGGGCAGATACTCGAGTGTGTTACTACTGCAGAGAGACGGGGCATATCAAGCCTCGTTGTCCCAAGTTGCAGCAGAGGGCAGTAGCAGTGTTGCAGGCTGGAGCTCAGCCGGGGATGCAGCAGGTGGTGCAGCACGGTGTGCAGCCGGTGGGTTGGATCGAGCCGACGTCTCAGGTGTACTCGACTCAGGAGCCCGGTGGCACTAGTGCAGGAGCGATCACAGGTATAACTTCTGAGATTCGAACTTGGTTAATTCAATAGTTCAATTATTTTTGTGTTGCTTGTGGTCAAGTGTTAGGTTCTCAACATATAGGGTTTGTGTAGGGACCTTGTTGGTGGGCGGGTTTAAGTCCCATGTTATGTTTGATTCTGGAGCTTCTCATAGCTTCATTACTCCGGAGTGTGCCGAGAGTGCGGGGATCAGAGGGATCCTGGAGAGCGTTCAGGAGTTGTCGAGTTGCGGGAGGCAAGTTTCTGAGGGTTATTGGACGAGCTGGAGGAGTTGATATTCAGATCGCGGGGAGTCATGGCCAGCGGATTTGCTTATCAGTCCAGTGGAGTTATATGATGTCATTCTTGGTATGGATTGGTTGCATCGGTATAAGGTGCATTTGGACTGCTATCGGGGTAGAGTGGAGTTTGAGCATCCAGGAGGGAAGTTGGTTTTCAGGGTATTAGACCGACTTCGGGAGTCTCGTGATCTCAGCCGTTCAGGCTGGGAAGATGATCGAGAAGGGCCGTGAGGCTTATCTGGTTACTATATCTATGCCAGAGTCAGTGGGGAAGTCTACGGTTAGCGGTATTCCGGTTGTGGAGGACTTTGAGGATGTGTTCCAGTCATTGCAGGGATTACCACCATCTCGGTCGGATCCTTTTACTATTGAGCTGGAACCGGGGACGATGCCGTTATCCAAGGCTCCTTACAGGATGGCTCCAGCAGAGATGGCAGAGCTGAAGAAGCAGCTGGAGGATTTGTTGGGCAAGGGTTTTATCCGTCCTAGTTGTTCACCGTGGGGAGCTCCGGTGCTATTTGTTAAGAAGAAGGATGGTAGCTTTCGGTTGTGTATTGACTATCGGGGTTTGAACCGAGTTACTGTGAAGAACAAGTACCCTCTCCCGAGGATTGATGAGTTGTTGGATCAGTTGAGGGGTGCTACTTGGTTCTCCAAGATCGATTTGGCATCAGGATATCATCAGATTCCTATTCATGAGGCAGATGTGAGGAAGACAGCCTTCAGGACGAGGTATGGACACTACGAGTTTGTGGTGATGCCGTTTGGGTTGACAAACGCGCCAGCTGCGTTTATGAGATTGATGAACAGCGTGTTCCAGGAGTTTCTGGACGTGTCAGTCATCATTTTCATCGACGACATCCTGGTATATTCTAAGAGTCCTGAGGAGCATGCAGTGCACTTGAGAGCAGTGTTGGAGAAGCTGAGGGAGCAGAAGTTGTTTGCTAAGCTGAGCAAGTGCAGTTTCTGGCAGCGTGAGATGGGGTTCTTGGGTCATATTGTTTCAGCTGAGGGAGTTTCAGTGGATCCAGAGAAGATTCAGTCCATCAGGGAGTGGCCGAGGCCGCAGAGTGCCACTGAGATTCGGAGTTTCCTGGGGTTAGCAGGTTACTACAGGAGGTTTGTTCGGGGTTTTGCGGGTATGGCTCAGCCGATGACTAAGCTTACAGGGAAGGATGTCCCATTTGTGTGGTCACCAGAGTGTGAGGCGAGCTTTGCAAGTCTCAAGCAGATGTTGACTACCACGCCGGTGTTAGCACTGCCTGAGCAGGACGAGCCTTATGTTGTGTATACAGACGCTTCTAGAGTGGGGTTGGGTTGTGTACTTATGCAGCAGGGGAAGGTTATAGCTTATGCTTCGCGGCAGTTGCGGAAGCATGAAGCTAATTATCCTACTCATGATTTGGAGATGGCAGCAGTGATCTTTGCTCTTAAGATTTGGAGATCTTATCTGTATGGTGGGAAGGTGCAGTGTTTACAGATCACAAGAGCCTGAAGTACATTTTTACTCAGCCTGAGCTGAATTTGAGGCAGAGGCGTTGGATGGAGTTAGTAGCAGATTATGATCTGGATATAGCTTACCATCCTGGTAAGGCTAATTTGGTTGCAGACGCCTTGAGTCGGAAGAGGGTGGCTTCGGCTCAGGAGCAGGATATGGAGACATTGGTAGGTGAGATCAGTGCATTGAGTTTGTGTGCTATCTCACAGGAACCTTTGGGTTTGGAGGCAGCTGATAGAGCGGATTTGTTGAGCAGAGTGAGGTTAGCTCAGGGGAGCGATGAGGGGCTGTTGAATGCCTCTAAGGCTGCGGGTGCAGAGTATCAGGTTTCTGCTAATGGTACTATCCTTGTGCATGGTCGGATTTGTGTGCCCAAGGGGGAGGATTTGAGGCAGGAGATCCTGAGAGAGGCTCACTTGAGCAAGTTCTCTATTCATCCAGGGGCGACCAAGATGTACCGTGACCTCAAGCGGTATTATCACTGGGTCGGGATGAAGAAGGACGTAGCGGACTGGGTGGCGAAGTGTGATACTTGCCAGCTGGTGAAGGCAGAGCATCAGGTTCCTGGTGGTTTATTGCAGAGTTTGCCTATTCCTGAGTGGAAGTGGGATTTGATCACGATGGACTTCGTGGTAGGGTTGCCTGTGTCGAGGACGTTTGATGCTATTTGGGTCATTGTGGACCGTTTGACTAAGTCTGCACATTTTCTGGCCATCAAGAAAACTGATGGAGCAGCGGTTTTGGCCAAGAAGTATGTCAGGGAGATAGTCAGATTGCATGGGGTGCCTGCTAGTATTGTGTCTGATAGAGATTCCAAGTTCACTTCGGTGTTCTGGAGGGCGTTTCAGGCAGAGATGGGCACGAAGGTGCATATGAGTACAGCCTATCATCCTCAGACGGACGGTCAGTCGAGAGGACGATCCAGATTTTGGAGGATTTGTTGAGGATGTGTGTGCTGGATTGGGGTGGTCATTGGGCAGATCACTTGAGCTTGGTGGAGTTTGCTTACAACAACAGCTACCAGGCTAGTATTGGGATGGCTCCTTATGAGGCTTTATATGGGAGGCCGTGTCGTACACCGTTATGTTGGACTCAGGTGGGGAGAGGAGCATATTTGGTGCAGATTTTGTTCAGGAGACCTCGGAGAAGATCCGGGTTTTGAGGCTGAACATGAAGGAAGCTCAGGATCGGCAGAAGAGTTATGCTGATAGGAGGAGAAAGGATCTTGAGTTTCAGGTTGGTGATAGAGTGTACCTCAAGATGGCCATGTTGCGGGGTCCGAACAGGTCATTGTCAGAGACTAAGTTGAGTCCGAGGTACATGGGTCCGTTCAGAGTGGTTGAGCGGGTGGGACCAGTGGCATATAGGCTGGAGTTGCCTGAGGTTATGCGTGCGTTCCACAAGGTGTTTCATGTGTCGATGCTGAGGAAGTGTCTTCACGAGGGTGATCAGTTGTTGGCTAAGATTCCTGAGGATCTTCAGCCTAACATGACTTTGGAGGCGAGACCATTGAGGGTGCTCGAGAGGAGAGTCAAGGAACTTCGGAAGAAGAAGATTCCTTTGATGAGAGTCCTGTGGGACTGTGACGGATTTGAGGAGCAGACTTGGGAGCCCGAGGCGAGGATGAAGGCAAGGTTTAAGAAGTGGTTTGAGAAGCAGACCGCTTGAGCTTGTCTAGCCGGGTCCGAGTTGTAGTCCGTGGCTGGAGCGGGTACGGAGTATTCCAGCCCATCTCTCTTGATATTTGGTCGCTTAGGGGTGGTTGGTTGTGCGACTAAGTATCAGGATGAGGTGGTGCTCGGGATGCGGGTTGATGGCTCCGGTTATTGTATTTTTGGTTTTCTGATGTATTTTCGTTGAGATTGTAAAGATTATGACATTTGGGGATTAATAAGATGAGTATTTTTCTTTATGTTGACTGTGATTGTCATGGGAAAAGAGAAATAGCTCGGGTTTCTATTTTTGGAAGTTTCCATAAATAGAAAGTTTCCACAAAAGGAAAGTTTCCAGAATTAGAAAGTTTTCTAGAAAGGAAAGTTTTGTGGAAATGTTGAGGTAGATCTAGCCGGGAGATACTCGTGGGCATCAGTATTTGTTTTGCTCGAGGCCGTGTGGGCCCAACTCACGTGATACCGATAGCTCGATGGACTTTGTGGCCAGAGAGTGGGAGTGGTATGTTGCTTCGGATGACGATCCGAGCGCGCTTGGGTGACGACCCGAGAGCGGGATATGTGAGGCTCCCTGGATACCGTAGCTGTGAGCCGAGGCTCGGCAGTGAGCCGGTATGTCTCTAGGGTTGCGACCCGGGCGGGGAGTGTGTGTGTGAGTGACTTCCTGGATGCCGTAGCTTAAGGCGGTTGGCCTGATAGCGAGCCGGCATGATTCGTTGGTTGCGACCACGGACGGGGAAGCACTGAGTTGTGAGCAAATAGTGTTATGATGCGAGTATATTGGCTAGAGGAGACCTCGAGGGTCAGTCGGAGGTGTGCGGGCTGTTGCGACAGTGGCACGGAAACCTTGACTGATGATGTTTAGTCCGGTCTGGGGACGTGCGGGCCGTGATGACGGTGGCACGGAGGTCCTTGGCAGATGGACGGTATTGCGGGATTCGGGGACGAATCCATATTGGTGGGGGAGAATTGTAACATCCGCGAACCAGATTTTGTGTTTTTTGAAGGAGTATCGATCGACACCCTTGTGGCATCGATCGATACCACTAATTTCTGGGTTCGACCGGTTTGATTTAATTGCCGAATTGGTTTGGTTTGGTTCAGGGAAATCTCTAATTCGTGTCTTAAAAGGGAGAAAACGACCTAGGGTCGTGTTTTGTTGTTCAGTCGCCGTTTTTGAGAGAAAAGAGAGGAAGGAGAGTTCTTGAGTTCCTAAGAGAGATTTGGTGAGATTCCTTGCTATTCTTGAGAGTTTTGGAGCTGGGAAAGGGTTAGAAGCTTGCTAGGAGTGAGGATTTCGTTTCTACTGCTCAGAATCTTCTGGAGAAAAGGTGAGTGCTTGACCATGGTTGATCTAAGCATGAGATCTCTCTTGTTTGTGTGTTTTCTTTGTTGTTTGTGTCGATTTGTTGTTTGGGTTCGTTGCTTTCGTGTTTCCTAGTGATTTCTAGGTAATTGGGTGAGTTTGGAACGGATTCGAGATGGTTTGGTTTCGGGATTCGTCGTTCGTGTTCGCGCAGATCGTGTCTGCAGAGGAGGCATCGATCGATACCACTTTCGAGGAGCATCGGTCGGCACCAGTGTTGTGTAGCATCGATCGGTACCGTTTGAGGAGCATCGGTCGGCACTTGATCTTGAAGCATCGATCGACACCGTTTGGCATCGGTCGACACCAGTCTTGTCCGAGAATTGTTTTTGGTTTGATGTATTATTGTGTGTTGTTTGTTTTGCTTGAACTTGAGGGTCTCATCTGCTTGTGTGTATAACCCAGTAGATGGGAGGATGGCCTCACTAAGTATTTGTGATAATACTTACGCATCTCAATTGTTGTTTGTGGTGTGCAGCTAAAGGAAAAGTGTGATCGTGGGATCAAAGGCGATGAGGAGGAGGATGTAGAGGCTTGATTGATTGTGGTCTAGCTATTGTTAGGTTGCTAGATTAAGTCAATGGAACATTGTAGGATGTTAGTTGTTGGTTATTTCTTGATTTGGATTATGTTGCTATTGAGTATTGGTTTATTGTTGTTGGAGTTCTTTGGTTTAATGGAATTGGTTTTATTTGGTTTTCCGCGGTTATTGATTGTTGTTAGGATGTTAGTGGGTATGGGACCACTAGTAAATTTAGGTATTAAAAAAAAAAAAAAAAACGGGAAGGGTTGTTTCAATCATAGATTATTATAATTATACCGTGTTTGTTAAAAAATTTTGGCTTATCCGTGGTTCTAGCATCACTGCATATCATCACGCCTCTCGTATCTTGGTTTTGGTTTTTCCAGAAAGTCAAAAAATAAAATCTGCACATTGAGAATCAAAAACATTAGCCATGCAAAAAATATGGAACACGTACTTAATAACATTAGCCATGCAAAAACATAAAAACCGGAAAAGCTAAAAATTTTGAAGAGACTAAAAGTTAACAAAACTAAGATTAGTGTATGAACTTAATAGTGTCGACTAACATAATAATTATCTAACCGAGAAACACTACAGGTCATTCGCAGCAAAAATATTAAATTACCTTGAATTAGAGATTGATGTTTGAAAGTTAAAATCACACTTCAATAAAACAATTCTTTAGTACTCAGAAAACAATTTTCCGAAACTTGTTTATTTAGTCAAGAAAAGTTTATATATAATAAACAAATAGGTGTAAGACATAGATGTGTGAAATGTAAAGGTGTAAAAATTAATAAAAGTGAAATATGGAGGTAAAACAAATGGGTGTAACACATAGAGGTGTGAAATTAAAACGTGTAAAATTAATGGATGTGATTTTTGACCAGGAGATACAACAAAGAGATGCAAAGACTAAGATGTGTGATTTTTGAAAGATGGCGGTGCAACGAAAAGACAAGATTAATAATTTTTGAAACCAGGAGGTACAACAAAGAGATGCAAAGACTAAGAGGTGTGATTTTTGAAAGATGGGGGTGCGACGAAAAGACACGATTAATAATTTTAAAAACCAGGAGGTACAACAAAGAGATGCAAAGACTAAGAGGTGTGATTTGTGAAAGATGGGGGTGCGACGAAAAGACACGATTAATAATTTTAAACCGTAAACCGTTGGATTAAAACTATAACTAATCTCATGCGTTGGATTAAAAGTTGATACAAAAAAGTGGGTTTGTTATTATATATAGATAGTTTTCATATGCAATTAGGAATAGTTTGGTATGATTTCAGGTATAAAAAGTCTATTATCAAATATTTCAGGTTTCAAGAAAGTTTTAAAGCAAAAAAACCAAAATACAATGAAAATATGTTTCATGACAGATTCAGATCTTTACAGTAATGGCCACTTTTGAAAACCTTCATGAACTCCTATTTTATTATACTTGGTTTCTATGGAAACCTGGAAGCGTCATCGTTCTCCTCAAAGTGTAATCAAGTTAATCTATTTCGTCATCAAAAGATATACCCGATTTACCGAGACGTGTCATAGACCAACGAGAAGAGAAGCATCTAGCTAATGGGCTTTAGTTGAAGGCTAGACCAGCGACCATCACGATGGTCCGGTCCAAGCCTTCAAGAGGGTCCAGAAGACTCTTTTGCCTTCCTATTCCTGCACTCAATAAGATAAGACAACTTTTCTCTTACAAACTCTAATCAAAGACAAAATTCTATAAATACTCTTCAAGACCTAGAGTTATAATTGTGACTTTATTGTGCTCTTCTTGCGATTGAGTCATGCCTCCAGCAGCAGCCCTAAAGACGACCAGAGACTACTACACAGCCGTCGAAGCTTGTCCTCTCTCAGCTCCTTTGGAAGCCATCACCGAAGTCACCAATCTCTTCTCTTTCTAATCTCTTTCATACTTTCATCGCTTTTTGGGAAACAAGTTACTTTTGTGACATCTAGAGATGTTTCCTTTGAATTCTTTTTGTTTATTGAATCGTTTTCGATGCTATTCTTAATAATATAAATGTCGTTTCTTTGCATCATGAGCGAGTAGTTTATTTGTTGGATTTTATGGGGTGATTCAAGAGGAATTCATGGTTCGTTTTAATTAGGTTGTTAGATCTTTATTTCTTTTGGGACATCTTAAACAAAAAAAATTAAACTAAAAAATTGTCTTGCAATATATCGCGCGGATCATAATCTAGTATGTCATTAAAACTGGTATCCAAGAGAACACATGAGCCAAAAAGGTAAGCAATCTGACCAAATTGTAGTTGATGTGTTTAGAATTAATTGGGTAGATTGTCTTAATTGGATAGCTTCTCCTTTGGTTAGCATATTCTAAATGGAGAATAGTAACTGAGAATTAGATGCAAACTAAATAAGACCATCTCCAACTATCGCTTTCATTTTAAAGGGAATAAACCTTTAAAATAAAAGTTTGAGGATCCACTTTGGAGTACTCCGATGAAAGCTTCCATCACCGATCAATCAGGGTATAATAAGAGCAACGAAAATTAGAGAAAGGAGGAAGAAGAAGATATATAACAGGTTTAATTTTTGGTATGACATGATTATTAGAAAACCGTAAATTTTTATATTAAAATTTAATAATTAATTAGATAACAGGGGTAAATTTGGAATTTTGATTTTATTGAAAAATCACGGGTATGAAAATAACAACACTTATTGTTTCGGGTTTTAAACGATACATTTTATTATTTGGTGTATTTTTATTCCAATCCAAAACCATTGGATATTAAACGTCCAAATAAAAATAACTTCGAGTTTTTTTTGGCATTTTTCCCGATATTCTAGTAATTTAAAGTCTTAAATAATGCACTTCAGAGTTCGTTATAGGACATCATTATCCACTAGGCTTTTGTTTTTTTGTGTAAAGAGATATGTTCGTCTCGAAATGTCAAAAGACAAGATCATTATGTTTTCCTATGAACACTCACTCAAGCTCTTCTCCTATGGATGTAAACAAAGAAGAGATCCCACAAGTGCAAAATATTTTTCAATCCGGAGAAGATGAAGAAGAAACTTCTTTAGGCAAGAGAAAGATAAGTAAGTTGTTCTATAACAAAACTCATACTCAAGTTTAGCGTTGTGTTTCGTCTACTAAAACTGATTCTAATAAGATCGATCACAATGATTTTTGATATTGACAGATACGATTATTAAGAAAGATGATGAAAGAGAAGTAAAGAGAATAGCCTTCTCTCAAGAACCTCTACAAGAAAAAGAAGAAGACATTGATATGATCGACGAAGATACAGAAAGAGAAGATCATAGAGTTAACGACAAGATCATGGAAGAGAATGTTCATGAAGAAGAGTATGTCGTTGACTTTGGTGGATTCTTTTGAAACTTGTCTTCTCTATGATGACCTCTACGTTGACTTTTTTTGTTTCTTAAGATCTTTGCTTGATTGCTTCTTTGTCATGTAATTATATGTATATATATGAAATGAAAAAATCTGATTCCTGTCTCTTTGCATTGGTCCAAATCAAAACTAGAGACACACAAAAATGTACAATTTTGTAATCATCTTCACGCATCAATCTTTTCTTGGTTACAAAGAGTAAAACAACTGATGAAGCCTTTTTTTTTTCTTTGGTTTTCAAGACATGTTCGATGAATCGGTTTGATCAGGATCTGTCTGAATCTCATGTGCAAGTTGTCTTGTTAAACAATCTGCTCGTTCATCGTGACCTCCTGCAAATGTATAAACTTTGAAAGCAAACTGAAATGCCCGCCACATCCTCTTAGCTCTCTCTGCCTTCATATTATTCATCTTGCTTTCTTCACTGTTCTTTGCTTCCTCGTTTGCTTCTCTCCTCTCCTAGAAATCATGAAGAGTCAATCAGTAATCCTCAAGAATCAATTTTTTCATTTATGTATATATAATTATATATACCTTTAGTGCTAACTCCATGCAATTTGATGAAACATCAACCATTGTTTCTTTGACTTGAACAAGAACTTCGAAATCGATGTTAATGTTGTATCTCTGAAACATTTTAGCGTCTTCGTCTTTTGTTCGCTCAACCGTTTCAATTTCTCCTTTAAATTTGTTGAAGTAACGCTCTATCTTGTCTAGAAGATCGTTTAATGGAGGTTCAATTTTCCAGTTCTTGAGCTCAACTAAAATCCCATCTAACTTCTTGTACAAGGCACCTGCTGTTCTTATTGCTTCTAGTTTCTTTTCAGGGAAACCTTCAAACCTCGCGAGAACCTAAATAACCAAACCAAAATTTACATCTCAGCTAGAAATCGCAAGCCGATTCAAAAACATAAAGAGAAAACATACTTGAGTTTCATCGGTTAGTTTCTCAAGAACAGATTCCACTTTGCTATGAAATTCAAGTAATTCTTTCATGTCTTTTGTCTGGAAACTTTGTATTGAAGATTTCAGTTCTTCGATTGATTTAGCGTATTTCTGGACATCTTCTTCGATTTGCTGGAAATAACTCGACCTGTGACACAAATGAAAGAGTTAGTGAAACTCAAACATATAGACATGACTTGTGACGCAAGTCATTTTACCTCTTTGTCATCTCTGCAAGTGCATCAGCCATTCCTGATCGTGCACCTTTAACAGGAGATTTCTCTGGAACATTCTTTTGCCCTTTACTTGCTTTTCCTGTTTTCCCTTCAACGCCTCGGCCTTCAAGCTTCCCTTTGAGAACCCAATAGAGATTTGATATTTGTGCTGATCTTCTCAATTTGCTAGTTGCTTTCTTAGCTCGCAAAGATCTTACACTACCTGGTGGTGCTGGAGGTGCCGGCATTGATTGTTGTCTCGGAAATTGACAAAAAGCTCCACTTTCAGATGACTTTGACATAGGTGGTGGCGGTGGAGGAGCCGGAGTTTTAAGTTCACACTGTGGTGATGGAGGTGGGGGTGGTGGTTGCGAGGGAAGAGTAGATTTGTCGTTTAACATGGAGGCCATTGGTGACGGCGATTGCGGTGATGGAAGTGGCGGAGGTGGAGGCGATCGAGGTACTGATTCTTCTTCTTTTTGAGAATAGTCTATTGAGTTACTCTCTGAAGTTGTGGTTTCACTATGGTCCTCTGATTCAAAACCTACAAGATGATGCTCTGTTTCAATCTCAGGCTCTGTGTCTGAACCATCGATGTGATTCTGTTCTTCAATCTCATGCTCTGCTCCAGTCTCATGCTCTGTTCCAGAACCTTCCCTATGATCCTCTCTTTCAATATCATGCTTCTCTGTTTCGAAAACAGAGGAATCATTATCTTCTTCTTCTTCCTCTTCTTTTTCTACTAATGATGTATCACTCTCTTCGTTTTCTTCTTCGATACTTATCTTCATATCATTAACACTCTCTGAGTCTCTTTGTGACAAGATCTGCATAGCAAACCGCTTCAAATCAACAGGGCTTAACCTATCCAAAGCTTGAGCTCTCAAGTTCCAAAGACTTGGAGATGTTGAGTTACTACTAGACATTAGCATTGTCCCTGGAAGTACTGATCTTGGTGTTAATGGAGATGGGTAAAAAGAGTTGTTACTTTCTGAATAAGAAACAGATCTTGTAAAGCTTCTTCTTGCTTCTGATGAAACACCCTTTGGTGTAAAACTCTTTCTTCCTTCAGATTCATGATCCATCATTCCGAACCTTTCTCTTGTCGTCTTGATTAGTCCATCAAGAGCTGCTAATACATGCTCCACTGTGCAAACATTAAAAAAAACTTAGTCTATGTGTTTACCAAAACTCTCAACTAAACAAAGTGTTTTAGTAAACAAACAAACCTAGACGATCAGACTTATTCTTGCCAACTCCAGTGTTTTTGTACTTAGATCGATAGATCCAGTCACTATCCATAATCCAAGAATCCCCAATAGCTCTGAGATCTTCATAGAAGAAAATCAACATCTGTTTTTGGGGCATTTCTGGGATTAACAAGACTCATCAAGTAAACAAATGACACTAACTCAAGAAATTGTTATTTTTTTTTTTTGTTGTTGTTGGGATGTTTTTAAAGTAACTCAAAATCTGTTAAAAATCATATATGTGTGTACCTTATCCATGTCAGCTCCTTCCATTACAAAAGATTGATTAATGGTTACAATCTCAGGAGAAAGCTTTTGTAAATCCTTCATTGTTTGTGTTATAATCTATAAACACTCAAAAACAAATAAACAAAAACAAAGGTTTTAGCATATAAGGATGATCATAGAAACTGGACACAAATGTGTTAAGAGAAAGGTTTGTTTTTCGCAGACTGACCTCGGTGACAGATAGAGAACCATCTAGAGAAGGTAAATCAATCATATCTCTGAAAGCAAAGATGTTCTTCCTTAGTTCCACCATCAAGATGAAATTTGCCATACATTTCGGCGAAGAACCATCCGAATTGTTATTTTTCGGTGTATTCACTTGATTCTTTGCATTCTTTGCCGATATAGGAGATGCCGAGCGACGTGGAGTAGAAACATGTTTTGTAGAATGCAAACTCTTTGGAGAAGCTTCTACAACAGGAGATATTTGTGAAGCTGTGCGTTTGATCTCTTTATTTTTGTTTTTCTGATCAACATTGTTCTTTGATGTTGCTGTGCGTCTAAATTCGTGTTTTCCTTTGATAAGTCTTTTGAGAGCTAGCCCTCTCGCGACCTATTAAAGCAACATTGTAAAGAGGCAAATTATAACACAAATGCATGCAAAAGTCAGTTAAAAAAACGTCTAATTTCTATTATTAAAAAAATGTTTTAAAATATATACATATAATAACAATAAGGGCGTAAAATACAAACACAAAGTAAATGTAAGAAAGAACAATTGATGTTAACTTTATAGAAGACAGAAAACAAAACCTGCAACTTTGTGATCTTTCGACAGAAGGTTATCGGCGTGAAGCCACAAAGCCTCCCGCTTGACATTGCGAGTTTTGAAATCGAACAAAAATCGATTTCTCAACCAAAAAAAAAGGGTTTAACTAGGAGAATCCATTAGAAAGAGATAGGATTCTCTTTCTTAAAGAATATTTTTCAGGAGAAAGAAAGAAATGTGTTTTTTTTTTTGTTCTTTCAACCCTTAGAAAAAAAGAATGGAAGAAAAAATCGAAAACAAAAATCAGTCTGAAAAATCTTAGAAAGATTGTATCCATATCTGTCTCTATCTATCTCGAGTCCTAACCCTTTTGGTTTATTATTAGAAAGTTTCGAATGATTGAAATCTTTGACTATTATTATCACTGCTGTTAATTCTATATTAAAACACTTTGAATTCTCCTGAAGGTTATGCTAAATTTTGTAGGAGCAGAGAGTACATATCACGTTGAAGTTTAGCTGTTATTCTTATGTTTCGTAAGACCTTTTTATAACGGTTGAAAATATATAGAGTCCTTAAATTAGTTTTTTTTTTTTTTTTTTAAAAAGAAGATTGATTTCCAAGCGACCTAAGAACGCTTGTTTCTTAAATTAGATTTACTAAGTCCAGCTATCATTCAAATCAACTTTACAAGGTGAAGAGATATAAGTAGAAAAACAGAGGATCGAAGGGTTAATCTGCATAAACCTAAATCAGTTTCTTGACAAAGAAGCAACCCATTCAAGTGTGTGGTGTGGATTGAGTCATAGACCCTTATTAAATATGACAAGTTAGCTCAGTAGTACTAACTCAAAATAAAATTGGGTCAAACATAGATAAATGTTATGGAAGTATATACAACTACTATGTAGTAATCGTTATATCGACTAACGAGCTATATATAATATGATGAGTTTTCACAGTAAGCTGCTCACTCTTATTACAGTCCATGCATAATGCATCTTCTGCTCTTCCGTGGCAGGGCATAATCTGACGGACCATAATTACAGAAATATAAATTCATCCAAATCACTAATGACAAAAAAAGAAGAGGTCGACTGAAGGAATTCAGAACGTAATCGGTTTAGACAATTATACAGCAAGCTAACTTGTTAATTAAACATATATCCTGTTCTTGCTAAGAATTGTAAACATTACTCAAAACGAGTGTCGTAGACTCGAATGCTTAACTTTTGAGTTTTGACCTTCAACATGAAAATTTATAAGTCAGGATTCGAATTATATAGCGATGCAAATTCTTTCGTCACTCGACATGGATTTGACTGGTCAACGTCATAATGACTCAAAATGATGTGTGTAACCCACTGAGATGAGATCTTTAGGTGATGAAAACTCAGTTGATAATTGTTCCCAATTTATTAGCTCAGTTGATAATAGGTCCTAAGTATGACTCTCAATTAGCACTTATTATATAAATTTTTGTTTTTCTTTTGGTCAGTTTTATATTTATTGGAGGCTTTTGTTTACCTATGGCATTTTCTTAAATAAAACTATATGCAATTATTTATATTTTCACTTTATTCACATTTCTTTTATTACAAAGTAGACATATATCTTAAATTTTTAAAATATAAGTAATAAACTATTAAAAAAATATTATCTCTTTTGTAGTTAATTTATTTTTTTTATTTTTTAAATTTGTGTGATATGATAAGATAAATGATTTTAAATATATTACAAATATTTATATTTTATAATGAATTATAAGTTTGAAACTGTGTATTTCCTAATTAATAAATTAAGTATGTATCTAATTAAGCATAATCATAACCAAATGAACAATACTTTCAAAAAATTTGGCTCATTTTTTGCACTTCATAGTTCATACATTATAATATATTCAAAAATGCAAAATATATACTTTATCATAAACAAAAAAAAATATTTATTAACTATATTATTTAAGTGCCTCATACCAAATATTGTATTGGATCCACCACTGACCGAGTTTGAATACTTAAAAACAAAAACAAAAAAACAAAGCCATGAGACAAGAGAGATAGAGGTCTTCAATGGCGTCGAATAGGTTTTCTGGATGATCATTTGGGTTTCTGCGGATCTCTATCATTTCCTTCTTCTTCTCAGCAGTAATCATCGCACGCATCATCACAGCCTTCTCCTCCTTCTCTCTCTTTCTTCTCCCTCTTGGCCTTCTCTTCCTTCTTCACCTTCCTGTGAAACTCAAGATCAAAGATGATCCAAGTGTAGTTCTCCACGTAAGTACCAATTGGTGCATCCGTACATGCATGTAGAATTAATTTTTGGTTCCTTGTATTAATTAGTCAATTTCGGTTTGATTTTAAAAAATCCTAGATATGTATAAAAACCAATGTATGCGTTAATTGTGTATACATTATGTATCATGATCCATGTATGGCTTATACATACATTATGTATGATACATATATAGCATGCAACGTCAGGAGTGTAAATAATGTATATTTACTTGACTTCATATGCGTGTACATTAAGGCATGCATATTATATATAGACATACACACACACTAACACTAGAATACTAGCTAGATGTACATGTAAGAATGTTGAAATTTCCATTGGCCCTTGGCTTTTAAATATTCCAAAAGTACGTCTCTCAAAAGGCCATCATATTAGCTGGTCTACTTAAAAATTAGTTAAATAATACAATTATGTCATTACGTCGCCATCTAAATTTACGTTTCACATATAAAAAACACTCATGTCACGATGGAAAATGTAACAAGATATTTGGTTACTCTCGTTTAATATTCAAAAGTACATGTTCTATGCATACAGTCTTCAATAAACTTCCATGAATTCTTGAAAATTTTATTTATTTTACTTTAGAGTTTTAATAGTTTGGGACCAAATTTACAATGCTATATATAATCCTATAAAAGGACAAAATAATTTTTTATCAAAGTAATAATAATTCTTTGTCATCTCTTAAAAAATACGTATCAGCCTTATCTAGCTCTTGATAGATTCCAATTAAGTATCATAAACTAATTTTTTAAGATCTCTTCTGCCGTGAGATATGATAGAACTATATAAATATCTTGACCTGATCAAATAATCAATAATGTCGACATGAGTTACATACTAAATCCAATTTTAAAGTCTATATGGAGAAAATTTTAATCAATTAATCTGAATTTAACAGAACAAACAAACTGATAAGAAATTAAAACAAGTATAAATATGTTTTCATTTCTTATACTTATCTTCTTGGTTTCACTTCAGTACATGCAAACCATGAAAATACTTTAATTAAGAGGAATAGGGCTATATATGTAAAGGGTCTAAAAAAACACAAAAAGAGAGACAACAACTTCAAGAAATTAATGTCAACCTCGTGGACATGGATCATTTCTTCAGGATTAGTCGGAGTCATATCACTGATGCTCCGATCGGTATCAAACATCTCCGTCACCGGAGCTCGCTTCTTTCTCCCTACTTTAAACCCTCTTTTCATCATCAACGGCATCATCTTCATCCTCGCAGCCTCCGCTACACTCTTTGGCAACGGTTCTGACCTTCCGGCCACAAACCATCACTATGATGATGATAATCGTTATGAACAAGATGATCATCGTAACCATGACCGTGACCGTTCTTCTAATAACTCATCCAGTTCTTCGTTTGGTCAATACAATAATAAGGTTCAAGAGAAAGAAACTTTTCCGGTGAGATCAGAGAGTGGAGAATCTTACGGGGTTTCTTCTCCGGAGGTTCATTTTCCTCCAACGACGCCGGAGAAACTCGTCGGTATCAGACGTCCACCTACTGCTCCTGTAAAGACTTTTCCACAAGGTATCTATCTATTATTACGTGCCGTTTCAAAATAGTTGTAGTTTCTCTGAAAATTCTTTTATTATGATGATGTTTCAGTTTATTTATATAACAACATATCCAGAATTTTCTTGTATAAACTGAAAATGGTAAAAGACTATAAAAAAAACAAAAGAAGAAAAAAAAGTAGAAGATTTTAAGAATTTTTTTTAATTTAACTTCATGTTTTTTTAACGAAGAATATGAGACTTGATGCAGCGCATCTTATGTTATTTTCCTTTTCTCGTTGGGCTTTGTTTTTGTTTACGTTTCTTGGGCTTTACGTTTTGTCTCAAACTCCTTTGAGTCAGTTTGTGACCTAGGGTTCTTTGCTTATTTTGTTTAAATAGCCTCTTAGCGTCATTAGCGAGGGGAGACTTTTTATTGAATAATACTTTAAGCTTTAAGCTTTTCTTTTATCTCTTGTTAATCGGTTATTCTTTGAATCAACGATTCACGAGAACGTCTTTTGTTCGGTTATTCTTAGAATCAACGAACAACAAGACCATCCTTCTGTTCGGCTATTCATCAGAATCAACGAACACAAGGTTTGTTATCAACTACGCTGCGCCAGTTTTGGTATCAGAGCCGAAGACGGTCTTCATTCAGTTGTAACAACGACAGCTATGGCACCGGCACGTAACTCTAAGAAATCAGAAGGAAGGGAAGAAGAGTCCTTCAACGAGTGGAGGGAGCTCCGCCAAACCCTCTTGTCGATGCAAGAGAACATTCAGGCAACGATCGCCCACTCTTTCCAAGCTCTAGCGGAGACAGTTTTGCAACACCAATTCCCACGACACGGTGAAGAGTATGAGAGTTCGGAGGAAAGTCATGGCAATCCTTTTGCTCGTGACCGCAAACCGAAGCAAAGACATCACCATGCGGCAGGGGAGAGAGAACACGATCGAGAAGATAATAGGTGGGAGTCGGGCTTTAAACTCGATTTGCCGGAGTTCCATGGTGGCATTCGCGGGAGGAGCTGTTAGATTGGCTCACCGCTGTGGATGAAGTGATGGAATTCAAACACGTGCCAGAGGATAGGAAAGTAGCACTAGTGGCTACGAAGTTTCGGGGACGTGCAGCGTCATGGTGGACGCAGCTAAAAGCAACACGAACTCGCACGGGAAAGAGAAGATCGAGACATGGGAAAAGTTACAAAAACACCTACGACTCTCTTTTCTTCCACAAAACTATGAACGTACGATGTATACTCGATTACAAAACTTGCGACAGGGCAATCGTACCGTTGATGAATACGCAGATGAGTTCTTCTTACTGATTACAAGGAATGAGGTTTTTGATAGTGAGGTCCAATTGGTCTCACGTTTTATTGGCGGATTGAAACCGCAAATCCAGAACTCACTGATTCAGTTCGATCCTACAACCATCGCAGAGGCTCATCGGAGGGCGGTGGCGTTCGAACAACAATTTAAAGTGAACACGGTCTGGGCGAATCCCAACCGGTCCGGAGGCGCAACAACCTCGCCGCTCTTCACGACCAAACGCGTTGCGATGTTTCACGTGTGGGGAACCAGGTCATCTCATGACAGCGTGTCCACAGAAAAATCGACGGGGTTTGCTTATGGATAATGCGGATGTTGTGTGGGATGATGCAGATGACCCAAGAAGTGATGCGGATAACTTAGAGGAAGAAAGACACGAAGGGGATACGGGAGCTATGCTGGTAGCTCGAGTTTGCTTGGCACCGACGATTGCTGAAGAACCTTGGCTTCGATCCAATATTTTTCATTCAACCTGTACTATCAAGGGAAAGGTGTGTCGCTTTGTTATTGATTCGGGCAGTAGTCGCAATGTGGTGTCCGAGGAGGCTGTTAAAAAGCTAGGACTGCAACGAGAGGTACACCCACTGCCATACAAACTCACTTGGCTTAACAAAGGAACGGATATCCGCATCTCGCAGCGTGCTCTTGTGTCTTTATCCATTGGCAAGTATTATAAAGACAAATTTTTTTGTGATATTGTTCCTATGGACGTGGGGCACTTGATATTGGGTCGACCTTGGCAGTATGATCGTGACTTCTCGCACAGCGGTAAGACCAATGTGTATAGCTTTATCTTTGAGAACAGGCGTATTGTGTTGGTTCCCAACCCGGAGCCCACTCTCTTACCGCTAAGTTGTCGTGACCAAGGACATATTGAAAGGGAGATCGTAGTTTCTCAAGGAGACAAAGTGTTGTTCTGTTCGGAGTCAGCATTTGAGGAGGAGTTTCAAAACACGGGATTTGCGGTTGTGTTATTGTCTTCGCAGTCGTCATCGGAACTTCCATCGTCTTTGGCTCCGTGGGTGACAGAGTTATTAGACGAGTTCGCTGACGTGTTTCCAGCTGAACTTCCTCCCGAGCTTCCTCCCTTACGTGACATTCAGCACCAAATTGACCTGGTGCCCGGTGCAGCTCTTCCGAACCGACCGCATTATCGCATGAGTCCTCAGGAACATGAGGAGTTACGACGACAGGTGGAAGATCTTGTGGCTAAAGGTCACGTGCGTGAGAGTTTGAGTCCCTGTGCGGTTCCTGCTCTCCTTATTCCTAAGAAGGATGGTTCGTGGCGGATGTGTGTTGACAGTCGTGCTATTAACAAAATCACCGTTCGATACCGGTTTCCTATTCCTCGTCTAGACGATCTACTTGACCAAATCGGCAGTGCCACAATTTTTTCGAAACTGGATTTAAAGAGTGGGTATCATCAAATTCGCATTCGTCCAGGTGATGAGTGGAAAACAGCTTTTAAAACAAGGGAAGGTTTGTTTGAGTGGTTGGTCATGCCTTTTGGTCTTTCGAATGCCCCGAGTACCTTCATGAGGGTGATGAATCAAGCTTTGAGACCATTCATAGGCAAGTTTGTGGTTGTCTATTTTGATGATATTTTGATTTTTAGCTCTTCTCTTACGGCACATCAAGACCATTTGCGGGAGATTTTGGTGGTTTTGCGTCGTGAAGCGTTTTATGTAGCCCGACAAAAATGTGACTTGGGAGTGGATCGGGTATTATTCCTTGGTTATGTGGTTTCCTCGGAGGGTTTATCCATGGATGTGGGGAAGGTCGAAGCTATCAAGTCCTGGCCTGTTCCGAAAACAGTGACGGATGTCCGTAGTTTCCATGGATTGGCATCTTTTTACCGACGGTTTGTGCCTCATTTCAGTTCACTTATGGCTCCGTTGACTGACTGTATGAAGGATGGCAAATTTTTGTGGTCTGAGGTGGCACAAGACGCGTTTGAGCTGATCAAACACAAGTTGACTTCGGCTCCTATTTTGGTTCTTCCTGATTTTGACATACCTTTTGAACTCCATTGTGATGCTTCTAAGTTGGGCATTGGTGCGGTTCTAAGCCAACAAAATCGTCCGGTGGCTTACTTTAGTGAGAAGTTGTCTGGTGCTCGGAGTCGTTATAGCACTTACGATGTGGAGTTCTACGCGGTGGTTCAGGCAATTAAGCATTGGAGACATTATCTTTTGCATCGGGAGTTTATTTTGTTTACCGATCATGATGCCCTCAAACATCTTGAGAGTCAAGTTAAGGTCTCTTCTCGTCATGCTTCTTGGATTGCGTATTTGCAGCAGTTTACATTTTCAATTCGTCATAAGGCGGGAAAACTCAATCGTGTGGCTGATGCATTAAGTCGTCGTCATACCTTGTTAAACACGATGTATGTGGCTGTTCCGGGTTTTGCCTCTTTTTCAGAACTCTATGCAACTGACCCTTTTTTCAGTTCTATTTTGGCTGACGTCCAGAGTGGTTTACGTACTGATTTTACGATGGCCGATGGGTTCCTTTTCCGTGGGGTTCAACTTTGTGTTCCTGATTGTAGTTTGCGTTTAAAGATGATTGAGGAGTTGCATGCGGAGGGGCATGTTGGTCGAGATCGCACACTCCAGTTGGTGTCCGCATCTTACTATTGGCCTTCTTTACGCCGTGATGTAGAACGATTTGTGGAACGTTGTCGTGCTTGTCAATTGGCTAAAGGGACCGCTTCGAATGCGGGTCTTTACCTTCCTTTGCCAGTTCCTACTCAGCCTTGGACGGATGTGAGCATGGATTTCATTTTGGGCCTTCCTAGGACTCAACGAGGTAATGACTCTATTTTTGTGGTCGTTGATCGGTTTTCAAAGATGGCGCATTTTGTGCCTTGTAAGCGTACTACGGATGCGGTACGTGTGGCTCAGCTTTTCTTTCAGGAGGTTTACCGCTTACATGGGCTGCCTACTTCCATTGTTTCTGATCGGGATACGCGGTTTTTAAGTCACTTTTGGCGGTCATTATGGAAATTGTTACACACAAGTCTGGACATGAGTACGGCCTACCACCCACAAACGGATGGTCAGACGGAGGTAACAAACCGTGCATTGGGGAATATGTTGCGGTGTTTGGTTGGTGATAATATACGTTCGTGGGAATCTCGTTTGTGTCAAGCTGAGTTTGCACATAATCATGCGGTTAACCGTAGCTCGGGCTTTAGTCCTTTTGAGATTGTTTACAGTTTGCTGCCGCGGGGGCCGTTGGAGTTGTCAGCCGTTCCGGATCCTCGACGCATGCATGGACGTGCGGTGGAGTTTGTCGATGCTTTGAAAGCCACGCATCAACAGGCCCGTGATCATTTGGAACATTCTTCCCAGCGGTATAAGGACAAAGCGGACGTCAAGCGGCGGGAGCTGGTTTTCCAACCGGGTGACAAGGTTTGGGTTGTTCTTACCAAGGATCGGATGCCTTTGCATGAATACAATAAGCTTCGGTCTCGCAAGATTGGTCCGGTGGAGGTGTTGGAACGTATCAATGACAATGCTTATCGACTCCAATTGCCTTCCCATATGAAGACTTCCAATGTGTTTAACGTCAAGTATCTCTCGAAGTTTCGTGGTGATAATGACGAGCCAGATTCAGAGACGAATCTTTTTCTACCTGGAGGGACCTGATGCAGCGCATCTTATGTTATTTTCCTTTTCTCGTTGGGCTTTGTTTTTGTTTACGTTTCTTGGGCTTTACGTTTTGTCTCAAACTCCTTTGAGTCAGTTTGTGACCTAGGGTTCTTTGCTTATTTTGTTTAAATAGCCTCTTAGCGTCATTAGCGAGGGGAGACTTTTTATTGAATAATACTTTAAGCTTTAAGCTTTTCTTTTATCTCTTGTTAATCGGTTATTCTTTGAATCAACGATTCACGAGAACGTCTTTTGTTCGGTTATTCTTAGAATCAACGAACAACAAGACCATCCTTCTGTTCGGCTATTCATCAGAATCAACGAACACAAGGTTTGTTATCAACTACGCTGCGCCACAAGGTTTGTTAGATGACTATAAAAAAAAACAAAAGAAGAAAAAAAAGTAGAAGATTTTAAGAATTTTTTTTAATTTAACTTCATGTTTTTTTAACGAAGAATATGAGACTTAATTAGGGTAAATAAAGTTTAACTTAATGAATAAAGTTAGGGTATATAAAGTTAAATTATATATTCATCTAAGTTGAACTTAATGAATAATATAATTAAGTAATTAACTATATCAACAGATAACACATCCGGTGACGAGAACGAGACAATGGAGGAGATGTGGGAGAGAGTCAAAGCTGAAAAGCAACCAAAGAAACCTAACACGTTGCAAGACACAAAAATGCCAACGTCACCGTCACGGTCACAAGCCAGGAGGCCTACTCCGTCTTTGTTGTCGCCGCAGTCACAAGCCAGGACGCCCAGTCCGTCTCTGTCGTCGCTATCGCCTGTTAGACCGCGTGTAGTTCCAACACTGCCGTCGCCATCTCGAGCGAGGAGGCCTACTCCGTCCCTGTCGTCGCTCTCGCCTGTTAGACGGCGTGTAATCCCAACATCGCCATCACCATCTCGAGCGAGGAGGCCTACTCCATCTTTGTCGTCGCTGTCATCGTCATCTTCGCGAGCGAGGAGGCCTCCTTCGTCTCCGGCAAGGCCGGGAATGAAGTTGATGGAGAGGATTCCGTCGTGGGTGAAGTTGAAAAAAGAGTTATCAATGGGAAGAGACGAGCTCAACTCACGAGTAGAAGCTTTCATTACAAAATTCAAGGGTGAGATGAAATTGCAAAGGTCGGAGTCTATAAGACGTTTCAAGTCTTTCCGTGGTCGCGGCGACGACTAGTCTTCACTGTATCATATCTGGTTGGTTAGATGTATGTTATGGTAATGAAGATTGTGTATGTCTTTAGATTTAATTATGTAAATCTTGTGACCAAATCCACAATTTACTTACATTCAGTTTACTTGATCACATGCATTGTCGATAGTGAGTATGTATCTCAATCCATATAGTTATATAATTGGAAGTCATTCGCGTGTGGCCACATGGTATTGCGTCTAAGGTTAATGGACCATTGTCACACACAAATATCTTTTACTTTTCTGAAAATGTGAATGACTTTTTTCATTTTTTTTGTCAGTCTTTTTATTGTGGTAAGATTTTTCTATTTTATTTTGTTGTGAAAACAATTTTCTTTAGCTCTAGCTCCTATTTGGTTGTGGTTATTATAAATCCCATTTATAATGATTTAAAGAATAAATTTACATGTTACAATCTTGTTTAAAGATGAATACAAAAGTAATTTCATATTTTCTTTAAAAAAAAATTCAAAATCTTTGTTTTCTAAACTCTTTTTTGGTCATTAATCAGATTCACTTTGATGTCTAAACCATTTTCGTCATAGAGCTTTCTCGTTTACGCATTATTTTATACACAAAAATTTGCTTCTTTAATCTTTAAAGGGATTTTGGCAAAAGTAACAAACAAAAAAAACCTATATTTTGCATTTCCCTTCAAAGTCAATTAGCATTGTTTTTTATTGACGAACCCTGATCCGGTAGTAAAACCGGTTCGACCACAAACAAATTAGACACCGGTCCAATATTTATTCAAATAAATTGTGATCTTCTTCTTCCCTTCTTCGCCAATTCCCCGATTAGAAAAACATTATCGTCCTCCGTTGAAATTTCTCAGGTCAGTTTTTTTTTTCCCTCTTTTACTCTAAAGTCGTCTGATTTACGAAGCTTCTTCGCTATGGATTTTTTTTCTTTCAGATATTGCCATGTTTTCAATTTCGAATCACTAACCAATGAATTGTAAATTTCCCCTAATTTACTTGAATTTAGGGTTTTGAATCGACCCCAATCACCAAGACTCTTGAATCAATCTATTAATCCTCTAAATTGTTGCTTAAATTTGGTACAGATTGATTCGTTTGTACTTGGTGAAGATCTCGTCATCAAATTGAAGCGAGCTCTGTACTCAAGTCTCCTTCGTGTAAGTAACATCTCCATTTTTGTCTCGTCTAATCGTCTTTGACTCTATTAGCGAGTGAGAATTTAGGAAAGCTAGTGAAAAAGTGCTTAGCTTTATGAGTCTTGTTCTTTGCTCGATGGGCATCTGCTAAATTTTGTAACTTGGGTATGTTAAGATATTGGAAGCTTAGTGGAGATGTTAGCTTCTTTAAAGGGTTTTGAGATGATTCGATTTTTGGGTTACCATTTTCTTCTTTGTTTGAGCTGTTTTGATCAAATCTCAAACTCATTTCACTGTGTTTGAGGAATTAGAGTTCTAACTTGCGTCTGTTGGATCAAGAAATCTGAGAGTTTAATTGCTTCCAACAAGATTTAGGAAGCTTTGGTGAAGAACTATTAGCCTCTTGATAGGTTATGGGTTTCTTTGGATGGTTCTAGTTGATTCGAAATTTTCTTCTATTGTTAAAGGAAGAGTTTTAACTTTGGTCTGTGTGGTCATTGATACAGAAAAGAACCTCCGTAGACTGACTTGCTCTAAAGATAAAAAAAGATGACAGAGGTCAAGTTATGGAACGACAAGCGGGAAAGAGAGATGTACGAGAATTTTGCAGAGCTTTTTGCAATCATCAAAGCCACAGAGAAGCTCGAGAAAGCTTATATCAGAGACCTAATCAATCCTTCAGAGTACGAATCCGAATGCCAGAAACTCATTGTCCACTTCAAAACACTATCCGCTACACTCAAAGACACGGTGCCAAACATTGAAAGATTTGCAGACACATACAAAATGGACTGTCCAGCTGCTATATACCGCCTCGTGACATCAGGTCTTCCCGCCACAGTAGAACACCGAGCTACCGTAGCAGCAACTACTTCGAACTCTGCGTCCATCGTTGCTGAATGTGTACAGAACTTCATCACGTCGATGGATTCATTGAAACTAAACATGGTGGCTGTCGATCAGGTTTATCCTCTCTTGTCTGATCTATCGGCTTCTCTCAACAAACTGAGCATTCTACCGCCGGATTTCGAAGGGAAGACGAAGATGAAAGAATGGCTTTCGAGGTTGTCTAAGATGGGAGCAGCTGATGAGCTTACGGAACAGCAGTCAAGGCAACTTCACTTTGATCTTGAGTCATCTTACAACTCTTTCATGGCAGCTTTGCCTAAAGCTGGTAACTGAATCCAGTGTAGTAGGTTTGCTCTCTAACTGGTAACAAGCTGGTAACTGAAATAAGCTTGTTTTTGTGTACCATATTTTAGTTATATGAAAAATACAAATTCTTTGTTCGGCCTTATTATTCTTCAAAACGCAACACTTCACATATTTATTTTAGACTCTGTTTTTTATTTTTTATTTTTTTTTACCTAAAAAAATCACGGCGATGTCATCATTATCAAAGTATATGCAATATTTTGAATCATCAATCAAATCTTTTTAGTTAAGAAACATATTAGTATTTGAATTGATATTAATTGGGAAGTAATTGGATTATCCTAATAAATAGTCGATTCTCTATAGATGTGCTGCTTCATACGTGACATAACATAACAGGTGCCTTGATTAATGCTCCGCCTTGATTAATGCTCTTCTTCTTACCATTCTCTGGACATTCTTTATTTCCACAAATCTATAATGTATTATAGATTTGTTACTTCAAATTGAATATTTTATTATATTTAAGAATTATTAATAATTTTTTTTTTTTTTAATTTAAGCTGAAAAACCAAAATATTCTTTCTGTCTCTAGAAGATTGATGTTTAGAAGTTTTTACACATTTTAATAAAACAATGATTACTGATTTTAAATACATTATTTTCTCTCACTAAAAATATATTATTTAATTTTAGACCAATAACAATTCAAAATTTTAAATATTTTAATAATTATTTTTTGAAGTTTACAAAATATTAACTTTAATTAATTCAAAATTATAGAAAATCAATTGTGAATGATTATTTCTTGAAGCTTACAAAATATTTACTTTAATTAATTCAAAATTGTAGAAAATCAATTGTGAATGATTATTTCTTTTGTAAACTCTTTTCCAGCGGTTTGGACAAACTAACATTGCAAAATTTTTAAAATTTTTTGAACAAAAAATACCCCAAAACATCCATTTATAAGGGACAGGAGTAACAATTCAAATTTTCATTTATAAGGACAGGAGTATATTTCATTGCCTACCTAAATTATCCACCAATGAATAATGCTCATGGACTTTGACATAAACCGGATCAAAACTAAACACGGTAATAATACTCTAATTTTTTGTGTTGCATCACTTTGACTATCCCAAAGTCCCTTATCTTTTATGACAATCCCAAACTTTTTAATTCCCCAAAAATATAATTTCGATTATTGGAAAATCTTAACCGCAAAGCATGGCACATTCGTAAATTCCAACACTTTTCAAAAAAAAAAACTTTAAAATAAATACTTTATATTCACACGTGGAGAATCAAGTGATTGCCGTTAGCCTCCTTTTTAATGGAATCCAATGAGAAGAGAGCAGTAGTAGGTTTGCTCTCTTGTTTTTGTGTCCATGGTCTTTGTTTTATACTAGTTTAGTAGTAATTCCAAAGAGAGTTTTACACGTTTGAGGAGTTGAGTGTGCTTATGTGTACCATATTTTGGTTATATGAAAAATACAAATTACAAGTACTCTCGTTCGTTCGTGCTTGAGCCCAATCTTTGTTCGGCGTTATTATTCTTCAAAACGCAAAACTTCACATATTTTTACTTTTAGAAAAAGAAAAAAAAAATCACGGCGATGTATCATCATCAAAATATATGCAATATTTTGAATCATCAATCAAATCTTTTTATTTAAGAAGCATATTATTTGAATTGATATTAATTGGGAAGTTTCATGCGTGACATAACATAACAGGTGCCTTGATTAATGCTCTTCTTCTTGTCATTCTATAGGCATTCTTTATTTCCACAGAAACATTCCTCTCATTAAAAATTTTACAAATCCAAAATGAACCAAAGAAAAATCCATATATGGTGCTAGCTAGTAGACCTGTCACCCAATTCCCATAATTTGTTATCTCAATATTCTAACTGAGGAAATTTGCAATGGAACAAGATCTGATAATGTATTATAGATTTGTTACCTCAAATTGAATATTTTACTATATTTAAGAAATACTTACTTGTCCCTAATAGTTTGATGTTTAAAATTTTTCACACATATTGAGACAAAGAGTATATAATTAATTTATTGTTTATTTTTTTGATGATTTTTTTTATGGTCATCTCAGGTAGATGTGATGATTATTTTTCTGACATCTTTTCTACTTTTCCACTTTTCTAAAAGTATTTACAAAATCAATCTTTTAGAGATTAAAAAAATTCTCCAAAACATCAATTTATCAGGGACGGAGGAAGTATTAATAATTCTTTTTCTTGAAAAAAATTTTAAGCTGAAAAACCAAAATACACCCTCTGTCTCAAGAAGATTGATGTTTAGCAGTTTTTACACAGTTTAATAAAACAATGATTATTGAATTTAAATACATTATTTTCTCTTACTAAAAATATACTCCTTCTGTCTCACAAAGATTGAAGTTTAGTATTTTACACACATATTAAGACAGAGAAAATATATAATTTATTTTTCTAATACTTTTTCACTTTCCCACCTTCCCACTTTTACACTCCATACACTCTACAGCATCAGTAATCATTAAAACAAAAATTTATTAAAAATATTCAAAACGTCAATCTTGTTGGGACAAAGAAAATTCTCTAAAACTTCAATCTATGTGAGACAGAGGGAGTATTATTTAATTTTAAACCAATAACTATTCAGAAATTTAAATATTTTAATAATTATTTCTGGAAGTTTACAAAATATTAGCTTTAATTAATTCAAAATTGTAGAAAATCAATTGTGAATGATTATTTTTTTGAAGGTTATAAAATATTAACTTTAATTAATTCAAAATTGTAGAAAATCAGTTGTGAATGATTATTTCTTTTGTAAACTCTTTCCTAGCGGTTTGGACAAACAAACATCGCAATTTTTTAAAAATTTTGAACAAAAATATTCCAAAACATCCATTTATAAGGACAGAAGGAGTAACAATTAAAATCTTCTTTTATATATTTCATTGCCTACCTAAATTATCACCAATGAATAATGCTCATGGACTTTGACATAAACCGGATCAAAACTAAACACGGTAATAATACTCTAAGAAGGGGGTATTGGTTTAGGATTTTAAGAGAATTTTAATGATTTCAACTAAAATCATGGAAAGTATAAAATTGAGGATTCTAAGTGATTGTAAGTGATTGTTTAGAAAGTTTTTTTAAAATCTTGCTAGTTTGTTTTTCCTAATCTTGTAAAGTCTTTCATAAAATCTTGTAAAATCTGTCTAAAAAAATATTTTGCATTCAACGCTTCTGTGGAAAAAAAAATTCTCTTACTTATCTCATCTTCTATAAAATCATCTTTGCCAAAGTCATATATCTTTTATTCATCAGCGCCTTTTGACGTAATCGATCTCCAGGTACAACCAGACTTGCTCATCTTTTTTCTATGCAATAAAGTATTCTATCTTTGGTTGAACAATTGGTAACATATTGCAATTACGAGTGTTTGATTTAAAAAAGTTAGGATGTCTATTTTTTCGAGATGATGACTAACGATAGTTACTACCTCGCTATGTCACTCGTGTCCTAGGTTAGCTAAGCATATATGTATGTCCTTCTTTTTGCCAGGGTTTCAATTCGATTATGTGTTTGATCATCCCGTGTTCTTATATTGAATTATACGTTGGTTTTGTGTTTATGTATTATTATATATTCTTTATGTTATCTATATTATGTACGTTGGTTCATGTATTCTTATATATTCTTTGAAGTGTTTGATTTTTCGTTTCTTTGACTAGTGAGATAATCTAGTGATTATCTATATTTTCTTATCATTGTTTATACATATATGCTTAACATATTGCCATTGATATGTGTGTTGGTAGTTTGATTGTGTTTGCTTGGAATATGAGAGATCGGGTTAAAGCCGCTTTAATGATACCAGCTCTTGCTTATCTCATCTTGCCAAAGTCATCAAGCGTTGGTTTTGGCTTTATCTAAGACATCCTCCATGTTAGACAAAAGCTTCTGCTCCTAACGCTACAGTCACCGTCTCCATCACAGATTTGGTCGTACGTTTTTGTTGTGCAGCAATCGTCATCTTGTTATTGAGCCTCTTCCGTCACCGCCGAAGTGTTAACCGATGGTTCAGAGCGTCCCCATCCACCAGTTTCGTCACCAGTCACCACCGTCCGCCATCATAGCTTACGAATCTCGAGTCGAAGCTTCTTTAGCTCTTACCGTTGTCGTTTCCACCGTCACGGCTTGCTGTGTGTTGATGTCTTATGTGGTTCCATCGTCGGTTGGAAGCTCTTCACCATCTCACACCACATCTCATCAAATTGTGTCTTTATGAAATTATAATGTCATATGTCATTTTAATGGATACATTATGTCATTTTCTACAAAATAACGACAAAAAAAAAGTCATGGACTCAATCATTCACAATCTTTCTATTTGATGAGAGAGTTTTCATGACTTTTTTAGTGAAGAAAATGATATAAAATCCTAAACCAATAACATAATAATTGAAATCATTAACAATCCAAGATTCTTGTGTTTTATTTGAATAACATAAAACTTGTAGTGACTTTATAAAACTCTTAATCCAATAACACTAAATTTATGAAGATTTTACATAACTTTTTAGAAATCCACAACTAATAACACCAAATTTTAAGAGAGTTTTAAAAAGTCTTGATTGAATAACAACATATTTTACATAACTTTCAAAGTCATTAAAATTCTCTTTAAATCTTAAACCAATAACCCCCCCTAAGTTTCTGTGCTGCATCACTTTGACTATCCCAAAGTCCCTCTATCTTTTATGACAGTCCCAAACTTTTTAATTCCCAAAAAATAAAATTTCGATTATTGGAAAATCTTAACCGCAAAGCATGGCATATTCGTAAATTCCAACACTTTTCAAAAAAAGAAGCTTTAAAATAAATACTTTATATTCACACGTGGAGAATCAAGTGATCGCCGTCAGCCTCCTTTTTAACGGAATCCAATGAGAAGAGAGCAGTAAATAGCACACAAGTCAACCTTCCTCACTAAGTTACAAAATCGCACCGTTGAAAACACGTGTCGCACGATTACCAGAAAGACACACCGATTAACCCGTGTTCTTCACCTCACGTGATTCATCACTCAACCGTGATTAAAAAACCGACACTGCCCTTTTCTATAAGCCAGCCGAAAAAGACCGACCGACCACGATCACCACTTACTCACTTACCCAATCATATAACTCCACGTGGCATACTTTAAATTTTATTTAATTCACCGGCAAACGCGGAAAAAAGAAATGGAAGGTTTTTTATAAGTAAGCTGATCCATTCGAGCTTTTTATTCTTTTTTTTTCCACACCTTCCTTAATTCGATTTTTTTTTTCTCTCTAATCATATCTTCAGTTTCAGATTCTGAAACGATTTACATAATCTTTTTTTCATACTTCTGTTACAATAATAAAATCTTACCTTGGATCTTTTGGGCTGTTGTATGATCCATCCCTTAGCTTTTCTTTCTGAATTCAGTTTATAAAAGTTATGGCGTTTTTGAGTGGCGGTGGTGGTGGATTTGAGGTTATCAAGTCGAAGCGTGAGTATGAAGGATTAGGGTTAGGGTTTGTTAGGTTTACTAGAGGGTTAGGGAGGAAAAGGATTCTCATATCTAAATCATTAGCTCCTCCTCCGGCTAATAATGATTCGTCGCCGGCTGAAGAATCTAATCGCTCTCTTCTTGAATCTCTTCATCAAGATATTTTGGTATGTTTCCATTTTTTTTTTAATATAAAATCTCTCTTTGTCTGTGATTTTGGATTTGATTTTGATTTGTTTTATCAAATTTACAGATTCGAGTGCTTTGTCATGTGGATCACGAGGACCTAGAGACACTAAAACGAGTATCTAAAACAATACGAAAAGCTGTAAGTATTTTTTTTGGGATCATTCAAGTATTTTCTAAATAAGCTAAGAAAAAGAGTTAATGGTGGTGGTTTTGTATTTATGAATATTTTAGGTAATAGAAGCGAAGAAGTCGCATTTTGATTATAGCACACCAAAAAAGAGACTTCCATTTAGAGACGCGGTATTAATCATGGAGGAAGATTCAAATTCGAATTCGGATTCGAGTAGTCAAAGTGATGAAATGGAGCCACCTAATGCACCCATTAGAAGGAGGAGTATTAACCGCGAATCAGATTTGTCCAAGATCTCTATGGTCTTGTTTAAATGATGATTGAAGATAGAAAGGAAGAGGAACGATCGATCTCAGCTAACTTTGTGTGCAGAAGACAGAACATGACGAAAGAACAAGAAGAAGACATAGAAGAGTTTGCTTTTGCTTCAATTCTTATTCGTTGAAGCTTTTTTAATTATTATATTTACTGATCATCATGTGAATATAACAAATTATTTGCAGACTTTGGAAGGTTTATTAAATATATTATTTGTGAATAATATTATATTTTCATTTTTTTTTGTTTTGGCTTGTGATCAGAGTATCCTAAGTACTGATTTTTGTCCTTGTTTCAGTTAAAGAATTATTAAGATTCTTTCTTTCATTCTGCTATTTCTTGACTTTCTTCTATTTCTGAAAATTATTTATATGCAAATGAATACCAATAAATGAATCTAAAATATTTTCTTATGTAATAATATATGGTCCAATGAGAAGTTCACCCTGGTCAAAATTGTATTTTTAATTTCCAAAGAAAATAAGTAAAAATTGGAAGTTTTTTAACTGATAAAAATACCTTCTAACCAATATATATATATATATTGGTTAATTAGCTGTTTGGCAGATTCACTATTTAATTACCTGCCAAACACCTAATTAAGCAACCTACAAACATACATGTTACTTAAAAGTTTTAAGTTAAAACATAATAACATATACTATAGTAATATAGTTTAAAATTATTTTTGTTAGTTCTGCTATTTCTTGACTTTCTCCTCCTATAATTCGTTTTTTTGTTATCTGTAACATGTAAGCGAACACATTGTGAATGTGGATGAATCTTAAAGATTTGCTTATTTATGAATATAAATCAATTGCGTGTCAGATTAAATTATTATGCAGACTTTATGCCGTATTATGCATATTCACTCCGATCCACAGCTCAAGATGGATTGTTTTCTATTTATTTAATAAGTTGCTCTTCACATGTAGCTTGTACAAAGAAAAGAGAGGCGAATACTATAAAAATAGCAAAAAAAAGTAGCTTCACATTCACTTCACGAAAGTTCTCTCTTTTATATATTACAAACCTCACCGACAGCTATTTTTGTTATCTGGAAAGTTGTAAATAATCGAACCCATGATCCTTCTTTCTCTCTAAACAAAAATGTCGTATTCGAAATTGTTGTAAGTGTGGTAGAAAGTGTAGAACCATCCATTCTTTTTTTTTCATGTTAGAAAAATGGTTACTAAAGTGGCTTTAGTCCGAACTACGTGGATCCAGCCTAAACCATACAATAATGCAAATCCAATGTGTTGATCATTTCGTGTAGAGTTCAAACCAACTAAATGACACATGGTCGGTCGAAAATGGTTCAAACGTCTCATGTGGATTTTTAGTTTATACACTTTCGTGGCATCTTTATCATGCACATCCGAATTCAATTGTCTTTTTTTTTCTTTGTTAAATCCAAATTCTAATGTTGGTCACTGATCATCTGCATTCGCAATTACCGCATTTTAGGTTTTTTCAAAAAAATACTACAAAACTTTTTTCCCAAAAATACCATAAACACAAAAAGTTGATTTTTAAGGATGTAGAAATATTTTTGTAGTTTTGGGTCGACAATTATAGTTTTAGAGTATAATGTTTAGGGTGTAGAGTTTAGTATTTAGGATTTAAAGATTAGTTTATTTTAAAACTTTAGTTTAATTTTTGGAAAAATACTTTTCAGTGGTATTTTTGGAAAATAAATTAAAATGTGGTATATTTTCTGAAAAATGTATTTTAATAGTATTTATGAGAATTATCTATTAATTTTTATTTTAACATTTAAATATGTCTTTATGATAATTTAATTAATATATAAAACTTAGACATAATTGGTTTCGAGCCACTATTTCAATTGTCAATTCAATTGAGTAGGGATGCCGGATGGAACAACTCATAAGCGAATGGTTGAATTATATGATTAGAAGGTAAACAAAACAACTAGAAACTGTCTAAAAGCATAAAATTTACTACCGTTAGTTTACTCAAAAATTATAAATATTTTTGAAAATTTCCACAAAAAAGAAACTTTCAATTTTGTTTTCTAGAAAGAACTTAAAGTCAATACTGTATTTTGAATCGGACCCTAAAAAGTACAAGGTCAAATTTAGGTCTAAGTGGGTCATTAGTCTCCAACTAACAATGTTTTGGTGACCCAACAAGCTCTCGCAATCCTCCGATTTGCTAAACCTAATTATTCATTAAATTATAGCTCATGATAACTAATGACCTACCAACTTCCATCATCTTCCACTAATCTACAGAGTAAGATTACGATTTAACCTAGTGTCACTACTTCCTTGAAATACAAAAATATAGTATCATTGAAACGTGGAACATGCACTAAGTTAACAAAGTACCAACCAAATAGTTTACTTTTTTTTTTTTTTTTTTTTGAACAGGTGACTAACTTTGGATTGAAGGTTACTCAATTAGATTTAATAATCGTCTTTTAAAGTTTTTAATGGTCAAGAGAAGAAGAGTTCAACGGAAAACGCCTTTTTTGGCATTGACCAGCAAAAAAAGTGCTACTAATAAATTAACTACCCGGCGCCCATCACATTCACATGAATAAATCAATATTCAATGTCTAGTTACAAAATATTCATCTAGTTTTAACGAGTAACATTCGGTGACAACAAATTATAAAACTTTGTTCTTTTCATAAAAACAAATTATAGACCTTCAAAAAAAAAAAAAAAAAAAAAAATTATAGACCTTCAATATTATCTAGTTATAGTGATTGAAAACAGACATGTCAAAACTATATGACAGAATAGAATATAATTATTTGAGGAGGAGCTAGAACTTATTTGGGAATGCTATAATGTTTTTCTGGCTCAAAGGTCGAATTATTGGATTACATTAAAGATAGGGTGAAAGATAAGTGTTCTGATTGGTATTCCAAATTGCTGTCACAAGGTGGGAATTAAGGAAGTTCTCCTGAAGTCAATCGCGCTAGCGATGCCAGTCTTTTTAATGTCGTGTTTTAAGCTTCCTAAGACGATATGTGACAACCTTGCTGCTGTAATGACGGATTTCTAGTGGAGTATTACTGAACATTCAAATAATATCCACTGGTTAAGTTGGAAGAAACTTTGTCTACCAAAAGATCAAGGAGGTTTAGGTTTCAGGGACATTCAAACATTCAACCAAGCTTTGTTAGCCAAACAACCATGGAAAATTCTACAATATCCTAATTGTCTGTTTGCTCGAATGATGAAGAGTGGGTATTTCTCTCAGTCACATTTCCTGGAAGCTCCCTTAGGACTGAGACTTTCCTACGCTTGGAGAAGCATTATGTTTGGAAGAGACTTACTAGTTCAAGCGTTAAAAAAGAATGTAGGAAATGGAAAATATTTCAAGGTCTGGTTAAATGAGTGGATTGAAGATGAAGAGGGATGGAGAGCACCTTGGAGGAGAAATGACTTTTTCAATCCTGACTTGAGAGTTTTTGAGCTGATTGACGTGGAGAGACGTAGCTGAATTCCCAGAAAATCCAGGAACTTTTTTTCCCTGATGATATTCTCAGAATAATGAAGATCAAACCAGAAACGGAAGAGGAAGATCTCTACTCGTGGAAGCATAACAAAAATGGTGATTTTCGGTTAAGTCAGCATATTGGTTGGGTTATCAATCCTCCAATTATACTGTCAAAACTGAAGCAAATCAACAACCATCTACGAATGATCTTAAAGCCAAAGTTTGGGAGCTTCATACTGACCCCAAGTTAAAGGAGTGTTATGTGGAGCTCTATCCGTTGCATCAAAGTTGAATGGAAGAGGTATGAATGTGGATCCTAGGTGTCAATTTTGTGGTGGCGAGCCTGAATCGGTTAACCACATATTATTCTCTTGTTCTTTGGCGAGACAAATTTGGGCTTTAACCGGAATTCCTTCACCAGAAGACGGGTTCCACAATGGATCGGTTTTTTCTAATATACATTACCTCCTGATGAATATTAGAAACCCTCTGTGGCCAGATGAACTAAGAAAGTCATTCTCGTGGACGCTTTGGGGAATTTAGAAGAACAGAAATATGTTCGCCTTTGAAGGAAATAAATTCTCGCCTTTGGAATCTGCTCAAAAGATTAGAGATGACTGGGGGGACTGGGTGGAGGCACAAAAGGTAGACGAGGAATGAGAGATGGAGCAAGAGAGAACATAAGCAATAGATAGGGGTCGAGAGAATGTTAGACAGGGAAGGAATAGGAAAGGCTGGATGCATCCGCCTTCAAACTGGTTAAAATGTAATATTGGCTTCTCTTGGTCAAACAGAAATAGACTCGCGGGTTGTGCATGGGTTTTGAGAAATCATGCAGGCGTGGTGTTGTTATATAGTAGAAGAGCTCTATCCAGTTGAAGGGATAAACAAGAAGCTCAGCTCAGAGGATTGTTGTGGGCAATTGATAGCATGGCTAGTCACCGGGTGAACAACGTGGTTTTTGGGTTGCAGGAAGTGTTTTTGGTAAACGCGATTACCAATCCTGCTGCTTCTCCTTCATTTAGATATCAATCTATGGAGGTTGGTTTGTCTCTCAAGTCTATTAATGACTGGAATGTTTTTTTGGAAAACTCATTTTCAAACAGAGGAGCTTCGATCATAGCTCAGAGTGTCACTAACGACTGCATGTTGCAATCGTATGTGGCCAGATGCCATCCGTCTTGGTTAAATGGTTTGTTTACGGAGGAAAATTTTCACACCTCTGATTGAATTTGAGTTTTAAAGTTGTTAGGGTGAGTTATACAAGGAAGTTATGTATAGGCCTGTTGATTTTTTTGGTTCAATTAGCCGATCAAGGTAGAAGTGTATACCTTTTATCTATAGAAAGTATGTTCTGATTGTAAATCGGGTGGAACTTTTATCAATCAATACAACATCAGTTGACAAAAAAAAAAGAGTGATTCGTTTTTAAGAAAATGTTTAAACCATAAGTAATCTCACTATAATAGTTTAAATCATTTGGACATCGAAGACAAAAGTACACATAAGAACAATACTGTATTAAATTGAAGAAAACCAGAAACAAAAACTATTTCTGCATTGGGAAAAAATCAGAAAAGGATCAATGCATGATGATCTTGTAACAAGGAGTTTAATATACACCAAAGATCATATAAAGTTATAAACTACGAATAATACACTAGCCTTTTAGTAAAATGAAAGTGACTAGAATTATAATTTAAGTGATGTACCAATATGTCATTTTCACGTTATAAAACATGATTTAGCTATTTGTTATTATTCTGAAAACTTAATAACACCTGGCTATGAATGTATAAAAATAGTACTCCAAGATTAACTAAAACATTACTAACATTCTATTAAACGTAGTATTTACCATTTATAATTATGTAACGAAAATTGTATCTGTCATTTGATAATTAGTTATGTCAATGTTCATCAATGTATTCTACCAAAAAAAAATGTTCATCAATGTATCTGTCAAGAGGTCCTCATTGTTACCGACGTTTAACCCGGAGTCTGATTTAGATTCCAATCCCGAATTGAACCGCGAATTCCCGGTTATGATTGAAAAGAATATCTGACCCGGTTCTTTTTTTTTTTTCCTTCTAATGATTTTATTAGATATCGGAAATAAGATCAGAGTTTACAAATTGTTGAATAAAGGCAGGACAACTATTAAAAATTTCCCATGGCATTGGGGATACAACAATATTTTTTGCTAATAAATCTGCACATGTATTTTGTTCTCTGGGTTTGGCACAGAAGCTAGACGAAACAAACTGTTGTTGCAGTTGCCGAACTGAATCCAAATAACGTTGTAATCTGTGACTATCTTTATTCTTCACCAATAAATGAGTGATGTTCTGATTATCTCCTTCAAAGATTACCGATTGATAACCAAGTCCCCCACTACATTGCATTGCCCAGATGAGAGCCGAGAATTCTGCTTCTTCTGGTGTAAAGCGTCCTTGAAACTTTCCCATACCACAGTGGAGTACTTGACCATTAGAGTCTCTGATTATCCAACCCATTCCTGACGCTCTGTCTCCTTCTTTATGTGATGCATCATAGTTACATTTAACCCAGCCAGGTACTGGTTTAGACCACTTTCTTTGTCGTTGGATTGTCCATCGTTGTTCTGACTGGATGTCTCCAGGACTTGTGTTTTCTATCCAATCTTTTGTATCCATGACAATTTGAGAGATGATCTTACTGATTGTAGTAATCTTTTTGTTAAAGACTAGATCATTCCTGCTTTTCCATAGTCTCCATAACAACCAGAATGGTAATGAGCGAAAGTTTGTATCCACTGTGGTATCTTGAAACAGAGCAATGAGAACTAGTAGTTTTTCTTCTACATTCCTATTTGGATCGCAAAGTTGATCTACTGGAAATCCTGCTCTTTTCCATGTCATAGTAGCATACGGACATGAAAACAGTACATGTTCTGTAGTTTCTAACACTGAACAGCATCTTGCACAGTACGGATTAACCTTAATATTTCGTCTGATCAGATTTTCACCTGTCCCAATGGCCCGTGATGCCACTCTCCATAGAAAATGTTTTAATTTTGGAGATGTTTTCAGTTTCCATATACCAGTAGCAAGGTCAGGTGATGTAGCAAGAGGTGGTTGTGGTCTATTTTCCCCCATATTCTGTTGTAGAGCCGTCCAGTAACCCGACTTAACGGTGTATTGTCCATCTTTTGTGTGACTCCATAGATACGTATCAGGCGATGGTGACAGAGGAAGGAAGATTTTATGAATCAAGTGATGATCCTCTGCGAGTACTATCGATTTGAGTTTATCTTCATCCCATTGATGAGTCAGGGGATCAATTATGTCCGCTACCACAAGAGTTGAATCCGTCATTGGTAGTAGGCGGGGAGGCCTTGGAGGGGCAGTTGGTAACCACGGGTCAGAGGCGAGATCAGTGGTTCGTCCATTCCCAACACTAATTTGGATGCCTTGTTGTAATAACTCACGACCAAATAATAAAGAACTCCATCCATAAGATGCTTTTTTCCCTTTTTTGTGGTGAAAATACATTCATCTCTGAAATATCGTGCCTTTAGCAGACGAAATAATAGACAGTTTGGTCTATTGATCAACTTCCACAGTTGATTTGCTAGCAAGGCTTGATTAAATAGGTGTAAATCTCGAAATCCAAGTCCGCCTTCTCTCTTTGGCACAACCATCTTTTTCCATGCAACCCAGGAGATTTTGCGTTTAGCTTTAGTAGTGCCCCACCAGAAGCGTGCCATCATGCTATCTATTTCTGAACAGATCTCTATAGGAAGTTGGAAGCAGTTCATCGAGAAGACTGGCATTGCATATCCTACTGCTTTAATCATAGTTTCTTTACCAGCAGTAGATAAAAATCTTGTTTGCCACCCCTCTGTTTTCTGTTGAACCTTATCTTTGATGTACTTAAACATCTCTGTTTTCCTACCATTAAACTGCTCTGGCAAGCCAAGATATTTTCCCCCTCCACTTGTGGCAGGAATCTGAAGTGTTTGCTGTACCCTATCTCTATTATGTTGATAAACCCGTGTGCCAAATGTTATCGAAGATTTTTCCAAGTTGATCAACTGACCTGATGCTTGCTCGTATTCTTTGAAAATCTTAAGAAGATTTGAACTATTCCGGTAATTAGCTTTTAAAAAGAATAGGGAATCATCTGCAAACAGGAGATGGGAGACCACTGGACCTGGTGTACTGATGCGTATGCCTTGGATCTTTTTTGTTTGGACTGCTTCTGTGATGAGCGAGCTTAGGACATCGGCACACAATATAAAGAGATATGGGGATAATGGATCACCTTGGCGTAACCCCCTTGATGCCTGAAACCTACCATATGGGCTTCCATTAATAAGAACTGAGAAGGAGACCGAACGAACACATTCCATTGTCCATTTGATCCAGCGTTGATCAAAACCTTTCTTTGTTAAAACTGCTTCGAGAAACTCCCAACTTATACGATCATAAGCTTTGCTAATATCCGTCTTAACCGCCATATAGGAGTTGGCACAGCGTTTGCGTACTCTTAGAGAGTGCATAATCTCATGTGCGATTAGTACATTATCTGTAATAAGACGTCCCGGGATAAACGCAGCTTGATGTTCAGAAACCACCAAAGTGAGAATCTTCTTTAATCGCATGACCAGAATCTTTGAAATGATCTTATACAAGACATTACATAGGCTGATTGGACGAAAGTCTTTTAAAGTTCGTTGGTGTGTACCTTTTGGAATGAGGCAGAGATTAGTATGGTTCCAATTCTGTGGCAACGTGCCTGATTCGAAAAAAGCTTGTATCTCTGACACCAATGTAGGTCCAACAACATCCCAGTAGGTTTGATAGAAAGCCGCATTAAAGCCATCAGGACCTGGCGCCCTAGTCGGTCCTATATTGAAAAGTGCAGTTTTAATTTCCTCTACAGTTATCGCTGATGTTAAGGTGTGATTCATCTCCTCTGTGACCACTGGTCCAATATTTCTTAATGCAGCTTGAGGATCAACATAGCCTTGACTCGAGAAAAGCTCACTAAAAAATCTCTCAGCTTCGTCTCCAATCTCTCTGTTTCCAAAAAATTCTTTGCCCTGTTGGTCTTGGATGGATGTGAGTCTATTCCGTGCAATTCTATTCTTCACTGAAGCATGAAAGAATTTTGTGTTACGGTCACCTTCTTTCATCCATTGGCATCGACTCTTGATATGCCAATACTTTTCTTCATCACGGTATGCAGTCAGTAAATCCCTTTGCATTTCATGAATTTGTTCGATAGAAGTGTGGCCATCCGTGTGTGCTAAATCAATCACCTTTGTCAACTCCTTAATACGGATGGCTGAGTTTGTATTGTTCTCTCGTTTCCAGGCTGATATGTTACGACGACATAGTTTGATTCGATCCTGTATGGTAGGTCGTAATCCAAGGCTGCTACATGTCCATGATGAACTCACAACAGCTGCAATCTCTGCCTTATTGCAGAGCCTAGTGTCAAACTGAAACGGTCGCATACCTCTGTCTGTAGTACGTCTGATTTTTATGATCGCAGGTCGATGATCTGATTCAATCATTTCCAAAAATTCAACTTCAGAGGCTGGATAAATGGCTCTCCACTCATCATTAGCCATTGCACGGTCTAACCAACACTCAACATTATATGTGCGTCTTTTACCAAGCCAAGTCATGTGATTGCCTTTGAAGGGTAGATCCTTAACTTTACAGATTTGAACCATGTTGCGGAAATCTGTATAAGTCCAATTATCTCTTACTCGACCTCCCCGTTTTTCATTTGGATGAAGGATTTCATTAAAATCACCACACATTAGCCATGGACCAGTTCGCTTAACAGCTATGCGTTGAAGTCGTTCCCAAAGTATGTGTCTAAGTTTTCGATTCGGATAACCATAAACACACGAGAAATAGAAAGACACATCTTTATTAGAAATTTTACAATCGATGAGACGTGCATCAAGTTCATGGAAAACTACAGACACTGATTTCTTCCATAACAAAGCCAAACCTCCCCCAATACCCAAAGGAGGAACACACCTAACAAAGTCATAACCTAACTCTGCTGCAACATCACGTACCACATCATCTGAGTTCTTAGTCTCGATCAGAAAGAGTAAGTCCGGGGAATAAGTTGCCTTGATTCCCTTTAGGCGTCGAACTGCCAGGTTCCCTTTCAATCCTCGGCAGTTCCAAAAGGCTGTATTCATTCTGACCCCGGTGGCTTCTGGCCCACCGTACCTTCACGAATCAGATTGGGGTTTGTTGGAGTGGTTCTCCTCTCAGTCGCATGCTCATTGGATGATGGTTGCATCACATACCAATTACGGATCTCAAGGACCTCTGCTTCTCTCTTCTGCCGGGTAAGGACACTTTGGAGGGTTTCATCCGTTGTGTAAGCCTGTCTCATCTCGCAACAGAATAGCGGAGTAGATTCATTAGTATCAGAGGGAGACTCTTGCTCCATTTTGCGTTTCTTTGATGAACTCGGGGTGTCTGTATCATTTGCAGTGTGGGACTGGTTGATATCAACTTGCACCCGTTCATCTCCATCTTCTCCTCCTGCATTATCAGGGTCATAGTCCGGACCCTCATCATCTTCCCCGGCGGTGGCTCATTTGGTTCTCGAGTAGGGCATTCATTCGCATCGTGGGTGATCAAACCACATGAAGAACAGAAGTTACGCAACTTCTCATACCGAAGTTTCAGAACACATGCCGTTCCACCGAAATTGAAGGAGCGTTGAAAACGGAGGGGTTGAGAGATATCCCAGAGAAGACGAACACGAACATAATCCACCAAAACAGCACCATCACCTCCGAAGTCCGTTTCTATGAAATTCCCCAAATTAGTACCAATGGCAGTAACCATTCGATGAGTAAGGAAATGGAGGGGAATCCCTCGAATTTGAACCCAGAAGGGGATGGTCAGAGGATCAGCAGTAGAAGTGGTCGGGTTCGATTTTTGCAAGACGCACATCCAGTCGTTGAAAGACCATGGGCCGCGCCGGATGACAGCATTCATAGATTCATCAGATTGAAATAAGAATTGAACCCTCTTTCCTTCAAGGATGCGTCCCGTTGCTTCCTCTCCCACTCCCCAGAGGCGTGGCAAAGCGTTAAGCATAGCCCGTAAATTTTGCTTTCGGGGATTCACCGGTATAGCGAGTAGGCTAAATCGGGTCTCACCCAAAGCTTCAGCACACAGGTCTCCTGGGAGATTGATTGTAGAATCATCAATCCCCAAATCAATTTCTTGCATCTGTCTTCGGATATTATCAGACATGATCAAAATGAACAAAGGAAATTTTGTTTCACTCTGTGCAACCCAATGTTGGCAGAGACACACACAGGGTTTAAATAGATTTGGGAAATTGACAGTTATGACAACAATAACTGTTTTACAGTTATTCAACCCTGAAAAAACCGTCGGAAACCGACGACAACCGCTCTTCAAAGTGAAGAGACACGAAGACGAAGACCCAGAAGGCGTTCGTCCGACAATCGCTTTTTTTCTCTCTCTCATTCTTAATCATACAATATCTGACCCGGTTCATGAGGATTGAAAGGTCAATTAAACTGGAATATGATTTAAATTCTGACTTCGAACTAGACAAGGACTTCCCCCGGTTATTGATGTAAAAGTTCGGACCCGGTTCGTGAGGCTTGGAGAAATTTAAATTCCCACTGATACCAATCTTTAAACCGGATTTGAATTCCGGTTCCGAGTTGGACAAGCGATTCCCCGTTATTGATGAGTGGAGTTAACCGGAAAATGTGAGCTTGATATGGGAAGAACCGAAGAAGATGGAGATAAAAAGATGATTCAAATTCCCATCGTTATCAGATTGATATTTTTTCATGAGATATTTCTGTTGTAGAATGATAACTAGAAGAACAAATATGCCGAAGATAAATAAATACTAATAAATGAAAATATAGTTGCGTTGTATATACGAGAACAAATTTTTATTTTTTGGCAAGTAGTTTAGTTTCCTACTAGAATATAACTCGTATTTGAGCACGGATTAAAATTCCTTCATTTTATTTATTTGGTAATTTTTATTTAAAACATCATTTATGTAATTATTTTATTTATTTTTAAAGATTTTTTTTCATTGAATACCATAACATGAAATCATATACTGAATATGACTAATGAAAATAACATATATTCTGTAAGATATATTTTAGTATATTTAGATTTTGACATGCGGTATAATGCGGATTAAGTTGTGTGATAAAAAAATAATTTTTGTTTGTTAATTTTATTTGATTTGTTTAGTGTTTAAAATTATATATTGTATTTTGATTGTTAATTCTATGATTCAACCTATAGCGCATATTAATTTTAGGACCAAATATGTAACATATGTTTGTCAAAATCATTGTGACCGAGAAAGCCTACTAAACAACATTATTCCAAACTTAAATTTACTCCGAGAAATTATATTTTAGAAATTTAACCCGTGCTCTAGCAAGAAATCATATTTCTAGAATTTTTTCATATGATAGTGATATATTATTGTTTCGTGTTATAACAAATCACATTATAGTATTTATAATTTTTAACTTTTTGATCTATTTTATATTTATAATATTTTTAAGAATATCAAATTAAACTATTTTTAAAGATTCCAAATTAAATTATTTAAAAAGTTTATTATAGTATATAAAACTATACAATTCAACAAAAAAATATATAAAATGAATTTAAATATATAAATTTTGATCCGTTACTCAGTCAAAATTTTCTGATATAGTTAAGTAAGATTTAATTTTTTAATCGGAAATCACTTGGAATCTACGAAACAGTGATTAATTTTTATTAATTTCTGAGATTCTTTTTGTTTATATATGGTTAGTTAAATATTATTTGAGATTTTATTTTATTCTTTAGAATATATTTTTTAAGAGGATCATAATTCTAAATTTATATAACCTATCAAATAATTAATCCATATAACCTATCAAATAATTAATCTTAGTTATAATCTATATTAATATTATATGGTCTACCAATTTGAAGTCGTATACTTCCGTCTTATTAAATAGTGGATTATACTGGGGCTACAGAAAAATATTCTGACTACAGTATTATTTATTTCTTATGGCAGCAAATTTTTGTTGACTATTATTAGATTCCTTCAAGTATCTTATTTTTTTATTTTTATTTTTAACAAACAAAGTTGAATTTATTCTCTAATGGTAATGTAATGTCGTCACGATTTGCTTAAAATGCCAAAATTAATAATTGAAATTAACATGCTCAACCAGATTCATTGAGGATCTGGCTGGCCTTGGTCACCAAGCCAATCTTTTTTATATTCTCACCGTCACAATATTTATAATTTAATATGTTTGAACTCTCATAACTAATACGTGACGAAACTGATAAATATATTAATAAGAAAAACAATTTTTTAAAAAATAGAAAGAAATATTTTCAACAAATCCCAACCTCGTCGTTGCGCTCTTCTTTTGTTTTGGTTTCTTTAAATTTTGACCCGAAATTTCCACGAACGACACGTGGTCAACCAAAACGTTCGCCAAACTCTACTTCTCCACCGTCTCATTCGTCGTGTTGGCCCCTCCAGATCTCTCTCTTTCTTCTCTATTTCCCTTTCTCTCCAGGATACTTGGCGTTACTGTTCGTTGTTGTCAACAAATCTATCTTCTTCTTCTCCTCTGCGATTGAATCGAAGAAGAAGAAGCGAATATGAGAAGTTTTAGTTTCTTCGAGAGATTCTCCAAAGCTTTTCAAGATCATCCTTCTCTCACCCGAATCATCGTCGTCTCCACCATCAGGTCCTTTCCTGCTTCCCTCTCTATTTCTCATTTCTGCCTTCTGTTGTTGAAACCTTACTACAGATCCTCTACTACGGTGTGAACAGATTCCTCACAAACAAACAAAAAAAAGTTAGATATTCTTTCTAGGTTGTATGATTCACGCTACACTTGTTTTCTTCTACATACCGAATCTCTCAGGAAGAACGCATTTGATTTTCGTAAGATATGATTGTCGAATTTTCCAGATCTCAGATTTTTTTTCAGATGTATAATTTTTCTAGGTTTCGTTATGTTCTGTGTCTCTAAATGCAAAGATTTGAGTTAGATTTTGAGTTTTTTTTTTTTTTTTGTTTGTTTGTTACTGATGATATGTACTGTAACATTGTTGTTATAGTGGTGGTGGACTTATAGCTTATTCTGAGGCAAACGCATCTTATGGATCGAACGGTTCTGCTGCTGTTGTTGAAACTGGAACCAAGAAGAAGAAGGTTGTGCTGCTCGGAACTGGTTGGGCTGGAACTAGTTTCTTGAAGAATTTGAATAATTCTCAATACGAGGTTCAGATTATTTCGCCACGAAACTACTTTGCTTTCACTCCTTTGCTACCTAGTGTTACCTGTGGAACTGTTGAAGCTCGCAGCGTTGTTGAGCCTATTCGTAACATTGGAAGAAAGGTAATTCTGCTATATATATATATATATATATATATATGGCTAATCTTGTCTTCTTTTCATATGCTGATTGCTACAATTTTTAAATGAGTAGAAGTATAACTTGCAATTGCTATAACAGTAAACAAACTTCTGGCATAGTAGTTTTTTGTTGTAGATGCATAAGTTTGTTGGTTATGGCTATGCATTGAGTCATTAGGATGATGCTGCTTCTATTTTCAAAGTTTGATATTGTCTTTCTGTTGAAAAAGATGCTAATGCACGCTTGTTTTCCTTGCCTTTACAAATAGAAGAATGTTGATACGTCTTACCTGGAGGCAGAATGTTTCAAAATTGATCCATCAAGCAAGAAAGTGTATTGTCGATCCAAACAAGGCCTTGCTTCAAATGGAAAGAAAGAATTTTCTGTCGATTATGACTACCTTGTAATTGCTACTGGAGCTCAGTCTAACACCTTTAACATACCCGGAGTGGAGGAGAACTGTCATTTTCTGAAAGTAAGTTTTCTTGGCTCTTAACTCCCTTTTGTAACCTCTTGGTATGTGTTTTTGGTTAGCAATGATAGTTTACAGCTAAAAAGCATATATATTGACTGATCATTTGTATGGTTGTAAAGTTCTGATGCTTTTATTGGTTTCAATACCTGCTTGTAGGAAGTTGAAGATGCTCAGAAAATCCGTAAAACTGTAATTGATTCCTTTGAGAAGGCAAGTCTACCAGATCTAAGCGATGAAGAGAGGAAGAGAATTCTGCATTTTGTGGTTGTTGGTGGTGGGCCAACAGGTGTTGAGTTTGCTGCTGAACTGCATGATTTTGTTACTGAGGATCTAGTTAGTCTCTACCCTAGAGCCAAGGGTTCAGTGCAGATCACTCTTCTGGAGGCCGCAGACCACATTCTGACCATGTAGAATTTCTTACCTCTAAACTTCTGAATATCAATCTTCTTCTTCTTCTTTTGTACGTGAGCAATCTTTTAAGTTTCATGTTTCCATAAAAACATTGTATATTGATTCATGAAAGCTTTTCTTTCACAGGTTTGACAAGAGAATCACTGAGTTTGCTGAAGAAAAGTTTAGCAGAGATGGAATTGATGTGAAACTTGGGTCGATGGTAACTAAAGTGAATGAGAAAGATATATCTGCTAAAACCAAAGGAGGAGAGGTTTCCTCAATTCCTTATGGAATGATTGTCTGGTCAACTGGTATTGGAACTCGTCCTGTCATAAAAGATTTTATGAAACAAATTGGCCAGGTAAAGTAATGTGCTTTCGATAAACTCACACACTACATTCTTCTACATTTCCTAGCAAACACGTTTCATCAACTTGCTCTAAGAAATTTTCTTTGTACTTGCAGGGTAATAGACGTGCTCTGGCCACTGATGAGTGGCTTCGCGTAGAAGGATGTGATAACATATATGCCCTTGGCGATTGCGCAACAATTAACCAGCGCAAAGTCATGGTAACTTGACGTTTCTATTGCTTCCCAAATTCTGGATTAATGTTTTAGATTATAAACCAAAAAATATCAATGGCTTCCTGTTGCAGGAAGATGTTTCTGCTATATTTAGCAAAACAGACAAAGACAAGTCTGGGACACTAACACTCAAAGAGTTTCAAGAAGCAATGGATGACATTTGTATTAGATACCCTCAAGTGGAGCTCTACTTGAAGAGTAAACGTATGCGGGGCATTGCTGATCTTCTAAAAGAAGCTGAAAGTGATGATGGTTCCAAGAAGAACATTGAACTAAAGATCGAAGAATTCAAATCTGCTCTTTCTCAGGTTGACTCAGAAGTGAAGTTTCTTCCAGCTACAGCACAGGTAATTCGGTTGGAGTTTAGCTATTTAAGTCTTTTTTTCATCTTCGATTAAAAAATCTTGTTTGCTGGATTCTTATCAATTGGTTGTTATATGTGGATTTTAAAGGTTGCTGCGCAGCAAGGTGCTTACCTAGCTAAATGCTTTGATCGCATGGAAGAATGTGAGAAGAATCCAGAAGGTCCCATTAGGATGAGAGGAGAAGGTCGTCACCGTTTCCGTCCCTTCAGGTTAGTCCTCCCAAAATATCTGAGTGTTTTTGTTGATTGATCCACCCTAACTATTATACATATAAGCTAATATAAACTCACTAAATGTGCTTCCTAACATTTCTTTTTTCTTACCTAATGTAAGGCATAAACTCCATCTTTTCTACACCCTTATGGTCCAATGCCCATGACTCGTAGTATTTAGCTAGAGTCGAAGCTATTCCAGAACAGTAAACCTCACTGCCTAATACACAAGTAGACTAATAAATTGCACTGTGTTTTGGAAATTCCTCTCAACATCAATATTCTTGTTTACTGAAAGTGTAGTAACCAACTTGTAATCGTCTTGATCCATTTGGTACAAGTTTAGTTTGAAGTATTTTAAAAGAGATCAAAGTCTTGGTTCATTTATGGCCCCGCTTTAATTGGGGGTTGGGTCCTTTGGATATAGACAAATCAAAACAATTGTGAAATCCGGTTTTGTTGTTTGGATGATGTTTGGGTTTCGGTTTGGTTAAAAATCGGATTGGCGGGTGTAACAGGTACAAGCATTTGGGACAATTTGCACCACTGGGAGGGGAAAAAACGGCAGCACAACTTCCAGGAGATTGGGTGTCTATTGGACATAGCAGTCAGTGGCTGTGGTATTCCGTCTACGCAAGGTAAAAAGACAAAAAAAAACTTACTTTTCTAAACAAATCTACAAACAATATTTTTCAAGTTTTTTTACTTAAAAAGAAAATATTTTGGTATGGAACAGTAAGCAAGTGAGCTGGCGTACAAGAGTGCTTGTGGTTTCAGATTGGATGAGGCGTTTCATCTTTGGTAGGGATTCAAGTAGCATCTGAGTTAAACCCCCCCACAAATGCCAGCCAAATACATCTCTCTCTCTCTCTCTCTCTCTCTACACTAACTTTCTCATGAGTACAAAATTTTGATTCCCTTTTGAAAAGGAAGAAAAAATTCCAAATCGGCTTTATTATATAATTTTGTAATAAAATAAATGACCACACGTAACAAGGAGAGATTGCCTCTTACGTTGGCCATATCGCCCCTAATCCCGAGAACTGCACTCTCTGTTTTTGCTAATATTTTTCAGGTGGCCTCTTTTGACTTTCATTTCATCCTTATTTTTTTCTTAAGCTCCTTTCCTCAAATTTTTTGCTAATGAAAATTTGTTTTCTCTTACTCTCTCTTCTTTTTTCTTCATAATCACGGTTTTTGTTTTCCCAAAATGTTGCTATTTTTAATACAATCGATTAGCTTCAATTGGTTTTAATTAGTCACTTTCAATTGGTATAGAAAGAATGGAATGATTAGAGAAAAACTTTAAAACTATCTTGTTCCTTAGATGGCTAGAGAAAATTGCGATTATGTAAATCTGTATATGGTTTCTGAAAGAAAACTGAGAAATTACATAATCAATCGTTGAAAAGTTGTTTAAAAAAATGTAATACTAGAATAAAGACTTGTATTTCTAAGAGTCAACATCTGCAACGCTGATAAGATCAGCGAACCCAACTTTCTTGCGAAGCCGGACAACTAAACATGCGGCGTCGACACCTTCTCCGATCACCACCACTTTGTCTTTCTCTTCTCCTTCTATTCCCACAAAAGTCACTCCTGCTCCATCATTGTTTTTCAACCAATAGTTTAAAAGTATATTCATGAGAAAAATCAAGCAAAAGAGTATGAAACAAACAAATATAATTTGCTAGATACGTATAAACATAACCCAATGCCGGTTCCGGAGACATTTATAAATTCTCTTTTTGATAGATTACGGAACCCCCAATATATATCACACATATTCATATAAAGGATTCAGTTATTTGCAATTTTAATATTCAAGATTTATTTTATATTTGCTGCCCTGTCGTTACATATCAAAATCTTGTTTAGTTAAGGTGTAATGGGATATCGTACCAGTGGTTTTGGCTCCGATCTTGAGAGCTTCCGAACGACATTTTTCGCACCTCATACTCACCGACATCAAGATTTTCTGCTCATGAAAATTTTAAATGAGTAATACTAGCTAACAGATTGCTAAACCTTCCGTATATATTTTGGACTTTTAGTGCAAAAAAACGTTAATCGTACATACGTACCTTGGGCATTTTGGAACCTCTTGGGAGAGAAAATGAAAATTTTTTGGTTTACGTGATTATAGTTTTACGCGTGACTCCGTAAAGAAATGAGAGAATACATGATATATAAAGGCAGTAATTGCCACGAAACAGCAGAGGAATTTTTCATGCAACTGCTTCGTAGTTAAGTCCTTTAATATAGTATAAAATGTGTTGACGTACGTTTAAGTGGACAATATTTTTTTTTTTCGACAAATAGTGGACAATATAAAATACTAGTACTAGTACTAGCTTAGCTCACAAAGGTTAGATTTGGTCCGGTAATATAAGGGTTATATGTATTTTGTCATGCACATCTAAAAGTCAGACGATCAGTACCGTCGGGACCGGTCCTGAATTATAGATGGCCTAAAAATAAAACTAATAAAAGTGGCCCCTTGGTCGTATTTCCGAGTAAAAACGAATGGTATTGCTTTAAAATACGTAGCAGATTAGTTTTGTCAATACTATTCGTTTTTACTCGGAAATACGACCAAGGGGCTTTTACTTAGATCTAACAAAGCAATGATTTGATAAGTCAGTTAGGTTGCTTGAAAACTAACAAAGTTATGTCAAACCAATGAAAAGATCTAAGCAAGCTTGAAAATATGTAAAACCTAAAAGGTGATGTTAATCGGATAAAACGGGTGTAACCGCCGGTTAATGGTTTAACAGCGGGATTTTTCAATTTTAGCGAGATTTGTTTATTGATATTTTGACTATGCTGAAAAAAAAAAATTTGACCATTTGGATTATGATTAATATTAAAAGTTACATGCTCTCTTAATCTTGATGGCGCTCCTAACTTGCTTCCAAGTACTAGCTTAGCTTTTACTTCCTCCTCTCCACTGGCTTAACTTTTTCCAATTTTCCAAATGCAGCAAAAAAAAGTCAATTACAAGTTTTCTTGGTGCTTAGTTTACGAGAAAGAGACTACATCTCGCACCTTCTTCTGTATTATATCTTGATGGTCTATTCGGAACAGCCGCAGGTTCTACAGTTCTAGTGCAAGTAACATAACTCCTTGGAACCTATTGTTCTATGTTTTTTACATTTAACACGCTCTCTAATGAAGGTGTTAAATCTGTTTGTAGAGGGAATGTATGATTAACAAGAGTTGAAAGCCGTCGTGTTGTTTAAGTACCTAGAGGCCTCATGGTTCGATTCGAGCAGACAGATACGGGGCTCTTTTTGAATCGATATACGTCCCCATATACGCAGCATTGCACTGTGTCCTCTTTGGACTTGTTGGTATCACAAAAATACATGAGACAATATCATCATCTCACTGAAAAATATATCAATATCTTTCTGTTGTCCTCTTCTTGCAGCTGCGTTTGGTCTCTGATTTTATCAATTCACAAACATGAACAACATTCTTCTTGCAGCTGCATTTGGTCTCTGATTTTATCAATTCACAAACATGAACAACATGACAATGATCACCAGTTGGTCTCTTTCTCGGCATCTCAATTCTTTGCTCAATAAAGGGACGCATAACATTACGAGATTTTTTTAAGACAAAAGTCAAAGAAAGACAAAGGCATGGTTTGTTAGGTGATGAAGAGTTCTACATTTTTAACACCTCAAAAGATTCTTCCCCTCGAATTTTACTTCAATATTTCAGTTTGATCTTCTTGTTTATTTAAATTCAATAAGATCGTAAAACATACTGTTGATTATGAATGCTATTAGTCTTTATTAATATAGTCATTAACACAATTTTTTGAACACCTTTTTCGTTTCATAACTCTTATTGGTACTTGACAAATTTCTAATTGGTTTATAGGTCACATTGAATAATTTGACGTATACATGATTATAAGAAAAAAACTCAGTTTTAAAAAAAAAGAAATAAATTTACGAATTGGGAAAAGCCTCGGTAAGCCAGCGTTTTTCACATCAAAGTAATATACTCAGACGGTAATTCCAATATTTTAGCAATAGTCATCATCGGTAAACTCCCCAATAATCAAATCGAAATTAGTTTTTCAAAAAAAAAGACAAATTAAATTGTAATCGCCATGGCTCCGTAGATCGTAAAAAACAAGATCCACAGGTTCCTATCAGTAAGCGAAACACGAGCATTTGTTTATGTCCAATATAGCATCGACTTGGATCATAGCCAAAACAAAGCTACCGTCAACGTGGCATCGGACAATTTCATTAATTTAGAACAAAAACAAAAACAAAAACAAAAACAGAAAACCCTCAGCGGACCCTTGTCAAATCAACCACACAGCAGACACAGAACAGTGGATTGCAATAATCCAAGTTCAGTCACGCTGTTGTGTAAAGTGTCATACGGCACTTCCTATCTTTTGGGATTTCTTCTTCATCGGGTTTTAAAAAAAAACTAATTTCGTAACCAAAATAAAAACGATTTGAAGGAAACAGAGAATAAAAAAAAAACTAACGAATTCGTCTAAAATTAGGTAAACTAAGCTAGAAAAGTTGTTGAAGATATGAGAGACGGAGAAGAGTCTGAATTTATTATATCACTAGTAAAAAGTGGTTATATTGCAAGATAAATACAGAAAGCTACAGACCAACGATGTATCTAATTTATTACAAATTTTGTTACGAACTTATATGTAGAAACCTAACTGGCGTAACAGTTTGTAGTTAACATATTATTAAAAAAAAAGAAATTTGTTTGCTACTAATATGGCGTAGCATAAAATATCTAGAAGAACTAGTAATACAAGTGGGGAATAGTGTATATTATTAAAAATGTGTTTTATTAAAAGTTGTTGAAGATATGAGAGACGGAGAAGAGTCTGAATTTATTATATATAGAGGGTATATAAGGCGGCATAACTTAAAGCCCTAGCGTGTATGAAGCGGCATAAGTCAAAACCCTAGCGTGTATAAGGCGGCATAACTTAAAAGTTGAAAACTCAAAATGTTTGATCGAGTTACCGTGTGGCCCATTAAGAGCACATATGTATTTTGGGGCCAGTAGAGATCGTAGAGAAATGACAAGGGAAGGAATGCAATCAGAGAGCTCGAGCTACGAAGACCAGTGTTTTATACTGAACCAAACCGTTGGTTCAACAAGTGTCCTCCAACGTGTGGATATCATGGCCCCTAGGAAACCCCACATTGATGATGCTTCCAGGAGTTGATCTTTTTGCTGCGGTTCCCGTTTCATGTTGTGCCTACAATGTTAGCTAGAGAAAGGTATTGTCTTGTTATGTACTCATGTTTTATGGGGGTTTTCCTGCTCTGTTTTGAAGAATAATGAGTAAAATTGTGTTACAATGTTGCAGGTGGAGAGTAAATGGAGTTTGAATCGAACAAGTTGCAGATCAGTTTAGTGAAGGAGAGTCAAAAGATGCTTTGAAGCTCGGTGTTTACGTGAACGCACTTAACTTGTTGAATGTGCCATTAGGTGCTCCTCCGCTTAAGCCGTGTTGCAGCCTTATTGACGGTTTGGTTGACCTAGAAGTTTACGGTAAGGATACATTTGGATTGATTAATTCTGCATCAAAAAGCTATGCATTGTACAGTTACTACCGTGTTTATAGCAACTAGCAACAGGGTTACAGAATATTGAAAAAGGTTTTAGACTATATTAATCCTTATTTAGAATAAGCTACGAACTCTGAACTCCAAAAATTTGTTAATATAAATTATCTACAAAAATCAAAATTTGTTCCCATTGGTACTTTGATTTAATCAACGTCAGGCCTCACAATAAGATCGACGGACTAAACTCCAAGAGTAAGTTTAGTTTAGAATATTAGAGGGGATATTGGTTTGAGATTTAAAGAGAATTTAAATGATTTTAAATAAAATCATAAAAAGTATAAAATGAAGGATTCTAAAAGATTGTTTAGAAAATGTTTTAAAATCTTGCTGATTTGTTTTCCTAATCTTGTAAAATCTCTCATCAAATCTTTCAAACTTTTGCAAAAAATCTTACACAATATTCTTTTGTTTACTTAACACTTTTGTTAAAAAAACATAGTTTCGTTACCAAATGTTTTTTCATTATTATATATGTTGCAGGTTTTTTCACAGATTAATCCCAGCATAATTAAATAACTACGAAATAATGCACTCCTGGTTTGATGAGCTTAAAGAGATGATGATGACGATTGTGGAGGAATCATACGGTTCATGGTGATGGTGGAGGAATCATTACTCGATTTGCCCTCTCTTGATCTGTTAATTTTTCTGGTTCTGTTTTGCTCTCTTGTTCTTCATTTTCTAGGAAAGAACAACAAAAATTCATGGACTATAATTTACAATCTTTCTATTTGATGAGAGAGTTTACATGACTTTTTTTATGAAGCAAATAGTATAGAATCCTAAACCAATAACATAATAGTTGAATTCATTAACAATCCAAGATTCTTTTGTTTTACTTGAATAACATAAAACTTCTAATGACTTGATAAAACTCTTAATCCAATAACACTAAATTTATGAAGACTTTAGATAACTTTTTACAAATCCAAAAATAATAACACCAAATTTTAAGAGAGTTTTAAAAAATCTTGATTGAATAACAACATATTTTACATAACTTTTAAAGTCGTTTAAATTCTATTTAAATCTCAAACCAATACCTCTTCTTAATGTTTTATATGAGAACCATGTATAGCTGTAGCGAGTTTGGATTATGACTGTTATATTTTTTCTGTTGTCAACTATGACTGTTATATTTATACACATTATTAGGTCTGATATAATATTTTAATTTGTAAATTGATTAAAGTTTTTGATATAATATTTTAGAAGTCATATGTTTTTCGATGTGAGACTTTCAACACAAATGACTCTTCTAACTACTTACCTCAACTGAATTTTATTATAAAATAAATTTTGTCACACAGTTCGGTAGGATCCATTTTAAGTCTTAAAAATTTCTCATTTAATCAATCCGATTATGTTTGGGTTGGCAAAATATTGGTTTGATTTCAGTTAGTATGTGTGGGACTTATAACATAGTATGATGGATTCATAACTGAGTAAATTGAATGTCTATGTCCTTACCAATACTAGAATTACTAAAACATCCACTTTTCTTTTAAATTTATCTTTGATTTCAAAATTTCTTTTACGAGCTGTGATTTTTTTTTTTTTAATAATCTCTGACTAGATTAAAATCCATCGATTTCTTTTAACTTTTAACTCATTTCAAAATTTTGACCCAGTCTAACATTTTTTTTCTTTTTATAATTCTGACCGAATGAGAATCGAAAGTACACCAATATATTTGTTTATTAGAACCCAAGTATAACGAGTTTGGGTTATGATTAGTTAACGAATATTATGAAGTGTGAACCATGTTTATTTGGTAGACTATTGGTTATGTGAATCAAATATATGCACATCCCACAAAAAACGGGTCAACTTTCAAAAAGAGAAAATATACAGAAAAAACTCAACTTCGCTTGATGATTGTTTATATCATCAGTTTTTATAATTTATGCATAAAGTTGATGAGAAAAAAACTCAACTTTCAATGGCATAATTTATATAATTATATGCGTTGATTTATGCCATTATTACATGTAGTACATAAGTATATTTCTTCTATCCTTTTCTGTTAGATATTCTACAATATTTACTACACTTCTTACTTATTTCCTATTAATATAGAAAAATACGAATGAAAACATATATTAACCCTTTTTTTGGTTGCTATTGTTTTTTAAGATTTAACTTATCCTTAATCAACATACAATACTAGGATCACCAAAATATCTTACTTGGTATTCGAACTATATATATCAAGAACAATTCTTAACTAACTAAATCTTATTCACCCCCTATTAATTAAGGAAACAAATGATTAATTAAAGAAACAAAATCTGTATATCAATTAATTTTATAATTGTTAATTCTAAATATTATATTATAGTTTTTAATTATAATATCAAAATTCAAATTACTTTTTTATAAACTCAAACCGACAATTTTTTTAATTGTGTAATTTAAATTCTAACCACTCTTTTATAAACCCAAATTGAAATACAATTTTGTTTAATTGTAAAATCTAAACCCTAACTACTCTTTTATAAACCCAAACCGACATATAATTTTCTTCAATTGTAAAATCTAAACCCTAACCACTCTTTTATAAACCCAAACCGATATATAAATTTGTTTGATTGTAAAATCTAAATCCCAAAACCCTAACCACTTTTTTATAAACCCAATCCGACATATAATTTCGTTTAATTATAAAATCTAAACCCTAACCACTAATTTGTAAACCCAAACCGACATATAATTTTGTTTAATTATAAAATCTAAACCCTAATCACTCTTTTATAAACCGAAACCAACATATGTTTGTTTTTAACTGTAAAATCTACACTCTAATCATTTTTTTATAAACCTAAACCGACATAATTTCCTTATTAAAAATCTACAGAATTTGTTTCCTTTATTTGTTTTGTCTTTTTATTTTAATTTTGATTTATTTTATAAATATGATATATGACATGACGTTTTGTTGTATTTTGATTGGTTAATTAAGAGTGGGTGAATATAAGAGGTTCACCCCTAGGGGTGAACCCAAGAATTTTTCATATATCAACTTCTTTGCCCTCTATAAATACATATATAACAATTTTTTTTTTTGATAACTGTTAATTATATTACCAAAAGGAACTTGAAGTTTACAAGAGTTTAATTAGGTAACTACAGCCCAAAAAAAATAAAAGCCATAGTTTACAGGAGAAATAAGCTTTCGAAAAGGAAAGTTTGATTACATTAACCGAAAATCCTCAATAGAGGTGTGCTAGCCATTTGAGAAGCCCTTTACCTAGTTTGCAATGTTGATGAGCTAGGAGGATGTCGCGGATTGTTCTGTCAAGAAGTCTGAACAGCGAGTCAGGCGAGACAGATGGACCACCATGAGATCGAGAATTGCGTTCCTTCCATAAGAGATAGATAGTGGCAATTCCTATGGAAGGAACGCAATTTCTTGCGTGTGGAGGGTAATCCTGCCGAGTAACCTAGGAGCCAGCTGATCAATGTTTGTCAAGATGCAAATATGAGGTTTGGGAGACCGAGTCTAGAGAAGACAAGACCCCACATATGTTGAGCATATTCACAATGCAGGAATAAATGTTTCCTGTTCTCGAGTCCAGCAGAACACAGAAACAGTTAGTATCCATAGCCCTTCCCCAGTTTGCAGTTCTCGTTTTAACTGGTAATCTATTAAGATTGGCCACCCAAAACGTGAAAGAGTGTTTGGGAATGCCTTTCTTAAACCAGATGGCTTTATACCACTCTTTTTGTCCCTGCTAAAGGTCGCATCACATTCCAAATTAACTTTATGCTGAAAAATATTTTCTGTCACCTTCGAGTCCCAAGTAAGAATCAGGACCTGCAGACTCCGCCGGAGCATCTAACTGGAGAAGAGAGTGCCTGATTAATTGGAGAAGAGGATTTCTGGTTCTGAGAGATGGAAGTCTCCATCCTTGAGGACCAGTTCCCTGCTTGACAGTCGCATCCCTGGAGATGCCCATAAGGCGAGGACCATCATGACCTATGAAATCGATCAATGGTCCTAGCTGACTCCAATTGTCAAACCAGTAGCTTGCCAATTTTCCGTCACCTAAATTGCATCCCAAGAGAGTTTTAACCAGAGGTTTCAGGGCGAGAAGGAATTTCCACATCCATGAAGCCCCAAAACTATCCTCAGCTGACCAGTAGTTGTTAGCTTTGAGCATATGCTCTCTCATCCAAGCCACCCAAAGTGATCCGCTATTCGTGACCAGAAGCCAAACCAACTTCAAATTGAGGGTCTTATTCCAGATAGCAAAGCTTCTTAGATTAAGACCACCTTCTTTTTTAGGTAGGCAAATGTCCTTCCATGAGACTTTTGCATTTGCGCGTTTTTCCATGCTCCCTGACCAAAGGAAAGCATTGCACATGGATTCTATGAATATATATATCAATTTCATTCACTTTTCACTTCTTTTAGAAATACTAAGTAGATAATTAAAGAGAAAATTCATTATTAGATTTAAGAATATAAATAATTGATGAATAAATTGATCAGTATCATAGTAAAGAATGATTTGGATGATTCTCATATTGTTACTAGCCTGTCGAAAGGAAAGCAAAATTCTCGATCTCTCCTACAGCTAGTTGCCGTGAACCATGTTTTGGCATGTTCAACCTTATGTTCACGAAACTATGTCACTTATTCAGGAAAAGGATAAAAGTAGTATGATCTCGAACATATATCTCTTTCAATATAGATAATAGAAAATTATAATCCGAAAGAGAAGTAATAACGACTTCCTAATCATGTGTCAAAGATCTCGATCAATTATGCTCAGCGTTTCTGTGGTCTGGTCCTTCCTTAAATGCTAAGAAAGCTAAGGTCGCGTGGACAGAAGTTTGTTTACCAAAGAGTGAAGGAGGTTTGGGGTTAAGATCAATTGAAGAAGCAAATAAAGTAAGTGTTCTCAAGCTGATTTGGCGAATACTCTCCGCTTCAGGCTCGCTATGGGTCGACTGGGTGCAACGCTCTCTCATCCGAAGAGGCTCTTTCTGGAGTGTGAAAGACAATACAACATGTGGCTCTTGGATTTGGAGAAAACTCTTGAAATACAGGGCCTTGCAAAACAGTTTTATAAAGTGGAGGTTCATAACGGTGAATCCACATCCTTTTGGTTTCATAACTGGTGTCCGCTAGGCTGTTTGTATGACCAACTTGGTGACAGGGTTTTATCGATCTGGGAATCCTGAAAACAAGCACAATGGCTGAGGTTCTGTCTACGGCACGAAGGAAAACACATAGAAACCCTCTATTAAATGTGGTGGTGGAGGAGATAAAGCAAAGACGACTTAGCTATAACCATGATGTTTTGGATGTGCCGTTGTGGAAAGGGAAGAATGACTGCTACCGAAACGCCTTCTCAACAAAGGATACATGGTCTCATATTCATTCTGCCCGTCCGTTAATGGCCAACTACAAAGAAATTTGGTTCTCACATGCAACACCGAAGTATGCTTTCATCACTTGGTTGGTTGTAAAAAACAGAATAGCAACAGGCGAGAGGATATAGTCATGGAATCCACACGCCAACACAAGTTGTATCCTATGTGGTCACCCTTCAGAGACAAGAGAGCACATGTTCTTTCAATGCACTTATTCTCAGCTGGTTTGGGAGCGGCTTCTCAAAAAGCTACTTGCAAATAAGTTCACAAATCACTGGCAAGAGGTTCTTACTCTGACTGCAGGAAATGGTCTGGACAAAGAAAACAAAGTTCATAGTGAGGTACGTTTTGCAGAATACAATTCACGCAATATGGAGAGAACGGAATGCGCGACGACACAGAAAACACTCTTCACCGGCGGAGCAGCTGATCAAGATCATCGACAAGAACATATGGAACCGTTTGAGCACCATGAAAGGGGAAGAAGAGAGCATTCAAGTCTGATTTGCTGCACAATTTTATTAAAATCTGTTTGAATGGTTTAGAGCCCAGAGAAAGTACCACAATTTCTTTGTAAAACGTTTAATTTTCTTTTGAATATAATTTAACATTAAATTCAAAAAAAAAAAAAATAACGACGATTTTGTCGTTATAACTCCTTAGATTATATTTTGGATCTACTCTAACAAATTCTTTTCTATTATTCATATTGGATTGGAGAAGATTGCATGCATGACAAAGTTGCAATTGGGCGCATAAGTATTCCTAAATTTTAAGTTACTCGAATTGGGATTTTCATTTTTTTCCACACTATAAAATTGAGCTTTGATCTCAGTATATTGTTTTAAACCATCTAATAAAATGGGGAAAGGCTGACGTTGAAACTATACGATTATTATTAGGTTAGACTTATCAAATCATTTTAATTGAATATTAAAATCTTATTATTATTATTATTATTATTTTAATATCCAAACTAGTCTATCTGTCCATCTTGTAAAATCCCTGTTATAAGGAATGATTTGATAAGTCTAACAATTTGAGTTTTACCAAAACAATTATCACATGCAAATGAAGTCATAAACTTTGTCTTTGTGTGAGATTATGAGTAGACTAATGATGTTTATGAGTAAACAATTATCACATGCAAATGATGTTTCAGAAATAATGGTCATATAAGTCTGCCCCGTGACAAGCGTGAAGGAATAAAGAACCGTTTCGTCTTGAGATGTGCTTAGTTACGTATATTGGCCGAGGGTGCCAAAAACTCATAGAAATAGATGTCTGACTATAATTTGCCTCTTTAACGTTATTTGGGTTCAACTTTTCTAGTTATGAAAAAAACGAAAAAAAATACCTAGATACATATACTCACTTGCAATGTACGTAGGTAATATATTTGCTTATTACTTGGTGCTGTACTAATAACGATCTGAATAATTGTTCTTTAGTAACGTGCTAATAGAAGTATGTAGTCTATATAAAGGTCACAATCCAGTGATAATTGATACGTGTATGTAACTTATTAAAAGTTGGCTTGTGTTTAAAGAAACGTATCGAAATTTGGCATCGGAACCTCTTTCTTAGTTATAGGAAAAAATAAGAAAAATATAATTGTAACAATTAAACTGTGTATGTATTCTAATTAGAAATTGCACATGATTTAAAATAATGGATAACACACATACTATAGCTAAGGCTTTAGATAATAGATAGTAATCTATCTCATTAAAAGAAAGCAAAAAAAAATCTTCATGTAACAAAAGAAAAGGTAATTCAACCAAGATGATAAGTATGGGATTTGATTATGGATATTCGGATATATAATATTACAACAATGATACACAATTTATGAGACTTTGCACAATTAATTTCTAAAATAAAATTAATATATTTGTTTAAATTTTGAATAATATCGTACGTGAAGGCCTGTACATATTGATATAATTCGTAAATTTGGGAGTTGTATTTTTGTTAAAATTAGATACGAAGATCGACTTCAACCACCAAATTCCTTTGATGGATATATAAATTATTACCACCACCTAAGTTGTTTATTAAAGTTAGAACCATAAACTTTTAGTGATTACCAGCTAATTTGAACAATGATGAAAACTCTTTTTTTTTTAAAAATCAAACTAAGTGTTCTTTAATAATCAAATCATATCTGTAAAAGAAAATTAGTCAACTAATCAGAACCTTCACATTTCTCTCCTAATGAAAACCTTCATATTTCTCTCCTAACGAAACCCTATAAATACCCACTAAACACTTACATTTATCTCCACCAATCTCAAACAAACTTAAACTCACTACTACTTCTTGAGCCTTACAACTCCACAAACCAATGGCTCCAAGAACCTCCCTTGCACTCTTCCTTTCTCTCAACCTTCTCTTTGTCACTTACACCTCTGCGGCTTGTCCTAAAGATTCCCTACAGCTCGGTGTTTGTGCCAATGTTCTCAAGCTAGTGGACCTAACATTGGGAAACCCACCTGTAAAGCCATGCTGCTCTCTCATCTAAGGTTTGGTTGACCTTGAGGCTGCAGCCTGCCTATGCACTTTGCTCAAGGTTAACATTCTTGGAATCAATCTTAACCTTCCCATCGATCTCAGCCTACTCCTCAATATTTGCGGTAGAAAAGCCCCAACAAACTTCCAGTGCGCGTAAGTTGAATACTTATAACATACAGTTTATGAATCTGGAACCTATTGTCTTATCTTCTTGTTTTATTTTAAGTTTTTTTTTTGTTTGTATTTTACTTGGATTATTGTTTATAAGGAACGTACGTTCTCATGCAACTTTGTACTCCTTTATTTTATTTTCGCCAGCAAGTATGTACTCCTTTGCTTTATTGTTCCTCCATCTTTTTGTAACTGTGCCGTTAAAATTTGATAAATAATTCACTTATTACACTGTTCACTTAACATTGCGTTCCAAACGCTTTACTTCAGATCCCCAGCTAAACTACCCTAGTTGCTAGGGGCTAGTGCTAACCACATGGTCCGTACTCGGTACACACTTATCATATTAATATTGACCAATACACTCTCTCAATATTGTTTCAACGCTAATAATGGCTCTTTAGAAGCTCTGTCGCCAGTTTCCTTGCCTTTAACATCCTCTTATTTTCCCTAACTGAAGCCACCTTCCCATTGACCACCATCGTCTTCTTACAAACCATAGCCAACCCGAAGCGCTCCTGCCGTCGAGACATGCCCAAAAGATGTTTTGAAGCTTGGTGTTTGCGTTAACGCGCATAACTAGTTCAATCTGAGCATAGGTGCTTCTCTGGTTTAGCCGTGTTGCAGCCTCGTTGACGGTTTGGTTGACCTAGAATCTGGGGTTTGTCTTTGTACCGTGTTTAGAGCTTCTTGACGGTTTGGTTGACATTTTGATTGATTAATTCTGCATCAAAAAGCCATGCATGGTTTACAGTGTTTATAGCATCTAGCGACAGCGTACTCTGGAACTCTAAAATTTGGTGTCTTTGAATTATTTGGTGTCTTTGAATTAATCAAAGTCAGGCCTCACAATAAGATCGACGGAACGAAAAGTCTAAACCCAAGAGTCGGTTAAACCTCAAAAAAACAAGATTAAGTTAATTTTAGAATATTAATGTTTGATATGCGAACTATGTATAGCTTTAGCGAGTTTGGATTATATATGTTAAATATATATATACAGATTATTAGGTTTTGTAAGATCCACAATCAAAATTAATTTGTAATGAGTAAATTGATCATTTTTTTGAGATAATATATTTTAGAAGTCATTGTCGATGTGAGATTTTCAACGCAAATGACTCTTTTAACTATATATTTTTGTAGACTGAATTTCATAATAAAATAAATCGTTTTTTTTTTCCTTTTTTTTCCTAAATCATTTAAAAATTCTGACCCAATGAGAATCCAATAGAGACCGTTACATTTGTATATTTGAACTAATGTATAGCGAGTTTGGGTTATGATTAGTTAACAGAATATTATGAAGTGTGTGTTAGGGGTGGACCCTCACTCCTAACAAAAGGCCCAGTCCATGAAAAAGGCCCATAACTGACCTTAAAGGATGGAGGGGTATTATGGTCTTTTTCATAGACGAACCGACACGACTCCCTATAAAGGGAGACGTACGGTCCCGGAAAAAGGGGGAGGAAGAAAATTAGAATCGCAAGGACAAGAGTTCCAACCCGTTCAAGCAGAAGTCAACGGTCTAAACTCACTAACTCGGAGAATCAACGAGTTGGGAATTCGTCAGTTATTCTCGTCTGCCTTAGTAGCTCGTCTTAGTCGTGTTGTAACCCGTCTTTTGTGCCTTAGCACCAATATAATAAAAGAGAACTTCGACTCTCCTTTGACCGAATTAAACGTATTAATTGTGACCGATTCGGACATCAACAATTTGGCGCGCCAGGTAGGGGGAGCCAAGTCGAACTTTTCTAAAAGAATTGAAGAACGGGTTTACACCAACTGGACGAGATGACCATGGGTGACAAGCAAGCAAGCAAAGAGGCAAGCTCGGCAGGGGGAACGACTACCCCGGCAATAGAGCAAACGGAGCAGACAGTCCTTCCCACGCCGGACGCTCCAAGAAAGGTCGTGGCGGTGGAAAGCCCAGAGACTTTCGTCATAGCCACAAACTTGACGACCCCTGTGACCACAGAGCCACCGCAGGTCCCAACACAACTCTCCTTGCTCAGCAACCAACCCGTCTCCAGCATAGACGAGCTGTTCCGCGGAATCCTAACACGCCTTGACCAGCAGGAAGAGCGAACTAACAGCCGGTTGGATGCACTCACTGCGGCACAGATTAACTCGCAAGATGAAATCAATCATCTCCACAATGCTCGGTTCAACCCAATGAACCTCGTCTCCGCAAGGGTAACTCCAGGATCATACGCGCGAACTGACGGAGTGGAACGTAGTCCCATCCAACGCATTACTGAGCAAAGTAACGAAGCGATAGATCGAACGAAAGATCCCGAGCTGGTAGCGATTAAAGAGCAAATGAACGAAATGGCCGCAATGCTCCAGAAAGCGACAAACAAGACGCCTGGAGTCGGACTTATGCTTGAGGCAACTCAGCGAACTCCGTTCTCTCGAAGACTTGCCACAATGACAGTCAAACGAGCAGTCAAACCAAGGTTGGGTCATTACGATGGAACGGTCGATCCACGAGATTTCTTACTCACCTTCGGTGTAGCTCTTGGGCCTTTACAGTTCAGTCCGGTGGAGTACGACGCCGGCGCTTGTCAAGTTTTTGCCGAACATCTAACGGGAACCGCTCTAAGCTGGTTCTCGCGACTCCCACCAGGATCAATCGATAGTATCAGGGAGCTAATAACTGAGTTTTTGAAACAGTTCTCTGTGCTGATCGAAGACAAGAATTCCCATGCCGACCTGTATGCTTTAACTCAGCACAAAGACGAGTCGCTTAGATCCTTTATAGGGCGATTCAAGGAAATCTATGTGAATATTTCAATCCCGGACGCTGCCGCAATCGTCGCGCTTCGAAATGCGCTCTGGTATGAATCTCGGTTCAAAGAAGAACTGTCTTTGACACACGTCGAGACCGTGGCCGAGGCGCTACTCCGAGCCGCAAAACACATTGGTCTCGAAGAGGACAAAGCTATCCACGCCAGGAAACATTCCTCCGAAGCAAATGCGGTAACTAAGCAGCCTATAACCGCAGCTCCAAAGGTCGACTACGTCGAGCCACGACAGCACTTTACCAAGAACCAAGATCGGACTCGCCGAACCTTTGCGATCGGCGAAAACAAGTATATCCGGAAGGAAGGGGGGGAAAATAGTGCAACGTCGTATTGCGACTACCATCAGAGTACCACCCACTCGACTGACGAGTGTCATTACCTCCAGAAGGTTTTGATGGAGCGGTATAAGAAAGGAAAGATAGTCGTCGAGCCCGACAGGAGCAAGGCAACCCGATCTGGACGGAGCGACCCCAACCGCACTGACAATATCGCCCGAAAGTTCGTCAAAGATTCAAAGATACTAGCCGACCAAAGCGAGGACGAGATGGAAATCCCAAACCTACTTGCTGAACGACGTGAAGACAGCGGTCACGAAAACGAGCGCATACAGATCGCAAGCCTGATCAACGTCCCCGACTATAAGACGAATCAACATGATTATGGGTGGGTTGGCTGGATGTAACGATTCTGTCGAGCAATCAGAGATTATACTAAGAAAGCCGAGATGACGAAGTCTTGGCCATCCCGGTTCGAGGCCGAGAGTATGCCAATCACCTTCGACGGAAAGATCTGGAAGGTTTGGATTTACCGCATAACGACCCATTGGTCGTCGAGCTCTTGATCGGCGAAAGCGAGGTGACGAGAATACTGATCGACACCGGAAGCTCGGTCAACGTCATCTTCAGAGACGTCTTGTCGCAAATGGAGGTCGGCGAACGAGACATCATGCCGGAGTGTCACTCTTTGACGGGCTTCGACGGGGATCACCTTATGTCCGTCGGCACAATCACTTTGCCAATCTTCGTCGGAGGGATAGCCAGGTACTTTCGGTTCGCGGTTATCGACAAGCCGACAATCTACAACGTCATCCTCGGCACCCCATGGATCCACAAGATGAAAGCCGTTCCATCGACGTATCATCAATGCGTCAAATTCCCAACTTCAAAAGGGGTGTACACGTTGCGCGGCAACCAACAAACTGCACGAGCCTGCTTCTTGATTGAGCACAAACTTCGTACCGGAAAGAAGTTATAGCAATCAAAGCAACGAGTCGGCGACAATAGCACGTCACCAACAGATGGAAAGCCGACTGCCGTTCAACAGGGCGTCGCCGCGGTCGAAGAGGTGAACCTAGACGAAAACGACAAGAAACGATGCGTAAATATCGGACAGAGATAACGCCGCCATGCGCGACGAGTTGATAAAGTTCCTCAAAACCAACATCTCAACGTTCGCATGGAGCGTTACTGATATGAAAGGAATCGACCCAAGCGTCACGACCCACGAGCTTAACGCCGACCCCACGCATAAGCCGGTCAAACAGAAACGGCGTAAACTAGGCCCTGAACGGTCCCAAGCAGTGAACGATGAAGTTGACAAACTCCTCGGCGCCGGGTCGATCGTAGAAGTAAAATATCCAGAGTGGCTAGCCAATCCGGTGGTCGTCAAAAAAGAATGGAAAGTGGCGGATTTGTGTCGACTTTACCGATCTCAATAAGGCTTGCCCAAAGGATAGTTTTCCATTACCAAGGATCGATCAGCTTGTCGAAGCGACTGCGGGCAACGAGTTGTTAACCTTTATGGACGCATTCTCTGGTTACAACCAGATTCTCATGCACAAAGAAGACCAGGAAAAAACATCGTTTATCACAGATAGAGGGACGTACTGCTACAAGGTCATGCCTTTCGGCCTAAAAAACGCAGGAGCGACATATCAACGACTAGTCAACAAGATGTTTGCCGAGCAACTCGGCCGGACTATGGAGGTCTATATCGACGATATGCTCGTAAAATCACAGCGCGCAAAAGATCATATTACCCATCTGCGGTAATGCTTCGATACCCTCAACAAGTATGGGATGAAGCTTAACCCGGCCAAATGCACATTTGCAGTCAAGTCCGGCGAGTTCCTCGGGTATCTGGTAACCAGACGGGGCATCGAGGCAAACCCGAAGCAAATTAAGGCAATCATTGATTTACCACAACCAAAGAACGCCAGAGAAGTACAACGACTAACTGGACGGATCGCTGCTCTAAACCGTTTTATATCCCGATCAACCGACAAATGTTTACCGTTTTATCAGCTTCTCAAAACGAAGGGCAAGTTCGAATGGACCGAAGCATGTCGCAACGCGTTCAACGAACTAAAGAACTACTTATCGACCCCACCAATTTTAGCGAAGCCGGAATTCGGCGAAATTTTGTTTCTTTATATTGCGGTCTCAGAATCGGCTGTCAGCGGTGTACTTGTAAAAGACGAGCGAGGGGAGCAACGACCCATCTTTTATGTAAGCAAATCACTCGACGACGCAGAAACTCGTTACCCAACAATCGAGAAGGTCGCCCTGGCCGTCGTCACGTCCGCAAGAAAGCTCCGACCATATTTCCAGTCGCACACTGTCGCCGTCTTGTCCAACCAACCTTTACGATCTATACTGCACAGCCCAAACAAGTCGGGCTGACTAACAAAATGGGCAATCGAGCTCAGCGAGTACGACATTGAATATCGAACTCGTCCAGCCGCAAAGTCCCAAGTACTCGCCGACTTTTTGATTGAGCTACCGCTTGGAGAAGCCGAACTAACACCCATTGACCCTTCGGAAGATCGGTGGACCCTGCATGTGGACGGAGCATCCTCTCATCTCGGGTCAGGTATAGGGATTCGACTAACTTTGCCAACCGGAGAAATCTTGGAGCAATCCTTCCGTCTACGATTTCAAGCAACCAATAACGTCGCCGAGTACGAAGCACTTATCGCCGGGCTGAAGCTCGCTAACGGGATGCAGATCAAGCGGATACGAGCCTTTTGTGATTCTCAGCTCGTCGCCAACCAGTTCAGTGGCGAGTACGACACCAAAAGTGAACCCATGGCCGCCTACCTTGACGTCGTAAAGATTTTGTCAAAATGTTTTGACGAATTCGAGCTCATCAAAATCCCCAGAGGAGACAATGCTCCGGCTGATGCGTTGGCAGCACTCGCTTCGACATCGGATCTCGACCTTCGACGAATCATACCGGTAGAAAGCATCGATACGCCGAGCATTGGTGAAACGCACGCCGAGACTTGTCTCGCACTCCATCAGCCCAACGAAATTAGAACCACTTATCGAACGATGAGGTCAAACCGAGGATGTGAACCTGCATCTGGCACCGACCCGACAGATTGGCGAGTCGAAATCCGAGCATACTTAGCTGACGGCGACGTACCAACAGACAAATGGGCTAGACGAAGACTAAAAGCCAAAGCAGCTCACTACACCTTGATGAAGGACCATCTGCTTCGCTGGACGGCATCAGGAGCCCTTTTGCTCTGCATACACGGCGACGATACTGAACGAGTCATGATGGAAACACACGAAGGAGCTGGGGGAAACCATTCAGGTGGCCGCGCCTTGGCACTACGAATAAAAGCACGGTCACTATTGGCCGACAATGATCTCTGATTGCGAAGTTCGTCGCCAAGTGTGAGAAATGCCAGCGACACGCCCCAGTTATTCACCAGCCGGCTGAACTCCTACGAGCCGGAGCAGCTCCTTACCCTTTTATGCGCTGGGCGATGGATATCATTGGCCCGCTACCAACCTCCAGACAGAAGCGATATATACTCGTCCTCACCGACTATTTCACCAAGTGGGTCGAAGCCGAGTCTTACGCAAACATCAGAGCCAGGGATGTCCAACTCTTCGTCTGGAAGTACGTAATCTGCCGCCACGGTCTCCCCTACGAGATAGTAACTGACAACGGCTCGCAGTTTATTTCTCTACAATTCGAGAATTTCTGCGCAAGATGGCGAATCAGATTAAGCAAGTCGACGCCGAGGTATCCACAAGGCAACGGCCAAGCCGAAGCTACAAACAAAACCATACTTGATGGCCTCAAGAAAAGATTAGACGCTAAGAAGGGTGCTTGGGCCGATGAGCTCGATGGAGTACTTTGGTCTTACCGAACAACCCCAAGGACATCCACTAATCAAACCCCATTTTCTCTAGCTTACGGGATGGAAGCAATGGCACCAGCCGAGGTCGGCAGTTCGAGCCTCGACGCACAATGCTCGTTCACAATACCGCGCTCAACAGCCAGATGCTCTTGGATAGACTCGACGAGTTAGAAGAAGAACGAGACAAAGCACTCCTACGAATTCAGAACTATCAGCTCGCCGCGGCCAAGTACTATAACAAGAAAGTCCACAATCGACATTTCGACGAAGGGGATCTTGTCCTCCGAAAAGTCTTCGAAAACACCGCCGAACCAGACGCCGGAAAAATGGGGGCCAATTGGGAAGGTCCATATCTAGTATCCAAGGTCGTTCACCCCGGCGTATATGAGCTCCTAACAATGGGTGGCGACCAAGTGCCAAGGTCTTGGAATTCGATGCACCTTAAGCGTTACTACTACTAAAAAACCAGCGAGCTCGGTTACATCCAGCTCGTCCCTTTTATAATATGAAAAAGTATGTATGTGAACTACGATCGGCTTGATCCCTCCTGATCGGGGGGTACGTAGGCAGTCCCGTTTTACGGGACGCAGCCGCTAATAATAAAATTTTTTCTTTTCCACAAGAATGAACCGTTATTTGTAAGATATTTCAGTCGTTACCCTGGCCCGGTAACGACCCGACGTTCCGACGTGTTTTTAAGCCGAGTCGCAACTCGCCCAAAAGGGTAAGCCGACTATTTATGGTCGCCCATGGTTATTCTAAGCCGAGTCGCAACTCGCACTAAGGGTAAGCCGACTATTAACGGTCGCCCCCGGTCATATTAAGCCGAGTCTAACTCGCATAAATGAAATAAGCCGACCATCGTGAGTCGCATCAAAAAAAAAAAAAAAACAAAAGGGGAAGTATAATTCTCAAAAGGTAGCACGAAACCTGCCTTATATTTAATACAAGGGTGCATTAGTCTGATGCGGGTGCCGACCCCATTACGGCACAAACAAAAAGGGAAGAGGAAGAAGTACGACAAAGGGAAACAGATCATTCAATTCCTAGATCGGCGTTGGAAGGCTCGTTAAAATCCAACCCGCCGATCGTCGTCTGCCAATAGCGGCACGATTCTTTCAGATCCTTCAGCAGCTCCATCGGAACCGACATGCCTCGCCCAACCATATCCTCGAGATATGCACAGATTCCTTCGGCGCGACTACTTTCGCTGAAGTAGTGATTCGTGCTCTCCAAATGCACAATGTAACGGCGAAGCACGTCGATACGATCACGGCAGGCTTCGATTTCCTCCCGTTCCTCAAATGGCCTCCGACCAAGGGTATCAAGGTCGCCCTGCTCAAGTGCGGGAACTACCACTTCCGCACACAAGTCTTCGAGTCGAGTGCGCTCTTCCACCAAACGATCCCATCGCCACTTCGGAAAGAAAAGCCCTTCGTCAATCAGCGGTTCAAGACATTCCACAACCCCGTCGACACGACAGAAGTCGTAGTAACGCTCGAACGAACGACGGGTGGCAATGATGTAAGCCCTTAGCCGCTGGATACGAGCATTGTAGTAGTTAAGTTCCGACTGAATCACTTCGTCAGATCTAACACCGAGCTGAGCTCGCGCCCTGCGCAACCAAGCCGATCTAGTCGTCACCGACATCAGAATAACTCCCTCCAATAAAAAAAGGGGGGAACAACAAAACAACAATAAACTCAACAAGACGGAACTAAAGAAGGGAAAATGCAAGCTATTTATAGAACAAAAAGCACAAGTCCCAACAAGGCGTAAGTTTCAAAGCAAAATGCATTTAATGACACCAATGAGCAATGTTTCGAACAGTAGGACATTAAACAAGATCCTCAATAAATGCCCCAAGGACAGGGATAAAAGTTCTTACAGGGAGCTGACCCCCCAAAACCAAAAAAAAAAACATACAGAGAGCCGACCTCCGAACACGGCACAAAGATAATAATGGAGAGCCGACCTCCAAACACGGCAACAAGGATAATGTTCATTTTAAATCAACCCGTCAACGGGAGAACCTTCGATTCGACCTTGAGCAGGGACTTCCTCATCCTGACGGCAAGACTGTTCGTCCTGTTGTTGCTCTTGAGCAACGATCTGCCCATCTTCAACTTCAGCACGCCCATCTGTATTCGGGTCTTGTCTCTCCGTTCGATCCACCTCGACGTCGCCCTCTGTCGCCGGAGCATCTTCCCCATCATCCGCACCATCCCCACCATCACTCGACTCCCCCTCCTCGCATTCATGACGAGTCTCTTCGAAGCCCGGTGATCTGCACCACTGCACTGCTGGAAGGGGTGGATCAAACAGCGAATCCATGTCGAAGTCTTCATCCCTGATATCAGGAAGCTCGATTTCTTCAACCTCCTGTTTAAGTTGAGCAGCAATCTCTTTCGCCCTTTCCACAACTCCGTCAGACAAAAGAGAAATCTGACCATCCGCAACGAGCGTCTCCAGCATTTGAACGTTCCCAACCGCTTGATTGTATTCCAAGAATTTCGGGCGAACGGATTCGTAGGCATCAGCATATCTCTTATGCTTTGCCAACAGCCTTTGAGTTCGACCAGCGAGGTGGCGATAAGCACAGACTTTGAGGTAGTGACCGTAATCATCTCGGCGGTCCCGTAACCTCTTCGCTTCGGTTTCCAGCGTCACTTTCAACTCGTCACGAGCCTCTTCCGCCAGCTTCAATCTAGACATGAGCTCGCCCTCTCGTCCATCAACCCGCTGTACCCGCGTTCAAATTTTTCATTTTGCTCCTTCAGCTTCCTGTTCGAACTAAGGGCCGTCGCGAGCTGATCCGTAAGCCACTTGATCTTTTCAGCGGACGGATCGGGACGTGCAGCAGCAGCCTCCAACTCGCGAATGTCGCGTTCATATCGAGAAACCGCCCGGTTAATCGTTGCGATCAGCTAAAAACGACAAACGTTCAGATAAGACTCGACCAAAATCAAGTAAAAAAAAAAAAAAAAAAAGTGCATAGTAAGCATACCTCAAACGACGTCTTCGCGACATCGGCAACTGAGTCCCTTTCTTTCAAACGGTCGACGGGAATAAGGCGCCCAGTACCAAAGTGGATCTTCCGGAAGAGATCGGTGCAGGACTGGGAATCGGTGGGAAATGCACGAGCTCCCGTCGTATACTGAAAGTCCCACTCATAGCCCGCCTTCTGCCTCTTTGACGACCCGGGATTCGAAGGCTCGACGACATCCTTCCTCTTTGCGGGTTGCCCATACCATCACGACCATCCACGTCTGAACGACCCGACGAATCCTTCCGTTTGTCCAGGGACAATACCCCCTCGGAACTAGCCTTACGCGTCACTGATGAAGGAGCAGTCGCAGTTTTTTTTCCCGCCCGCGCCTCATCAAGACGATCGTCCTTCGACGGAGTGTTTCTCTTCTCTGTCAGCGCAGTAGAGGGAGCGGAGGGGAGGGTCGTCGACGCACCAGTAGGTCGCCTGAACCGAGACGACGCGTCCAGAACTTCCAAGTTAAGACGTCCCATTCCTGAGGAACAACGAGTTAATTTCCAAAACTCGGACGTCCCATGTCAAAAAAAAAGGGGAGAAACAGCAGTTCGCTAAAATGACTAACCTGTAGACTTCGATCTCTTCGTTTTCGACGTTGCGGGATTCCTTGCGGTTGCCTTCCTCTTCGTACTAGTCGTACCCGGCCAAACGTAGGGACCAACCGACCTGATCTTCTCAATTTCGGCTTTGAAGGCAGCAGGATAAGGAAGCAAACACCTCGGTACAGAAACTGAAAAACAGCAAAAACAAAATTTAGTTGCAAAAAAAAAAAAAAGGGGGGAGTGAGAACATAGCAAAACTTCTAAGCAGGTCTGCTACCGGGTGAAAGATTCCACCCAGAGTATAATGGAATTGAGGGATCTTCAAGGATCCCCGGAACAATTCGCACAAAAAAGTACGATCCAATCCAGTTGTAAGTTTTCCCTTCGCCCTCGACGAGTACCGGACTCCTCGAACCAACATAGTACGTTCCGGAGTTTTAGTCCGATTTATGGCAATGAATCGGGTAAGTTCCTCGAAATGATCAACTGAAAGAGTGACCCCAACAGAGTTGGCCAAAAAGGAAATGCCGACCGCGTTCCGAAAGGTCGCCATCGCAAATTGCGATATCGCCATCTTGCGAGTAGCAAAGTACGACATCAAAAAAGCGGGGAGAGGGAACTTGATCGCACATTTGGAAAAGAGTTTTTCCGAAAAACAAATGTAACCTTCCGGAACATCCCAGGGACGCTGATCCGGCGTCGGAATAGTAATTGGGGGAAGAGGGGAGGAAAGCCCGCCGAGCTTCAGAGCATCGATGGCCGAGTCCAGCTGAAGGGAGGTTTGGGGAACGTACGATAGAATATGTCTCCTAACCCCAGCGACACGTGGGATAACCGGCACCGACCCCCGAGTAACTATACGACTTGCAGGAATGCAGGATTCATCCAGATCCACAAAGTTCTCATCGAGATTCTCCAAGTCCTTGTCAATTAGGGTAGGAATCTGGAAAGGACCTAAAGACGAACTCGTCGACGCATCGGGCCGAACCCGACGTTGTAACTCGGCTACGAGTGAAGAATCGGAAGACGAATCGGATTGAGTTTTCGACAACGACTTCCGCATACTGCGACCTGGTCCGCCACCACTATCAGAGTATGACGAAGTCACCCGACGAATATGACTCTCAGCGGAGTCGGAAGAGATAGATCCACGAGATGCCATCAAAGACGAATAAAATAGGAGAGCAAAAGACGACCTAAAAGGAGAAAGAAATACCTGAAGATCCGAGAGCAGAAGGAGACTCGTAGACAAGGTGGTGAAAATGGATGAGGAAGGCAGTATTTATAGGAGAAAGAAGAAGGAATCGAGAAAAACCTAATCATTGCGCAACGCGCCTAGCGACGGTACGACTTCCGGATTTCACGCGCCCAAGAATTATGCAACGTGATTCGACCAAAAAGCGTTTAAAACAGGAAACCTCACGCGCGACCTTTCGCCGCCCTCAGTAAGTCCATCGCCTAAAGACTACGAACTAAAGGTGGAAAGGGGGGGGGCTACTGTTAGGGGTGGACCCTCACTCCTAACAAAAGGCCCAGTCCATGAAAAAGGCCCATAACTGACCTTAAAGGATGGAGGGGTATTATGGTCTTTTTCATAGACGAACCGACACGACTCCCTATAAAGGGAGACGTACGGTCCCGGAAAAAGGGGGAGGAAGAAAATTAGAATCGCAAGGACAAGAGTTCCAACCCGTTCAAGCAGAAGTCAACGGTCTAAACTCACTAACTCGGAGAATCAACGAGTTGGGAATTCGTCAGTTATTCTCGTCTGCCTTAGTAGCTCGTCTTAGTCGTGTTGTAACCCGTCTTTTGTGCCTTAGCACCAATATAATAAAAGAGAACTTCGACTCTCCTTTGACCGAATTAAACGTATTAATTGTGACCGATTCGGACATCAACAGTGTGAACCGTGTTTTTTGGTAACAAATAATATCTTATGAAAACCTAAGCATCATGCACATCCTAAAAATATCGGGTCAACTTTCAAAAAAAAAAGGAAAAAGAAGATCTACGCCTTCAGAGAACATACATGAAAAGTTCAGTTTCGTTGTCACTTGATTATTGTTTTGATCTGTATGTAGTAAAATATTTACTACACTTTTACTTTTCTATTTTTTTTTTGTCAAAATACTTGATTCATTCTCATAAATTCAAGTACAGGAAAGAAGATACAAAAATCCAAATTTGAAAGCAAAATTACAACAAAGACAATCCCCAATTCTAAATTCTTTCCTCATTTAATTTCATTAATTTAATTATTTTTTCTTCATCTCTTTGTGTTGTTGCTTTCAATATGTGTAAGTAGTCACCTAATTGGATATTAGGGTTCTAAGTAGGTGATCAAATGATTTAATGGTTTAATCGTTGTTTGGGAGTTCTATTTTTTTTTTTTGTGGTTCTTTGATTCGTATGCTCTTAATGCTAGAATAGGACTGATCACCTTGTTCTAGATTCTAGTTTTTTTTATGTATCATAAGTGTTCGATAGAATGCATGAACCAATATGAATTGAGCAATATTTCTCTAACATGTGAAAATTGATGTTAGGGGATATTGTAAACTTAGTGAACTTGTTTGAATGCAAATTTGATTAGGAGATTACAAATGAAAGTTTAGTAATTGAGTAGTCAATTTTAGTGATAATACATTAAAAGAGGGTTAGTCAAATCTTGTGTTCATGTTCTAGAATGGTTATTAACTATTGAATTTCTTGTTTCATTTCCCTATTGATTATTGATCTTTGAAATACCCTATGACCCAATGTTTTAATCTCATAAGTTAAATCTTTTTATTTTTTGCATTTTTATTTACAATTTCTGAAACCAAACAAACAATCATTCGTTCGTTTTAGCTATTTACAAGTCTCGCAAATCTTTAGTGTACCATTTGTGTTTATGAATTTGACCCCCATATACCGTCTTGCGGTTAAGTATATCAGGTAAATACTCGAAGAATCAAAATTTGCCACGAGAAGCTTGGTGTTAGACGGATTGGTCACTGTCAAACAATGACTAGGTGAAATTAATAAGGTTGTCCTGGCAGTGCCTGTAAAGAGCAGTGGACAGTCCATTGGGATCCGCAGAAAAAGCTCAACTTCGTTTCACTTGATGATTGTTTATATGCATTGATTTATGCCATTATTACATGTATGTAACCGTACATAAGTATTTTTTTTTATCCTTTTCTGTTAGATATTTTACAATATTTACTACACTTCTTACTTATTTCCTATTAATATAGAAAAATTCGAATGAAAACATATATTTATCGGTTTTTTTTTTTTTTTTTGCTATGGTTTTTTAAAATTTAACTTAGCCATAATCAACATACAATATTAGAATCACCACAATATCTTACTTGGTATAAATTATTTGAACTATATATATCAACTTCTTTGCCCGAAATATCAACTTCATTCACTTTTCACTTCTTTTAGAAATGCTATGTAGATAATTAAAGAGGAAATTCATTATTAAGTTTAAGAATATAAATATTTGATCAATAAATTGAATGATTTGGCATGATGATTCTCATATTGTTACTAGCCTGTCGAAGGGAAAGCTAAATTCTCGATCTCTCCTACGTACAGCTAGTGAACCATATTTTGGCATGTTCAACCTTATTTTATTACGGAATATAATAAAATCAACACGACTTATCCACGAAACTATGTTATATATTCAGGAAAAGGATATAAATAGTATGATCTCGAATATATATCTCATTCAATATAGATAATAGAAAATTATTATCTAAAAGAGAAATAATAACAACGATTTTCTCGTTTTTTTTTGTAAGAGCATCCGCAACAACACCCTCAAATTAAAGGGAGTGCACCTTTAAAATAAGGGTTTGAGGGGGACTTACTCCAACAATACACCCTCAAATTTATTTCTAAAAGCTTTTTTATTTACACTACAGTCCACAATCTTAGCAATAGTTTATTATAATCACAAAACTTTCATATATAAAAATAAAATACACAATTAAAAAATATATCAAAAAATATTAATAAAATACAAATACCTTATATGATAAAACAACATATATATATATATATATCAAAAAACATAAAATAAAATTACATGTAATTGGTGTAATGAATTTTAATTGGTGTAATATTTATATGTTCATGTACTTTATTTCTTGTGTTAATTTAATTTGTGTGTTTATGTATTATTATTTTCCTAATTTTAGTTTAATTCTATGTTAAATTGCTCAATGTAATATTATTGTTGTATAAAATTTGCTTATAAATGATATATATATATATAATTTCAATTTTTAATTTAGTGTCTTTGATTTCATATATTTATATTTCAAATAATAGAATTTATATAGATATAAATCAAACAATTAAATTTATATAGATATATTAAACTTAATAGAACTATTTGTAAGATATAAAAATTATAAAGACTAAAATTAAATATATAAAAAATTTAAAAACTTAAAAGACTATTTGTTAGATATAAAAGTTATAACTATTTGTAAGATATTTATAATAGAACTATTGTGCAAACAATTAAACTTAATAGAACTAATTTTGAGATACAAAAGTTAAAAGGACTAAAAAGAAATAAATAGAAATTTTAAGGGTCTCAATAGTGCACCCTCAAATTTGAGGGTTCACTATTCAAACCCTTAAAAATTGAGGGGTTAAGGGTTTGTTGGAACTGAAAACCCCTCAAATTTTGAAGGGATAAGGGCCTGTTGGAGATGCCCTAACCAGATGCTTTCATTCATTTAAATCAAAGCAAATACAAAGAAAAGAGATGCAAAGATCTCAAAGTTTAAACTGAAACAAAGGTTACAAAGATGGGCATTCCCCAATGTCATAAAGAAGTAAATAAGTAGCATCGAGATAGACTCCATGAGAGCTATGAAACAGTAACTAAGAAGCGGCTTGGAACATGAGAGATCACAGTAGCTCGATTGATCATCCTCGAAAAATTCTGTGGATGACAAGATAGTCACGGTCGAGAGACATTGTGACGTTAAGAGCAAAGCCATAGTGAAACAACCCGATCCGTTTTTTTTTTTTTTAATAACAATAACAAATACAATATATAATTAAGCAGTCCATACTACTTAACTAGACCAACCCAAATCACAACTCCTCTTCAAACCAATAACTACCAATACACACAGCGGAAACATACCAACCATACAGAACCATTACCACATCAATACAATAACAATCCTAAGCATTATATCCATCAGCCTATCATATCTGTAACCAAGGTTACATCATAAACAATATAACAAAGACCAACAACACACAAACGAGACCCTAGATCATCTTCCTCCTCATCGCCATGATTCCACGTCACATACCTGCACACCACAAACAACAATTGAGATGCGTAAGTATTATCATAAATACTTAGTGAGGTCGTCCTCCCATCTACTAGGTTATACACACAAGCATTTGAGACCCTCATGCTAAGCAAACAACAAAAAAAACACAAACAACACATCAAACCAGGAAAAACAAGTCTCATCCGAGACTTGGTGTCGATCGATACCAAAAAGGTGTCGACCGATGCTAGCACACACAGTGTCGACCGATGCTAGAACAGTGCCGGTCGATGCCACACCTGCAGACGCGAACCTCACGAACACGAACGTCGCTCCTCTGATTCCAATCAATCTGATTACGTCCCAAACTCACTCAATTGCCTCATAAACCTATGGGAAACCCCAAAACAACATACCCAAGCAAGCAAACACCACAAATAGACAAAGAACAGCCAAAACAAGAGAGATCTCATGCTTAGATCAACCATGGTCAAGCACTCACCTTATCAACCTGATTCTAACAACAATTCCAACCAGGAGAAATTCTCCTTGCGTCTGAAACAGTCCAGAAACGTCCTACAACAAGCCACACAACCAAAAACGACTTATATCAAAAGCTGGACAGAAACATCATAAAAGAATAGTCTCAAAGACGAAACCCTAAAATAAAAACCAACCGTTAACTAACAAATCGCTCCGGTGAAAAGCTATCCCTAGACGTCACGAAGCTTCCCACGAAATTTCAGCACGATCAGGAACCAGACGAGACCACGATCTCAATTACAATCCCCGATGGTTCCAACTCGCGTCTGAGAAAACGTGACTCACGAAACTGCCAATAACTCATCGAGTTTAAATCCAAAACTACTTCTGTAAAAAGGAGAATGACGAAGAAAGACTTGGGAATAAACCTACCAAATTCCATTACCTTTACGAACGATTTGATATGCCGAAACTGTTTCCTTCCAAACCCTAACGATTCTGCTCTTTCTCCTTTAATCTCCTTCTCACCACAATAGGCTCTCTCCTCTCTCTCTATCTCTGCAAATGGCGACCAGACACCCTAAAACTTTTAATTTGTCGCTTCTCCACTTATATACTCGGTTTCGTTAACTAAACCAAACCAACCAAACCAAAATCGGGAATTAAAACAAACTCGGCGAACCCAGAAATAGTGGTGTCGATCGATGCCACAAGGGTGTCGATCGACACTCCTACCAAAACCGCATAATCCGGTTTGCGGATGTTACACATAGCCAATAAACTCACCGGAGCGAGGGGCACTAACAAGAGCACCACATTGGCAAGGGTTCGATAGACCAAGGTTTGATGGTCAAGGGTAGGGTGCTTTAACATCCAAAGCGGAGGATCAGGAACAAACTGGTAGCACTAGGAGAAGCTTCGATAATAAACAGTCCGAGTGATGAAGATGGTGCTGAAGAAAGATTGCTTGAAGTCGTCGGATGCAAGAGTTGAATAACAGGGCATAAGACCATAATACTTCAAGATTTTAACAACAAACCATACAAGTGAAACTAGAGCCATGAATAGCCAAGGATAACAATCAAACCGTAACAATACAGGTGGGTTCTCTCTCACTTGGTGCCCTTTACCAAGGAGATTAAGAACACCACACAAAGCATGTAGCCGGTTTGACAGTGGAATGTGTGATTTAGGCTTGGTCTGGTAGGTTGATTTTAGCACCAAAATGGTACGGTTGATTGGATGTTGTTGTGAACTATAAACGCTAGTTAGCATAGAGATAAACGTTGTGGTTCTTCCAGTTAACAATCGAATTCACAGCTTGAGCAAAGACCAGAAATCTCCCATACTCTATGTTACTACAAATCATTCTAGGTAGATGGATTCTCAGATGCAGTCTTCGGACACCGAGTTCAACCAAAGAACCTAAGGAATGTTTAATAGATAACATAGGGATAGTAAGAGTAGACCTGGGATTTTGGAGGATGGGGAGAACCGTCGGGGATGTTAGCAATCCAAATTCAAGTCCTGAGCTCATCCGCAGAGATCCAATAGACTTTGGGGATGGCCAGGGGAGTTGACGTGGGTCTACCAAGCTCGTAGTGTGATAGATCTTAGAGACGGTGTAACACCCCGAACCGCATTATGACCTCCCGGCCACGGCACAGCCCGAAGACGCCACTATGGGAACGTTCATCAAAGGTCCGGCCAAGCGAGACAAATCAGGCACTTCGACCAGTCCCTCAGCGAGGTTCCCGACCACACGGCCCGTCCTTAAGGCTTTGCAACCCTACAGACACGCCGTGCGTTGAGCCGACTCGGACTAAGTCTATATCAGTACGACTCGCTCGTTTTAAAAGAAAATCCGATTCAATAAAACTTAAAAGAGTTGTTACAACTGATTACACATAAAAGTTCACAAGGCATAGAGCCAAAGTTTGGTTCGCAAATAAACATACTTTGAATTTTACAATAGACACCAAAAAGAAAACTACTCCGGAGTCCTATCGTTCACCATGCCCTCTAGTTCCCTCTAGGGTCACCTGCAGAACAACAATATTATCATAAGTAATCTAAGATTACTTAGTGAGCTCAGGGTTCCTGCAGAGAGATAAATCCCAAACCCCAATTCTCCATTAACATTCAACATGCACGCAAACACAACAACTTGCAAACATAAATAAGCAACATGCCAGCATGGATAAACAACATGCAGGCATAAGCACTTAACAAGCAAGCAAACGAAACAACTCAACGGCCAACAGAGATGACATGCGGAAGCTATCAAGCTCACAAAAAACACTTTACCAACAGTCGCAACTACATGCAACCATAAACAACAACATGCAACAACATGCAACAACATGCAACAACACAACTTGTAATAAAACGACAGTTTTTAATAAGTTCAATTTATCTGGGCCCAGTATGCAACCCTCTTCCCCAACCCCTCATGAATTCTCCAAGTCGCAACCACAAAGGCAAGCGTTTGGATATCAGCCAAAATTACACCGTCGTGTAAATAGCCTCGGCCAGGGTAGCGAGCCCAGTAACCTCCGAGCTCTTCGTGACCAACCCAGCACACACACAAACATGGGTTGCATGTCGCGGCTGCATGTGGCACGGAATGGGAAGGATAGCAATACCCACTCTTACAACGCTTAGCCAGAATTTCTCGCGGACTAAAACGTTTTTAAAAAAAAAAAAACTCACCGAAACTCACACTTGAGTTTTATACGGTTCTCAAACCCATAATCTTACGAGAAACTCAACCAGTTCTCGCCTTTGTTACTAGATCAATTCGATCTAGCAACTAGCACAACCTCACCACACATGCATTTAAACAAGAAAACATAAAAGAACTTCAAGTAAATGCATCTATTTGCAACATGCAAAACCGCGCACTAAATGGGTATCATAGATACACCATCTAAGCCGATATAAGTATGTGCCTGAACTCACAATAAACCGTCGACGAATGATCTCCCTTGACGAAGCTCTTCTCGCGGCAACTCGGACTTTTCCTTTGGTTAGAATCGATTTCCTTATCGATCTAACGTTGATGGTCTTGGTCGATAGTCTGCTCTTGCACCTTTCTTCTTCTCTCGCCACACTTTCTCCTTCTCTTCTTTCTTCCCAAATTTTCTCTCAACTTACCCCTTCTTTCTTTTTGCGAAAATGAAGGAAATGGGAGCTTATTTTTAGAAGGAATGGGCGGTGGAGACAGCCAATTAGAAGCGCATGCACTCTCCCTATTAGAGGGACTCCAACACTTGGAAGCTCCTTGATCAAACACCTTGAATTCCACTTAAGATTTTGGAATTCTTTAATCTTCCCACTAATCTCCACTAAGTCTTCTTGAATAAAATATTCACTCCACTAACTCCACTAATTTTCAATTGATTAAAATATTAATCCACTAACTTCCTTGACTTAAGTGATTTTTGGTGGGGAAGACTTTTAACATCCTTGGTCGACCATCGTCGATCCTCGGCAGCTCTCTCGGCAACTATCGGCATTCATCGGCAATTCCCTTCGGGTACTCGACACTTCCTCGGATACTCGGCAACTTCCTCGAGTACTCGGTCGATGCGTCTCGGACGATGGTACGTACCGGACAGCTCGGCCATTTCTTGGTCCGTCAAACTTTTCTCAGACTTCCCTTCACTAAACTTTTAGCTCTTCCTGAGGGCTTCTTTTCCCGGTCTTTTGAGCTTGGAATGACGTCAAAATTTTATCCCTTGGTGAGGGTCATTACAGACGGGAGTCCAAACTCGGAGATAAGTCGCAACTCTGGAAGATTCAACGCCAAACATCAACTCGAGAGCCGTGGAGGAAGAGGAAGCTTTAGGGGCAAAGCACAAACCGGATCGGGGGGAGATAGAAGCACAAGGATTTGAACCGTCGACGGTAAGGCTGGGTGAGAATAGGTGAGGATAAGGTTCGCCGAACTCCAGATCCTGCTGTAGTGGCACAATGGCAAACCTTCGTCTAGATCTAGGGCAGTTGTAGAGGTTTGGTCAGAACACAAAAGAAGAAAACAAAAAGGGAAGAAAGAAAACCAACAGAAACTAAAGGGGTAGAAGAAATAGAAATAGAGCGAAAAGATTGAGAGATCCCGACGCCGGCGAACCGGAGTTCTACCGGCGTCGGAAAGTGGTGAAGCTCCAAACTCAGACACTATATCCAAACTATTATCACATGCAAATGAAGTTATTATTATTATTATTATTATTATTATTATTATTATTATTATTATTATTATTATTATTATTAGTATTATTATTATTATTATTATTATTATTATTATTATTATTATTATTATTATTATTATTATTATTATTATTATTATTATTATTATTATTATTATTATTATTATTATTATTATTACTATATCCAAACTAGTCTATCTGTCCATCTTGTAACCCCTGTTATAAGGAATAATTTGATAAGTCTAACCATTTGAGATTTACCAAAACAATTATCACATGCAAATGAAGTCATAAACTTTGGCTTTGTGTGAGATTATGAGTAGACTAATGATGTTTATGAGTAAACAATTATCACATGCAAATGATGTTTCAGAAATAATGGTCATAGAAGTCTGCTTCGTGACAAGCGTGAAGGAATAAAGAACCGTTTAGTCTTTAGATGTCTGACTATAATTTGCCTCACAGAAATAGATGTCTGACTATAATTTGCCTCTTTTAAAGGAACTAACGTTATTTGGGTTCAACTTTTCTAGTTATGAAAAAATGGAAAAAAAAATCTTAGACATAGGAAAAGGGTATTTTTAAAAATCCCCTACATATACTCATTTGCGATGTAGGTAATATATTTGCTTATTACTTGGTGCTGTACTAATAACGATCTGAATAATTGTTCTTTATTAACGTGCTAATAGAAGTATGTAATCTATATAAAAGGGTCACAATCCAGTGATAATTGATACGTGTATGTAACTTATTAAAGGTTGGCTTGTGTTTAAAGAAACGTATCAAAATTTGGCATAGAACCTCTTTCTTAGTTATAGGAAAAAGAAAATAATAATAATAATAATTGTAACAATAAAACTGTATATGTATTCTAATTAGAAAATGCACATGATTTGAAATAATGGATAACACATATAATATATCTAAGGCTTTAGCTAATAGATAGTAGTAATATATCTATTAGCTAAAAAAAACAAAAATAAAATAAAATTAAAATAATGGTCTTGCCACAATCTATCGTAGTAATTGAAAGAAACAAAAATCTTCATGTAACAAAAAAAAAAGGTAATTCAACCAAGTTGATAAGTATGGGATTTAACTATGAATATTCGGATATATAATATTACAACGGTAATACACAATTTATGAGACTTTGCACAATTAATTTCTCAAATAAAATTATGGGACAATTGCATTTTTAGTACTTTTATTTACATTTAAAAGAGAACGTAGATTCTATATTTGTTTTTCAAGAAACATAATCACTAAGGGTGCTGAAATTACAGTTGACCCCCTCACGACCAAACAAAAAACAAAAGCCAAAATGACAGATTTAACCCGATGAAGTCTGCAATAGATATCTTTAAGCTTGATTGAAATTGACGTCAATACGGAGACTTTGAAGTAAGTCTCCTTTTTAATTATAGGTTAAACGTTAATTTTAAAAATTATTAAAAATAATTTAGTTAACCGTTTGACCAAATAATAACCTCATAGACTTCCTGCATTGTAATAAAATAAATTTACATATAAACTAGTAAAATTAAGGGAGGTAAGACTGATTAGGTTAAAATTATTTGATTTAGGGTTTGCTTAAGTAGACTTCTCCGTAGACTATTCGAGGTTGACTTCAAAGTAAGTCTACTCCTTAATGTTCGGTTAAATTTTAAATTAAAAATTATAAAAATAATCTGGTTAACCGTTTGACCAAATAATATCCTCATAGACTTCCTGCATTGTAATAAAATAAATTTACATATAAACTAGTAAAATTAAGGGAGGTAAGGCTGATTAGGTTAAAATTATTTGATTTAGGGTTTGCTTAAGTAGACTTCTCCGTAGACTATTCGAGGTTGACTTCAAAGTAAGTCTACTCCTTAATGTTCGGTTAAATTTTAAATTAAAAAATTATAAAAAATAATCTGGTTAACCGTTTGACCAAATAATATCCTCATAGACTTCCTGCATTGTAATAAAATAAATTTACATATAAACTAGTAAAATTAAGGGAGGTAAGGCTGATTAGGTTAAAATTATTTGATTTAGGGTTTGCTTAAGTAGACTTCTCCGTAGACTATTCGAGGTTGACTTCAAAGTAAGTCTACTCCTTAATGTTCGGTTAAATTTTAAATTAAAAAATTATAAAAAATAATCTGGTTAACCGTTTGACCAAATAATATCCACATAGACTTCCTGCATTTTAATAAAATAAATTTACATATAAACTAGTAAAATTAAGGGAGGTAAGGCTGATTAGGTTAAAATTATTTGATTTAGGGTTTGTTTAAGTAGACTTCTCCGTAGAATATTCTAGGTTGACTTTCTTATGCCATCAACTAGTAATATTATATTATTTTAAGCTCACCGACAATTTAACCAAACCGATAGATGAACCTAACCGAATGCGTACCAATCTAACCTAACCGGTGGCGGTTACCATATAAATACTTCTTTCTGTAGGTGAACCCTAGTTTGTATGTGCTTTCTCTCTCTAAAATCCCGATTGTTGCTCTCTAAAATTCAAATTCTATCCTCATCATTTATAGTCTTCGAAACTGAAGGAGATCTCAGATAAGTAACGCTTTAGCTAATTGCTTTTGTAACGCTTTAGCTAATTTTGTTCGAAAATATATATGTTCTCATAGTTTTTTGTTCATTTTGCACTACAGATATTATGGGGTTATACAGCTACACTCAGCCATCTTCTAGTTCTTTGCAAGTATGGAGTGAAGGTCCACCCGAAGTAAACTTCACTGGCCTGACAGTTGGAATTCCTGACAGATGTTTATGCGGAAGGGAAACCGTTATGAAATGTTCCACCACAGCCGACAATCCTAGAAGGATTTTCTTTGGATGCAATAACCATGAGGTTGTTAGATTTTATGATGGTTTATTCGTTTGGTATAATTATTATTTGAGTATAGATAATATTCTTATGGTATATTTACTTCTATGATACGGTATAGGATGGAGAGGACCATATTATGAAATGGTGGGATGAGGCTATAATGCAAGAACTTCAAGCAATGAGAGGTGGACTTGATGACCAAAGGGATTCTATTACAGCCATCCAAGAAAATGATGAAATGCTATGGGTTCAGCAGGAGCTAGAGAAGGTGAAAGATCAGATGAAGGAATTACGTCTGTTAATTCGTCGGGTACGCGGGGTGGTCGAGAATGTCTTTATCGCCGGTATAATCTTAATTGTTGTATTAATCTCTTTTGCTTCGTAGATCTTTCATTCAAAATTTGTGAACCTCTCTTTATCGTGGCCGTTTGTTTGAATGGCGTATTTATGTATGTAATCTGTGAACTTGCTTCTCTGTTTCTGTAATATTTAGACGATATCGTTGACTTCATTACGTGACCTATTTAGTAGACTTCTCCCGTATACATTAAGAAGTCAGTCAACGTAGTCTATGCGTTAATGATTTACGACGCAACGGTTTGTGTTATTAATAATGTAACTGTTCATTGTAACCGTTTCGTCTCGTATATATAAACCAGCCCGGGGCCTTTTGATTATTTTAAAACTGCAACCAAAAAAGTTATCAGTAAATCTTTTCTTCTCTCTTTAAAAAAAATAGTACGTAGTTCGTCTTGAAAGCCTTGGACGACGACGCTTAATTGGAGACAGATCACAGTTGGGTAATTGAAATTTTCTCTATATCACTACAATTCATTCACGTTTGTTTTGTTCTTAAATACGTTCTACATCATATCACTTTTTACTTGATATCATAGTTTTCCCAGCCATCATAGTTTACTTGATAAGTCTTCAGCACATTAGTACAAAAATTAATTTGATTTGATGGATTATTTACTCCTTTAAGGCACGTTTTAGTTTCCCCGAAAGAAGTCTACTTAAGAAGTCTTCAGCATATTAGTACAAAAATTAATTTGATTTGATGGATTTGCAGTTTAAAGTACGTTTTAGTTTCCCAGAAGAAGTCTACTTGATAAGTCTTCAGCATATTAGTACAAAAATTAATTTGATTTGATGGATTTGCAGTTTAAAGTACGTTTTAGTTTCCCCAGAAAGAAGTCTACTTAATAAGTCTTCAGCATATTAGTACAAAAATTAATTTGATTTGATGGATTTGCAGACGGTTCAGTTTCGTGGAGAAGTCTGCGAGAGAAGTCGTCAACATAATCATTACAAGGTATTAATTGATTTGACGTTAGTTGGCGGCAATATTTTTATTTTTTAATTTAACGAAGCGCGGGATCCGGTTTTAATTGGTTTCTTTACAAATTCTTCATAGTTTTCCGGTTCTGATTCTAATTAAACGGTTTCGGTTTTATAAAACCGGGATTATTTTAAATATTTTTAATTTTATGACTTAAAAACGGAGATAACTATGATAGTTATCTCTAATTTTTACTCGTAAGGAAACTCATCGCTTCCGCTTTTCTCTGCCGTTTATCTCCGCCGATTCTGACGAACTCCGCCGCTTTTCTCCGCCGCTTATCATCGCTACTGTTCTCTTCGATCAATCTGAATGTTTGACTTCTGTCTGCAATTCGATAGTAGCCTTCTCTTGTTGGATTAGTCTTCCGCTTTCTCAATATTATTTTTTTTTAATCTTATCTTGCAGAATGGATGAGAGTAAACCAGAATTTCCTCGAAGGTTTTACACGAAAGGAGATGAGCCTCTTCCTCTAAAAAGCATCAGCTATTACAGCAACGATACAAAGCTGTTTGATGAACTCTACAAAGCTCTGGAGCCGGATGAATGGGACGAGATCTATCAATCTCGACTGGGTGTCTTCTTACAGTTCAACCGTCTCCAATTTGAATGGGCTTCCAGACTGGTTCACCATATGCTCACCTTTCAGATTGTATGCAACAAAAAGTACGAGATTTGGAGTCTTGTTAACTCTAACCCTCTACGATTTTCTTTGAATGAGTTTGAGGCCATCACTGGACTTAACTGTGAAGATGTCGAGTCGTTGGAGCAGCCAGAGGTTGAGGTTACAGACGAGATGGAAGACTTTGGGAGATGCTTGGAGTCAATTTCGAAAGCGGGCCGAGTATTGAGCAACTGATCGCAGCATGTAAGAAGTCAAACGGGTGGGATAGAATAGAGCGTATTAGGTTGGGTTATTTAGCCATCTACGCTGGGTTTATAGAAGCTAGAAAACCATCTACGCCCACCCGTCTTAATATGGCTAGACTAGTCATGGATTTAGATGCATTTCTTGATTATCCATGGGGAAGAGTTGCTTTCAAGAACCTGATTCTTTCTATTAAGGAGAAGGACTTAAACAAGCAGAGTTACACCTTAGACGGATTTGTCGAACCTCTACAGATTTGGGTGTATGAAGCTATGCCTGATTTTGCCAAATTAATTGGGGAACCGTTACCAGGTAATCCAACTCCACCGTTGCTTGCTTACCGCGGTTCTCGTGGAAGGAAACATGTCAAAGAGCATATTCTAAAACAGGTACGCATCCACGTGTCTATAGTTTATCCACGTGGTTTGTCTATTAGATGTTCGGTAACTCTATTGTGTTAGATTTGAACTTGATTTTGGTTTTTGTTTTATATGAATTGTAGACAAACTTCAAAAACTACAAAACCATTGGTGGCATGATTAGTCCTGTTTGGCAAGATGATGAATCAGATGAGAAGATTGATAACATTTTGAGAGCGTTCAATGGGGATTTTGGTCCATGGAAGTGGGGGAGAGGTTTGTGGGAGACAGTTGGTATTTATCAATCCAACAATGGCAAGGTTAAGATTGAAGAAAAGGGATCGAGTAAGAGAGCCGGTGAATTTGATGAACCGAGTGGGAAGAGGCACTGTCCAGGTCCTTCGACTGACATGGGTGTCAACATTTTGGAATCTTTAAAAGATGAGCTCGGCATGTGGGGAGGAGCTTTGCTCGATCAGATGAGAGAAGGTTTCAACAGTTGCGATTTGCAATTTGACATGTTGACTGAGAAGATTGAGGGCCTGTCTTCGGATCTTGACAAAATGAAGCGAGACGTAACTGGTACAAAACAGGCTGATCCTTTAGCAAAGGAAAAGAAGGACTCTCAGGCATGTGCTGGTACGGAAGCGGATGCATCAAAGGAACAGAAGGATGATGAGGCAGCCACTGGTACGAAAGAGGCCGTATCAAAGGAGAAGAACGACTCAAAGTCGGATATGGTTAGTTCTGAACACTTGCAATTTCCTACTACGATCCCTCACAAACACAATACTAGGTACAAGGCGAAGAAAAAATTAGACTTCCAAAAGGACTCAACTTCGAAGACATAAAAACAAGTTCTGTCTTACTTATGTGAAGTAGACTTCTTCACACGTGTGAAGTAGACTTCTTTTACGTATGAAGTTGACTTCTTTATTCATATGAAGTAGACTTCTTTATCCGTTTGTTTTATTCGAAACTTTTAATGATATGCTGCGACTTTAATAGTATTTGTTTTCATAAATGATCATGTAACTTTTAAATCGAAATTTGCAACAAGCCAGGTCAATCTGAGACCCCGAAACCATCTCCAGCTGTTACTCGTACGAATACGAAGGTGGCAAAGATAGTCAGCGCTGATTCATCTGACACTGAGTCAGACCGACCTGTGTTTATTCGCCAAAAATCCCAACAGCTGCCGATTACACTGCTAGAGCCAAGAAACAAGAACCAAGGAAAGAAGCGGCCAGGATTGCGGCACAAGGCAAGATTGAAAGGGTTAAGAGGTTGGCGTCAAGTCAACGTTCCCGTTTGTTGGTGATAACACTGCCAAGACTATCATTGCGCCAGCCACGTCAGCGTACAACCTTTTGTTAAAGCACAAGGATTTGAAGAAGGTTTTGGTTGAATTCTTAAAGAAGGATCCGTAAGTTTACCAACTTTTATGATATGTTTCAAAATTTCTATTGTTCGAAATCTAGTAACTTATATGTATCCAAACCCATTCATCACCTGCAGGACATACAAGAACAAGGTCCCAGAGAAATCCCGATGTTGTCTTTGGTGGTACGAACTGCAGACAAAAGCAGAGTGGCTACGAGATTTGGTAAGTCTACTCTGAAAACTTCTACTTCAAGTATACTAGAAAACTTCGGTCTTCAATATGATGTAACTTTGTTTTAAATCCATGTGGTTATCCAGCACATGGATGCGGTTTTGAATCTATTTAGACATCGACACGCACAGCATCCTGAGTGGTTTAGAACGAGTAGAGTCGCTTTCCTAGACGCTATTTTCACTCATCTCTGGACGACGAAGTACAATGACTTTCTCAGTTCTAGTGCTAATCCTAATGGATCTGGGAAACTGTTGCCAGCCGGTGCCTTCAGCTACCACTCAGGGAGTATCCACCGTATCAAACGCGTGTTTCATGGCATCTGTTACTTCCTCTTCCCACTCGTAATCGGAACTGATTCGCTTACGCTTGCTGGAACTCTCTCCGGCCATATCTCGTAACCAACTTATTCTCTTGTAACCAAGAAAGAGATGCAATAGATTGAGTGGAAGTGGAAATAGAGAGGACGTTTATATATAAAGAAGAAGATGAATAGACGGCAACGATGCAATGAATGTAGAGATAGCGAAAGGGTACAACGAATGTGAGATAGCGAACAGGTACAACGAACATAGAGATAGCGTAAGGGTACAATGAATGCAGACTTGAAACATTATCGTACATAGAAAGGATAATAGACATCTGACTGAAGTTAACTGAGAGACTTCGCACATATCCCAATACACATTGCGATGACAACAATGAAACCTATCCAAGAGAGAAGGATGAATTGTCGAAGCATTTTTTCCCTTTCATTGGATGCCAGTATATCATTTTCTCTTCTTGTCTTCAACATATGTGGTAACCACCCCAGTGTTCACCAGATCGTTGTACACTTGTTCTTTCATTTCTCTTATAGATTCTTGAAGCACCTTGATTTCTTCTCTCTGCATCTGTCCATGATTTCACAATAATCGTTGATCTACCGCAGTGGTTGCAGATTGGACCAGTAATTTGTGTTTGCAAATTTGTATCAGAAATTGACCCCGAAATTTGACTCATTGTTCTCTAGCTGATAGTGGCTGTGGTAGTGGTTGGTTAAGAAGAGGAGTTAAAGTACTAGTCTTTAATAATTTTAAAATGTCGAGTACAAAGACAAATTTTTGCTACGGAAATTGTAGATGACTTCATCGTGAAGTCAACTTCTACTCGACCTCTTCAGCAACCTGAAAAAATAGTTGTTAGTGTAACCGACGATCATTTACAAAACGTTAAAAATGTATCAAGTGGGATTGTTACTTACACATTGTGGTCGAGTATGTCCAGGCTGTCTGCATTTTGAACATGCATACTGCTTATGAGACTTCCTCGGCTTGCTCCCCTTTTTACGTGACAGTTCTAGCAATGTTAGCCAACGAGACTTTTTTTGTCTACCAGGCTTCCGCTTCGGTATGGGAGGTACACATCGGATATCTGGCCCAATTGGATCATGGTCGATATTGGGCATGATGTTAGCCGTGTATGACGCATAGACATAATCTTTTCTATAGTAAGCTTCGACTACGGTAGACATATGCAATCCACTTGACTTGACAGCTTTAATTGCATGTGAACATGGTATTTTCTCAACATCAAACACTCCGCATGAACATGTTTTTGCTTCCAAGTCAACCAAGCAGTCACGTTGCCCACCCCTAACGTAAAACGCCAACCATCAATGCGTTCTATCGTCATCATATCTGCGTAGTGCTCCCTTACGGCCAATAAGAACTCAACACCCCGGCTAAAGGTGGTTGTCAGACTAAGTGCATCCTCTCGTCTTTTCCAATACCACCTACCTAGCTTTTCGTAATAAACTCAATGAGATATGTGATGGGATAAACTTTGGCCTTCTTTATCATGGAGTTGATAGATTCCGCAATGTTGCTAGTCTTGATGTTGTATCTATCTCCTGGACAGTAAACCCGAGACCATAAAGATGGATCTGCCTCAATCAAGTACGCTGCAAGAGCTGGATTTACGTTAGTAAGAGAAGCCATGTTGCGGTTGTAATCATCATGCGTATGAGCATATGCTGCCCCTTTCACCAAGTACATCAGATGCTTCCCACGGAAATTAGTAATTATGTTTTGTTGGAGATGGTAGTAACATATCCCTCGTGTTGCCCACGGAAGAACATTGCGACATGCTTTAGCTATTGAACTGCACCTATCCGAAACTACTACCAGTGGATGTTCATCCGAGATACACTCACTTAATTTGGTGAAAAACCAATCCCATGAAGCATCACACTCCGAGTCGACAATTCCGAAAGCAAAGGGAAATATCTGAAAGTTACCATCCTGTGCGCAAGCGACTAGCAATACACCTTCATACTTTCCAGTGAGATGGGTCCCATCAACCACAATAACTCGCCTCAAGTAATTGAAACCACGGATTGAAGCATCGAAAGATAGGAAAAGGTACTTAAACCTATGCTCGTCATCAACAACAAGGTCAACGACACTTCCCGGGTTTGACTGCTCTATTTTCCTAAGACAAGAAGGCAAATTCGTGTATCCAAATTCGGCGTTTCCTCTCACATATTCCAGTGCATGCTGTAAAGCCCTGTACGAAGTTGTGTAATCCAATGTCATGCCGAACATTGTCCTCATTGAATCTTGGATATGTTGTGGGACAATACCATCTACTATTCCTACCCGGTCTACAAAAAGCTGCCCAATATATTTGGTGGTGGAACGCTTACGGTGAGCTAGGCGGTCCACAATAGAACATGTGTGCACGTTCAGATATTTGGTGACCCAAAAAATGGTTGGATCATTCTTCACACTGGCGACGACCCTCCACGTGCATCCTGGCACAGAGCATATTGCCACCAACCGAGTCTTTGTGGACTTCTTAAGTTTGAAAGAGAATTTTAACATAATAGCAGTCAAATGCACCTCTGTTATGACATCATGTTTGCATGGAAAGCATTGACCTACTTTCAATTGGTCTTTCCAAGGATTATTTAACTGTCCATGAGTACCACCAACAAACAGTATCCCTTCTTCAGCATCTACATCCAAGTCATCTCATCGTCATCGTCATCTTCAAATTTCCCGTACTCACTGTAATCGAAATCTATATCGTCAACATCTTTTGGCTTCTCATCTTTAGTATCATGGAGAGCTTCTTGACATTCTTCTACACATTCATCCGCACTTGGATCTACATCGTCACCATCGTCCCCATCGTCCCCATCGTCCCCATCGTCTATAGAACGAGAGTTTCTTATATCATTAACACATTCCTTAACCGGCTGTCCATCCATGCATCGCGTAGAGACGCAAAGGCGAACAACATTCTTACTACTAAAATCTATCAAGTTCTGAACTGATCTATCATTTGTGACATAGACAGGAGGGGTATCTTGGGGCAATTGCTGAAGCATCATCTCTGTTAAGGGATACGATAACTGAACCATCTCTGTTTCTTTGTCAATCTGATAATCTTCTACAGCCATTTCAAGAAGCTCAGCGTATGTACAACCGTGTCGCAAAAAAACATTCTCCCACCTTTGCGTCCATCCATATCAAAATGCCAAGAACCATTTCTCGTCACCCATACTCCGGAAACAACAGGTATTTGCGACATTTACCTGAAAGAGTAAGCAGCAAGTCAAATACTCATTACACAGCTGACTACCCGTAGAAGTCTTAAATCAATAACCTAGATGCCTAACAAAACCAAAAACATGATTGATCCAAAAGTATAATATATTATCATGAAAAAAATATACAGAGGCAAAAACATAATCGATACAAAACAAATGAGGTACAAAATCAATAAGAACAATGTATAAATTTCAATTAAACACTATTTGATTTATGCGGACTTCACAGATAACTCCAACACGTCGACTTCCCAAATTAGTCTACCTTTATACCCTAACTGCCTATGAAAACCAAAAACTTGATTTCTCCATATGTATAATATGGATTCATGTCAAAATCATACAGAGGCAAGTAAATAACATATATCAAATAATACATCAAGAAAATCTTAAAAATTATTCACCAATTTGCAATAAACACTATTTGATTTATGCGGACTTCACAGATAACTCCAACACGTCGACTTCCCAAATTAGTCTACCTTTATACCCTAACTGCCTATGAAAACCAAAAACTTGATTTCTCCATATGTATAATATGGATTCATGTCAAAATCATACAGAGGCAAGTAAATAACATATATCAAATAATACATCAAGAAAATCTTAAAAATTATTCACCAATTTGCAATAAATTGGTTTTCAAATAAAACTGACTTCATGTTCACATCAACAAGTAGACATAAAAAAGACTATAAAAGGAAAACTACAAATGAAGTCTATTTCTTGGGGTCTATTTTTGCAATTACAATTTTACAAAGCAGACTGCGAATGAAGTCTACCATATTCGGTAGACTTCTTTTGTGGTCTTCCTTTGTTAATTTTTTGGTTAGTTTTGCAATTAAATAGATAAAACAAAGTAGACTTCAACGGAAAGTTTAACAGGTTAACTTCAAATATAGTCGACTATGGTTATTTTTGCAATTGACCAACCCATTGACTTTAAAGTAGACTTCTGTCTACTAAGTAGACTTTAACTATCCGTCAACCAGAAAAAGTAAACTTCGTCGTGGTTAGTTTTGCAATTGACCAAGTTTGACTTTCGCCAAGTAGACTTCGTATGAAGTCTACATTAGTGATGACTTCGTTTGCAGTCTGCCTTGGACATTTTTGCAATTGACCAACAATTGCATTTTTAAGAAAGTAGACTTCTTTTGCAGTCAACTAATTATTTCAATATATTTTTAATATATTAATATTACGGTCAATGCTTAAATAGTTTGGTCAATTGCAAAAATAGTCACTATGGAAGTCTACTCGTTTATTATCGTAAGAAGACTTATCGTAGCAGTCTTCACTGTGAAGTCAATAATTTGGTCAATTGCAAAAATACACCTTTAGTAGACTGCAAACGAGGTATCGGTTAGAAGTATTTTAATGCAGTCTACACTATATTTTTTTGTTTTCAAATGAAATTAAGGAGACTGGAATTTTAGTCTACGGGCTCGAAACTCGATAAATTTTAAATTGCAAAACTGACCACATAGTAGACTTTACATGATATTATGACGGTTGGACTAAGAAATGAAGTCTAATTTCGAGAAAATAACTAAGAAACACACGAAATCGACCGGAAAATAACCTTATCGGTGGTTGTTTCGCAATGTCAAGCACCGAGGACGTCGTATTTAGTCACCACTGAAGAAATACAGCGCCAATTTTCCTTGTTCACGAGATATAACAAGATTAACGAACTTTCAATTTTTTAGATAAAATGGAAGGGAGATGGAAGAAAATGTAGTTCTCATAGCATTGGGTGTTATTTATGCTCACAAATTTGGGTTGTTGAAGCATTAAGAGCTTCAAATTTGGTTGTTAATGGTGGTTGGAAAATTGATGTCGGTGGCACAACCGTAAATAAAAGAAGAAGATGAGGATATGCATGTAATAAACATTTTCGCAGAAATTCAAATAAATCAGAAATAATGGCATTTCTGTGAATACATGGAATGCCAGAGGATTTAGTAGGGAGAAAGTGGCAAATGTTGGAGAGAGAAAAAGAGAGGTCCAATTTTACAATTGACTCAGATCAAGGGTCTAATTTTGCAATCGTCCCTAAAATTATTATATTTGTTTAAGTTTTGAATAATATCGTGAAGGCCTGTACATATTGATATAATTCGTAAATTTGGGAGTTGTATTTTTATTAAAATTAGATACGAAGATCGACTTCAACCACCAAATTTCTTTGATGGATATATAAATTAGTACCACCACCTAAGTTGTTTATTAAAGTTAGAACCATAAACTTTTAGTGATTACCAGCTAATTTGAACAATGATGAAAACTCTTTTTTTTTTTTTAAATCAAACTAAGTGTTCTTTAATAATCAAATCATATCTGTAAAAGAAAATTAGTCAACTAATCAGAACCTTCACATTTCTCTCCTAATGAAAACCTTCATATTTCTCTCCTAACGAAACCCTATAAATACCCACTAAACACTTACATTTATCTCCACCAATCTCAAACAAACTTAAACTCACTACTACTTCTTGAGCCTTACAACTCCACAAACCAATGGCTCCAAGAACCTCCCTTGCACTCTTCCTTTCTCTCAACCTTCTCTTTGTCACTTACACCTCTGCGGCTTGTCCTAAAGATTCCCTACAGCTCGGTGTTTGTGCCAATGTTCTCAAGCTAGTGGACCTAACATTGGGAAACCCACCTGTAAAGCCATGCTGCTCTCTCATCCAAGGTTTGGTTGACCTTGAGGCTGCAGCCTGCCTATGCACTTTGCTCAAGGTTAACATTCTTGGAATCAATCTTAACCTTCCCATCGATCTCAGCCTACTCCTCAATATTTGCGGTAGAAAAGCCCCAACAAACTTCCAGTGCGCGTAAGTTGAATACTTATAACATACAGTTTATGAATCTGGAACCTATTGTCTTATCTTCTTGTTTTATTTTAAGGTTTTTTTTTTGTTTGTATTTTACTTGGATTATTGTTTATAAGGAACGTACGTTCTCATGCAACTTTGTACTCCCTTTATTTTATTTTCGCCAGCAAGTATGTACTCCTTTGCTTTATTGTTCCTCCATCTTTTTGTAACTGTGCCGTTAAAATTTGATAAATAATTCACTTATTACACTGTTCACTTAACATTGCGTTCCAAACGCTTTACTTCAGATCCCCAGCTAAACTACCCTAGTTGCTAGGGGCTAGTGCTAACCACATGGTCCGTACTCGGTACACACTTATCATATTAATATTGACCAATACACTCTCTCAATATTGTTTCAACGCTAAGCATAATGGCTCTTTAGAAGCTCTGTCGCCAGTTTCCTTGCCTTTAACATCCTCTTATTTTCCCTAACTGAAGCCACCTTCCCATTGACCACCATCGTCTTCTTACAAACCATAGCCAACCCGAAGCGCTCCTGCCGTCGAGACATGCCCAAAAGATGTTTTGAAGCTTGGTGTTTGCGTTAACGCGCATAACTAGTTCAATCTGAGCATAGGTGCTTCTCTGGTTTAGCCGTGTTGCAGCCTCGTTGACGGTTTGGTTGACCTAGAATCTGGGGTTTGTCTTTGTACCGTGTTTAAAGCTTCTTGACGGTTTGGTTGACATTTTGATTGATTAATTCTGCATCAAAAAGCCATGCATGGTTTAGAGTGTTTATAGCATCTAGCGACAGCGTACTCTGAAACTCTAAAATTTGGTGTCTTTGAATTAATCAAAGTCAGGCCTCACAATAAGATTGACGGAACGAAAAGTCTAAACCCAAGAGTCGGTTAAACCTCAAAAAAACAAGATTAAGTTAATTTTAGAATATTAATGTTTGATATGCGAACTATGTATAGCTTTAGCGAGTTTGGATTATATATGTTAAATATATATATACAGATCATTAGGTTTTGTAAGATCCACAATCAAAATTAATTTGTAATGAGTAAATTGATCATTTTTTTGAGATAATATATTTTAGAAGTCATTGTCGATGTGAGATTTTCAACGCAAATGACTCTTTTAACTATATATTTTTGTAGACTGAATTTCATAATAAAATAAATCGTTATTTTTCCTTTTTTTTTCTAAATCATTTAAAAATTCTGACCCAATGAGAATCCAATAGAGACCGTTACATTTGTATATTTGAACTAATGTATAGCGAGTTTGGGTTATGATTAGTTAACAGACTATTATGAAGTGTGAACCATGTTTTTTGGTAACAAATAATATCTTATGAAAACCTAAGCATCATGCACATACTAAAAATATCGGGTCAACTTTCACAAAAAAAGAAAAAGAAGATCTACGCCTTCAGAGAACATACATGAAAAGTTCAGTTTCGTTGTCACTTGATCATTGTTTTGATCTGAATGTAGTAAAATATTTACTACACTTTTACTTTTCTATTTTTTTTTTTTTGTCAAAATACTTGATTTTTTTTTTTTGTCAAAATACTTGATTCATTCTCATAAATTCAAGTACAGGAAAGAAGATACAAAAATCCAAATTTGAAAGCAAAATTACAACAAAGACAATCCCCAATACTAAACAAATATAGATAATAAAATTACAACAAAGACAATCCCCAATTCTAAATTCTTTCCTCATTTAATTTCATTAATTTAATTATTTTTTCTTCATCTCTTTGTGTTGTTGCTTTCAATATGTGTAAGTAGTCACCTAATTGGATATTAGGGTTCTAAGTAGGTGATCAAATGATTTAATAGTTTAATTGTTGTTTGGGAGTTCTATTTTTTTTTTTTTTTTTTGTGGTTCTTTGATTCGTATGCTCTTAATGCTAGAATAGGACTGATCACCTTGTTCTAGATTCTAGTTTTTTTATGTATCATAAGTGTTCAATAGAATGCATGAACCAATATGAATTGAGCAATATTTCTCTAACATGTGAAAGTTGATGTTAGGAGATATTGTAAACTTAGTGAACTTGTTTGAATGCAAATTTGATTAGGAGATTACAAATGAAAGTTTAGTAAGACCAACTCCAACCCATCTCCATTTTCATTTCCATAATGGAGTTTGGAGTCAATTTTGCTCCAACCCATCTCCATTTTTATCTCCAAAATAGAGATCTTCATTTTTTTCTCTATATTAAGAGACTTCTTTTTTTTCTTTACACTACAATTTGGAGATCTCTATTTTTTTCTCCAAAATGGAGTAGGGTTGGAGTAAAACCCAACTCCAAAATAGAGTTACTCCATTTTGAAGAAAAAAATGGAGATATGGGTTGGAGATGCCCTAATTGAATAGTCAATTTTAGTGATAATACATTGAAAGAGGGTTAGTCAAATCTTGTGTTCATGTTCTAGAATGGTTGTTAACTATTGAATTTCTTGTTTCATTTCCCTATTGATCATTGATCTCTGAAATACCCTATGACCCAATGTTTTAATCCCATAAGTTAAATCTTTTTATTTCTTGCACTTTTATTTACAATTTCTGAAACCAAACAAACAATCATTCGTTCGTTTTAGCTATTTACAAGTCTCGCAAATCTTTAGTGTACCATTCGTCTTTATGAATTTGACCCCCATATACCGTCTTGCGGTTAAGTGTATCAGGTAAATACTCGAGGAATCAAAATTTGCCACGAGAAGCTTGGTGTTAGACGGATTGGTCACTGTCAAACAATGACTAGGTGAAATTGATAAGGTTGTCATGGCAGTGCCTGTAAAGAGCAGTGGACAGTCCATTGGGATCCGCAGAAAAAGCTCAACTTCGTTTCACTTGATGATTGTTTATATGCATTGATTTATGCCATTATTACATGTATGTAACCGTACATAAGTATTTTTTTTAATCCTTTTCTGTTAGATATTTTACAATATTTACTACACTTCTTACTTATTTCCTATTAATATAGAAAAGTTCGAATGAAAACATATATTTATCGGTTTTTTTTTTTTTTTTTTGCTATGGTTTTTTAAAATTTAACTTAGCCATAATCAACGTACAATATTAGAATCACCACAATATCTTACTTGGTATAAATTATTTGAACTATATATATCAACTTCTTTGCCCGAAATATCAACTTCATTCACTTTTCACTTCTTTTAGAAATGCTATGTAGATAATTAAAGAGGAAATTCATTATTAAGTTTAAGAATATAAATATTTGATCAATAAATTGAATGATTTGGCATGATGATTCTCATATTGTTACTAGCCTGTCGAAGGGAAAGCTAAATTCTCGATCACTCCTACGTACAGCTAGTGAACCATATTTTGGCATGTTCAACCTTATTTTATTACGGAATATAATAAAATCAACACGACTTATCCACGAAACTATGTTATATATTCAGGAAAAGGATATAAGTAGTATGATCTCGAACATATATCTCATTCAATATAGATAATAGAAAATTATTATCCAAAAGAGAAATAATAACGATGATTTTCTCGTTTTTTTTTTTGCAACCAGATGCTTTCATTCATTCAAACCAAAGCAAATACAAAGAAAAGAGATGCAAAGATCTCAAAGTTTAAACTGAAACAAAGGTTACAAAGATGGGCATTCCCCAATGCCATAAAAGAGTAGATAGGTAGCATCGAGATAGACTCCATGAGAGCTATGAAACAGTAACTAAGAAGCGGCTTGGAACATGAGAGATCACAATAGCTCGATTGATCATCCTCGAGAAATTCGGTGGATGACAAGATAGTCACGGTCGAGAGACATTGTGACGTTAAGAGCAAAGCCATAGCCAATAAACTCACCGGAGCGAGGGCACTAACAAGAGCACCACATTGGCAAGGGTTCGATAGACCAAGGTTTGATGGTCAAGGGTAGGGTGCTTTAACATCCAAAGCGGAGGCTCAGGAACAAACTGGTAGCACTAGGAGAAGCTTCAATAATAAACAGTCCGAGTGATGAAGATGGTGCTGAAGAAAGATTGCTTGAAGTCGTCGGATGCAAGAGTTGAATAACAGGGCATAAGACCATAATACTTCAAGATTTTAACAACAAACCATACAAGTGAAACTAGAGCCATGAATAGCCAAGGATAACAATCAAACCGTAACAATACAGGTGGGTTCTCTCTCACTTGGTGCCCTTTACCAAGGAGATTAAGAACACCACACAAAGTATGTAGCCGGTTTGACAGTGGAACGTGTGATTTAGGCTTGGTCTGGTAGGTTGATTTTAGCACCAAAGTGGTACGGTGATTGGATGTTGTTGAGAACTATAAACGCTAGCTAGCATAGAGATAAACGGGTTGTGGTTCTTCCAGTTAACAATCGAATTCACAGCTTGAGCAAAGACCAGAAATCTCCCATACTCTATGTTACTACAAATCATTCTAGGTAGATGGATTCTCAGATGCAGTCTTCGGACACCGAGTTCAACCAAAGAACCTAAGGAATGTTTACTAGATAACATAGGGATAGTAAGATTAGACCTAAGATTTTGGAGGATGGGTAGAACCGTTGGGGATGTTAGCAATCCAAATTCAAGTCCTGAGCTCATCCGCAGAGATCCAATAGACTTTGGGGATGGCCAGGAGTTGACGTGGGTCTACCAAGCTCATAGTGTGATAGATCTTAGAGACGGAGTCCAAACTCGGAGATAAGTCGCAACTCTGGAAGATTCAACGCCAAACATCAACTCAAGAGCCGTGGAGGAAGAGGAAGCTTCAGGGGCAAAGCACAAACCGTATCGGGGAGATAGAAGCACAAGGACTTGAACCGTCGATGGTAAGGTTGGGTGAGAATAGGTGAGGATAAGGTTCGCCGAACTCCAGGTTCTGCTGTAGTGGCACAATGGCAAGCCTTCGTCTAGATCTAGGGCAGTTGTAGAGGTTTGGTCAGGACACAAAAGAAGAAAACAAAAAAGAAGAAAGAAAGCCGACATAAACTAAAGGGGTAAAAGAAATAGAAATAGAGCAGAAAGATTGAGAGATCCCGACACCGGCGAACCGGAGCTTTACCGGCGTCGGAAAGTGGTGAAGCTCCAAACTCAAACACTATATCCAAACTATTATCACATGCAAATGAAGTCATTATTATTATTATTATTATTATTATTATTATTATTATTATTATTATTATTATTATTATTATTATTATTATTATTATTATTATTATTATTATTATTATTATTATTATTATTATTATTATTATTATTATTATTATTATTATAATATCCAAACTAGTCTATCTGTCCATCTTGTAACCCCTGTTATAAGGAATAATTTGATAAGTCTAACCATTTGAGATTTACCAAAACAATTATCACATGCAAATGTAGTCATAAACTTTGTCTTTGTGTGAGATTATGAGTAGAATAATGATGTTTATGAGTAAACAATTATCACATGCAAATGATGTTTCAGAAATAATGGTCATAGAAGTCTGCTTCGTGACAAGCGTGAAGGAATAAAGAACCGTTTAGTCTTTAGATGTCTGACTATAATTTGCCTCACAGAAATAGATGTCTGACTATAATTTGCCTCTTTTAATGGAACTAACGTTATTTGGGTTAAACTTTTCTAGTTATGAAAAAAAGGAAAAAAAAAAATCTTAGACATAGGAAAAAGGGTATTTTTAAAAACCCCCCTACATATACTCATTTGCAATGTAGGTAATATATTTGCTTATTACTTGGTGCTGTACTAATAACGATCTGAATAATTGTTCTTTATTAACGTGCTAATAGAAGTATGTAGTCTATATAAAAGGTCACAATCCAGTGATAATTGTATGTAACTTATTAAAGGTTGGCTTGTGTTTAAAGAAACGTATCAAAATTTGGCATAGAACCTCTTTCTTAGTTATAGGAAAAAAAAATAATAATAATAATAATTGTAACAATAAAACTGTGTACGTATTCTAATTAGAAAATGCACATCCCCTTTATAATAAAACGGAAGTACACAACATTATTTTGGTAGACTTTATAATTTTAATAAATAGTTATAAATAGGTAATACATAGATTATAAATTAATTCATATATTAATTGTAACAAATAAAACCTTAATTGTAACATAAAATCTTAAACGGGTTATTCCAAATTGATAGTTCATGGATACTACAAACTTTATTTTTGGAAGATCACATATATGTTCCAAATATCTAGAATCACAATATTACCAATTTATTTTCCATAGATTTTATTGATAAACCACATCAATTAAAAAGTTATTAAATGGATAAAAATATACTGTCAATCATAAAAAAAAAAAAGAATCAAATCTCGCTAATTTAACAAGATTAATCGTGATCTTCGGGATCGTATTCAGAAATTAACAGTTAAACCTTAATGCTAGATTAGGACCGTGCTAGAGCACGGGTTGGAATTCCTTTTATTTATATTATAATTTTAGAATAAATATAATTATTTATATGATTAATTTTAAAAGTTTTTAAGGTCCTAGTCTAACATTAATCGTGATCTTTGAAATTATATTTTATTCTAAAATTATAATATAAATAAAATAAATTTCAACCCGTGCTCTAGCACGCGTCATAATCTAGTGATTTGAAATAATGGATAACACACATAATATATCTAAGGCTTTAGCTAATAGATAGTAGTAATCTATCTATTAGCTAAAAAAACAAAAATAAAATTAAATTAAAATAATGGTCTTGCCACAATCTATCGTAGTAATTGAAAGAAACAAAAATCTTCATGTAACAAAAAAAAAAAGGTAATTCAACCAAGATGATAAGTATGGGATTTAACTATGAATATTCGGATATATAATATTACAACGGTAATACACAATTTATGAGACTTTGCACAATTAATTTCTCAAATAAAATTATTATATTTGTTTAAGTTTTGAATAATATCGTGAAGGCCTGTACATATTGATATAATTCGTAAATTTGGGAGTTGTATTTTTGTTAAAATTAGATACGAAGATCGACTTCAACCACCAAATTTCTTTGATGGATATATAAATTATTACCACCACCTAAGTTGTTTATTAAAGTTAGAACCGTGATTACCAGCTAATTTGAACAATGATGAAAACTCTTTTTTTTTTTTAAATCAAACTAAGTGTTCTTTAATAATCAAATCATATCTGTAAAAGAAAATTAGTCAACTAATCAGAACCTTCACATTTCTCTCCTAATGAAAACCTTCATATTTCTCTCCTAACGAAACCCTATAAATATCCACTAAACACTTACATTTATCTCCACCAATCTCAAACAAACTTAAACTCACTACTACTTCTTGAGCCTTACAACTCCACAAACCAATGGCTCCAAGAACCTCCCTTGCATTCTTCCTTTCTCTCAACCTTCTCTTTGTCACTTACACCTCTGCGGCTTGTCCTAAAGATTCCCTACAGCTCGGTGTTTGTGCCAATGTTCTCAAGCTAGTGGACCTAACATTGGGAAACCCACCTGTAAAGCCATGCTGCTCTCTCATCCAAGGTTTGGTTGACCTTGAGGCTGCAGCCTGCCTATGCACTTTGCTCAAGGTTAACATTCTTGGAATCAATCTTAACCTTCCCATCGATCTCAGCCTACTCCTCAATATTTGCGGTAGAAAAGCCCCAACGAACTTCCAGTGCGCGTAAGTTGAATACTTATAACATACAGTTTATGAATCTGGAACCTATTGTCTTATCTTCTTGTTTTATTTTAAGGTTTTTTTTTTGTTTGTATTTTACTTGGATTATTGTTTATAAGGAACGTACGTTCTCATGCAACTTTGTACTCCCTTTATTTTATTTTCGCCAGCAAGTATGTACTCCTTTGCTTTATTGTTCCTCCATCTTTTTGTAACCGTGCCGTTAAAATTTGATAAATAATTCACTTAGTACACTGTTCACTTAACATTGCGTTCCGAACGCTTTACTTCAGATCGCCAGCTAAACTACCCTAGTTGCTAGGGGCTAGGGCTAACCACATGGTCCGTACTCGGTACACACTTATCTTATTAATATTGACCAAATACACTCTCTCAATATTGTTTCAAAACGCTAAGCATACTGGCTCTTTAGAAACTCTGTCGCCACTTTCCTTGCCTTTAACATCCTCTTCTTTTCCCTAACTGAAGCCACCCCTTCCCATTGTCCACCATCGTCTTCTTACAAACCATAGCCAACCCGAAGCGCTCCTGCCGTCGAGACATGCCCAAAAGATGTTTCGAAGCTTGGTGTTTGCATTATCGCGCATAACTAGTTCAATCTGAGCATAGGTCACTACAAGAAAACAATGCGATTTCCGACGGAATTCCCGACGGACAATATCCCGTCGGCTATTTCTGATGGATTCTCGACTGATTTACGACGAGAATAGAAACGTCGTAATCTGTTGGTAATCCGTCGGGAATTACCAACGGAAGTTGTTCCGTTGGGAATTCTGGACCAAATCCCGACGGCAAACTGACAGACTATATGTAACATCCGTGAACCGAAATCCCGGTTTGGGGATTGCATCGGTCGATGCAGTTGGTGCATCGGTCGATGCAAGTCCAAGTTCCTGCGGTTTGACTTAAGTCAAACGTTGCGTTTTGGGTTAGGGAAAACCCTTAAGTCGACTTTTTGTCCCATTCGGGAGTTTTGGCCGTTTTTGAGAGAGAGCGAAAGAGAGAAAGAGTTCTTGAGAGTTTCTGGAGATTTCTTGGAGATTTGGTGCGTTCCTGTGGAGATCTGTAGCTGGGATTGGTGTAGAAGCTTCCTAGAAGCGTTTTCCTTCTTTGTTTTGTTTGGATTTCGTCTTGGCACAGATAAGTGCATGACCATGGCTTATCTAAGCTAGAGGAACCTTTAACTTGCTTGTTCTGGTGTTGTTAGATGTGTTAGATCGTAGTTAAGGATGTTAGGTAGCTTTCTTGTGGCTTGGGAATGAGTTTCTGTGATTGTAGGAACGAGATCCGGCGAGAAGCTTCGGGGAAATCACGGTGCTCGACGTTGCGTCGATCGATGCATTGCTTGCGTCGGTCGATGCAAGTGCGAGGACGGCGCGATAAACTTTAGGGTTTTCGTGTTGCGTCGAGCATGCGTCGGTCGATGCAGACTGGGTATTGGTCGATGCAAGTTGCACTTGCATCGGTCGATGGAGCTTCTGCGTCGATCGATGCTTCCTCAGTTGGCATCGGTCGATGCATGTTGGCATCGGTCGATGCCAAGTCCTGGTTCGTTGATCATTGTGTGTTGATTGTTGTGTGTGGCTATTGGATACTCTATTGCTTGTGTGTATATCCCAGTAGATGGGAGGATTGCCTTACTGAGTGTTTGTAAAATACTCATGCATTGCAATATGTGTTTGTGGTGCAGGTAAAGGCAAAGTGTGATCGTGGAATCAAGGCGATGAGGAAGGGATGTTCTAGAGGCTTGGTTGATTGTGGTCTAGCTATTGTTAGGTTTCTAGATTGAGTCAATGGAACATTGTAGGATGTTAGTTGTTGGTTATTCCTTTATTTGGATTATGGTATTGGTTATTGGTTTGATTGTTGAATTTATTTTGGTTTAATGGAAATTATTTTATTTGGTTATCCGCGGTTATTGATTGTTGATAGGATGTTAGTGGGTATGGGACCACTAGTAAATTAAGGTATAAAAAAAAAATGGGAAGGGTTGTTTCATTTTGGTATCAGAGCCCTTACGGTTCTAGGTCTAGGGTTCATTGTGCTTTTGCTGTTGATGTTTAGGATTCCATGCTAAGATTGATTGTGTGAGTTGGTCAATTGTGTGTGGCATGAAGTCCTAGAACATCCCCTTCGAGCCTGTTTGTGATACCACGGTAAGTTGTGTTTTTGGTGTATTAGAATTATTGTTTGCTTAGCCTTCTGTTCTTGGATGGCACAGATGGTTAGAGGTGAGGATGCTGTTGGTCGCGGTCGTGGTCGTGGTCGTGGGCGTGGTCGTGGTCGTGGTCGTGGTCGGGGACGAGGTCAGGTTCCTGAGGCCAGTGTGAGTGTAGCCCAGAGCATGGCCAGTGAGGAGGTGGCGGAGTCACAGGTTCATCCTAGTGTGTTTGGAGACCAGGCTGGTTTGGGTGACGGCAGGGCGGATGGGCCCGGTGTCGGTCACGGTGTTGCCCCGGGTGTGGGGGTTGTAGCAGGAGGTGCTCCAGGCAGGGAGGATGTCTTGATGGACATGCTAGCTCAGGTTTTGCAGCGACTTCCAGCAGTTGTGCCGCCAGTAGTTGATGGGCAGGGTCCAGTTGTGCCGCCAGTGGTTGGTGGGCAGGGTCCAGTTGTGCCGCCAGTGGTTGGTGGGCAGGGTCCAGTAGTGCCGCCGGTGGTTGGTGGGCAGGATCCAGTAGTGCCGCCAGTGGGTGGTGGACAGGTTCCAGTGGTGCAGCCTGCAGCGGGTTTGCAGGCAGGTGTGCAGCCAGGGGCCGATGTAGTGGATGCTCAGTATGTGCGGATGATGGAGCAGCTGCAGCATGTGGGAGCAGGGTATTTCTCAGGAAGTACCGATCCGAGTGTAGCGGATGAGTGGAGAGAGCGGATGGAGGATATTTTCCTTTCGCTTAGGTGTCCCGACCGGTACATGGTGGATCTGGCAGTGTTCTACTTGTCAGGAGATGCACGTGTGTGGTGTAGGTCGGTGACAGCACGGAGGGTGCAGCGGGGTATGTCTTGGGGAGATTTGGTGAGGGAGTTTAACTCCAAGTATTTTCCTCAGGAGGCTCTTGATCGCATGGAGGCACGGTTCTTGGGGTTGACTCAGGGAGACCGTACAGTGTGGGAGCTGGATGCAGAGTTCAGTCAGCTTGTGGGGTATGCAGGTAGGGCTTGGGAGGAGAGTCGGCTCAGGTGCGGAGGTTTTTGTTGGCTCTGCGGGATGATTTGAGAACTCGGTGCAGAGTGAGAAGTTATGCTACGAGAGCGGAGTTGGTTGAGGTTACAGCTGGGATAGAGGATGACTTGAGGGCACAGGTTGTTGTGGTCAGTCCTTCAGTGCAGCCACAGCAGTCTCAGCCGCTTTCTGTTCCTAGCAAGGGCGGCAAGCCTGCGCAAGGGCAGAAACGGAAGTTCGATGTTATGCAGAGGTCAAGGCACGGTGGTGCAAGATGCTTTGGGTGTGGTAGCAGGGACCACAAGGTGACTAGCTGTCCACAGAGAGGTGAGCAGCGGGCAGTGACAGAGCAGCGGGCGGTGACGGAGCCGCGGACCGATACTCGAGTGTGTTACTACTGCAGAGAGACGGGGCATATCAAGCCTCGTTATCCCAAGTTGCAGCAGAGGGCAGTAGCAGTGTTGCAGGCTGGGGCTCAGCCAGGGATGCAGCAGGTGGTGCAGCACGGTGTGCAGCCGGTGGGTTGGATCGAGCCGACGTCGCAGGTGTACTCGACCCAGAGCCCGGTGGCACTAGTGCAGGAGTGATCACAGGTATAACTTCGAGATTCGAACTTAGTCAATTAAATAGTTTAGATTATATTTGTTTTTGCTTGTGGTCAAGTGTTAGGTTCTCAACACATAAGGTTTGTGTAGGGACCTTGTTGGTGGGCGGGTTTAAGTCCCATGTTATGTTTGATTCTGGAGCTTCTTATAGCTTCATTACTCCGGAGTGTGCCGAGAGTGCGGGATCAGAGGGGATTCTGGAGAGCGTTCAGGAGTTGTCAGAGTTGCGGGAGGCAAATTCCTGAGGGTTATTGGACGAGCTGGAGGAGTTGATATTCAGATCGCGGGAGAGTCGTGGCCAGCAGATTTGCTTATCAGTCCAGTGGAGTTGTATGATGTTATTCTTGGTATGGATTGGTTGCATTGGTATAAGGTGCATTTGGATTGCTATCGGGGTAGAGTGGATTTTGAGTGTCCAGGAGGGAAGTTGGTTTTTCAGGGGATTAGACCGACTTTGGGGAGTCTCGTGATCTCAGCCGTTCAGGCCGGGAAGATGATCGAGAAGGGCCGTGAGGCTTATCTGGTTACTATATCCATGCCAGAGTCAGTGGGGAAGTCTACGGTTAGCGGTATTCCGGTGGTGGAGGACTTTGAGGATGTGTTCCAGTCATTGCAGGGATTACCACCATCTCTGTCGGATCCTTTTACGATTGAGCTGGAACCGGGACGATGCCGTTATCCAAGGCTCCTTACAGGATGGCTCCAGCAGAGATGGCAGAGCTGAAGAAGCAGCTGGACGATTTGCAGAGTAAGGGTTTTATCCGTCCTAGTTGTTCACCGTGGGGAGCTCCGGTGCTCTTTGTTAAGAAGAAGGATGGGAGTTTTCGGTTGTGTATTGACTATCGGGGTTTGAACCGAGTTACTGTGAAGAACAAGTACCCTCTCCCGAGGATTGATGAGTTGTTGGATCAGTTGAGGGGTGCTACTTGGTTCTCCAAGATCGATTTGGCATCAGGATATCATCAGATTCCTATACATGAGGCAGATGTGAGGAAGACAGCCTTCAGGACGAGGTACGGGCACTACGAGTTTGTGGTGATGCCGTTTGGGTTGACAAATGCGCCAGCTGCGTTTATGAGATTGATGAACAGCGTGTTCTAGGAGTTTCTGGACGTGTCAGTCATCATTTTCATCGACGACATCCTGGTATATTCTAAGAGTCCTGAGGAGCATGCAGTACATTTGAGAGCAGTGTTGGAGAAGCTGCGGGAGCAGAAGTTGTTTGCTAAGCTGAGTAAGTGCAGTTTCTGGCAGCGTAAGATGGGGTTCTTAGGACACATTGTTTCTGCAGAGGGAGTTTCAGTGGACCCGGAGAAGATTCAGTCCATTAGGGAGTGGCCGAGGCCGCAGAGTGCCACTGAGATTCAGAGTTTCCTGGGGTTAGCAGGTTACTACAGGAGGTTTGTTCGGGGTTTTGCGAGTATGGCACAGCCGATGACTAAGCTTACAGGGAAGGATGTTCCATTTGTGTGGTCACCAGAGTGTGAGGCTAGTTTTGCAAGTCTCAAGCAGATGTTGACTACCACGCCGGTGTTAGCACTGCCTGAGCAGGACGAGCCTTATGTTGTGTTTACAGATGCTTCCAGAGTGGGGTTAGGTTGTGTACTTATGCAACAGGGGAAGGTTATAGCCTATGCTTCGTGGCAGTTGCGGAAGCATGAAGCTAATTACCCTACTCGTGATTTAGAGATGGCGGCAGTGATTTTTGCTCTTAAGATTTGGAGATCCTATCTGTATGGTGGGAAGTTGCAGGTGTTTACAGATCACAGGAGTCTGAAGTACATTTTTACTCAGCCTGAGCTGAATTTGAGGCAGAGGCGTTGGATGGAGTTAGTACCAGATTATGATTTGGACATAGCTTACCATCCTGGTAAAGCTAACCTTGTTGCAGATGCCTTGAGTCGGAAGCGGGCGGCTTCGGCTCTGGAGCAGGATATGGATGCATTGGTAGGTGAGATTAGTGCATTGAGTTTGTGTGCTATCTCACAGGAACCTTTGGGTTTGGAGGCAGCTGATAGAGCAGATTTGTTGAGCAGAGTGAGGTTAGCTCAGGAGAGCGATGAGGGGCTGGTGAATGCCTCTAAGGCTGCGGGTGCAGAGTATCAGGTTTCTGCTAATGGTACTATCCTTGTGCATGGTCGGATCTGTGTGCCCAAGGGTGAGGATTTGAGGCAGGAGATACTGAGAGAGGCTCATTCGAGCAAGGTATCTATTCATCCAGGGGCGACCAAGATGTACCGTGACCTCAAGCGATATTATCACTGGGTCGGGATGAAGAAGTACGTAACCGACTGGGTGGTGAAGTGTGATACTTGCCAGCTGGTGAAGGCGGAGCATCAGGTTCCTGGTGGGTTACTTCAGATTTTGCCCATTCCTGAGTGGAAGTGGGATTTGATCACGATGGACTTCGGGTGGGTTTGCCTGTGTCGAGGACGTTTGATGCTATTTGGGTCATTGTGGACCGTTTGACTAAGTCTGCACATTTTCTGGCCATCAAGAAAACTGATGGAGCAGCGGTTTTGGCCAAGAAGTACGTGAGGGAGATAGTCAGATTGCACGGTGTGCCTGCTAGTATTGTGTCTGATAGAGATTCCAAGTTCACTTCGGTGTTCTGGAGGGCATTTCAGGCGGAGATGGGCACGAAGGTGCATATGAGTACAGCCTATCATCCTCAGACGGACGGTCAGTCAGAGAGGACGATCCAGATTTTGGAGGATTTATTGAGGATGTGTGTGCTGGATTGGGGTGGTCATTGGGCAGATCATTTGAGTTTGGTGGAGTTTGCTTATAACAACAGCTACCAGGCTAGTATTGGGATGGCTCCTTATGAGGCCTTATATGGGAGGCCGTGTCGTACACCATTATGTTGGACTCAGGTGGGGGAGAGGAGCATATTTGGTGCAGATTTTGTTCAGGAGACCTCGGAGAAGATTCGGGTTTTGAGGCTGAACATGAAGGAGGCTCAGGATCGGCAGAAGAGCTATGCTGATAAGAGGAGAAAGGATCTTGAGTTTCAGGTTGGTGATAGAGTGTACCTCAAGATGGCCATGTTGCGGGGTCCGAACAGGTCATTGACAGAGACTAAGTTGAGTCCGAGGTACATGGGTCCGTTCAGAGTGGTTGAGCGGGTGGGACCAGTAGCATATAGGCTGGAGTTGCCTGAGGTTATGCGTGCGTTCCACAAGGTATTTTATGTGTCGATGCTGAGGAAGTGTCTTCATGAGGGTGATCGGTTGTTGGCTAAGATTCCTGAGGATCTTCAGCCTAACATGACTTTAGAGGCGAGGCCATTAAGGGTGCTCGAGAGGAGAGTGAAGGAACTTCGGAAGAAGAAGATTCCTTTGATGAGAGTCCTGTGGGACTGTGACGGAGTAGTGGAGCAGAATTGGGAGCCCGAGGCGAGGATGAAGGCAAGGTTTAAGAAGTGGTTTGAGAAGCAGACCGCGACTTGAGCTTGTCCAACCGGGTCCGAGTCATAGTCTGTGGCTGGAGCGGGTACGGAGTATTCCAGCCCATCTCTCTTGGTATTTGGTCGCTTAGGGGTGGTTGGTTGTGCGACTAAGTATCAGGATGAGGTGGTGCTCGGGATGCGGGTTGATGGCTCCGGTTGTTGTAATTTTGTTTCCCTGATGTATTTTCGTTGAGATTGTAACGATTATGGCATTTTTGAGATTAATAAGATGAGTATTTTTCTTTATGTTTGACTGTTAATGTCATGGGAAAAGAGAAATAGTTCGGGTTTCTATTTTTGGAAGTTTCCGTAAATAGAAAGTTTCCATAAAAGGAAGGTTTCCAGAATTAGAAAGTTTCTAAAAAGGGAAATTTGTGGAAATGTTGAGGTATATCTACCCGGGAGATACTCGTTGGCATCAGTATTTGTTTTTGCTCAAGACCGTGTGGGCCCAACTCATGTGATACCGGTAGCTCGATGGACTTTGTGGCCAGAGAGTGGGAGTGGTATGTTGCTTCGGATGACGATCCGAGAGCGCGCTTAAGGGTGACGACCCAAGAGCGGGACATTTGAGACTCCCTGGATACCATAGCTGTGAGCCGATGCTCGGCAGTGAGCCGGTATGTCTCGAGGGTTGCGACCCGAGAGCGGGGGGAGTGTGTGTGAGTGACTTCCTGGATGCCGTAGCTTAAGGCGGTTGGCCTGATAGCGAGCCGGCATGATTCGTTGGATGCGACCACTGAGTTGTGAGCAAATAGTGTTTATGATGCGAGTATATTGGCTAGAGGGAGACCTCGAGGGTCAGCCGGAGGTGTGCGGGCTGTTGCGACAGTGGCACGGGAAACCTTGGCTGACGGTGTTTGGTCCGGTCTAGGGACGTGCGGGCCGTGTTGACGGTGGCACGGAGGTCCTTGGAGGATGGACGGTACTGCGGGATTCGGGGACGAATCCTTATTGGTGGGGGAGAATTGTAACATCCGTAAACCGAAATCCCGGTTTGGGGATTGCATCGGTCGATGCAGTTGGTGCATCGGTCGATGCAGGTCCAAGTTCCTGCGTTTTGACTTAAGTCAAACGTTGCGTTTTGGGTTAGGGAAAACCCTTAAGTCGACTTTTTGTCCCATTCGGGAGTTTTGGCCGTTTTTGAGAGAGAGCGAAAGAGAGAAAGAGTTCTTGAGAGTTTCTGGAGATTTCTTGGAGATTTGGTGCCTTCCTGTGGAGATCTGTAGCTGGGATTGGTGTAGAAGCTTCCTAGAAGCGTTTTTCTTCTTTTTTTTGTTTGGATTTCGTCTTGGCACAGGTAAGTGCATGACCATGGCTTATCAAAGCTAGAGGAACCTTTAACTTGCTTGTTATGGTGTTGTTAGATGTGTTAGATCGTAGTTAAGGACGTTAGGTAGCTTTCTTGTGGCTTGGGAATGAGTTTCTGTGGTTGTAGGAACGAGATCCGGCGAGAAGCTTCGGGGAAATCACGGTGCTCGACGTTGCGTCGATCGATGCATTGCTTGCGTCGGTCGATGCAAGTGCGAGGACGGCGCGATAAACTTTAGGGTTTTCGTGTTGCGTCGAGCATGCGTCGGTCGATGCAGACTGGGTATTGGTCGATGCAAGTTGCACTTGCATCGGTCGATGGAGCTTCTGCGTCGATCGATGCTTCCTCAGTTGGCATCGGTCGATGCCAAGTCCTGGTTCGTTGATCGTTGTGTGTTGATTGTTGTGTGTGGTTATTGGATACTCTATTGCTTGTGTGTATAGCCCAGTAGATGGGAGGATTGCCTTACTGAGTGTTTGTAAAATACTCATGCATTGCAATATGTGTTTGTGGTGCAGGTAAAGGCAAAGTGTGATCGTGGAATCAAGGCGATGAGGAAGGGATGTTCTAGAGGCTTGGTTGATTGTGGTCTAGCTATTGTTAGGTTGCTAGATTGAGTCAATGGAACATTGTAGGATGTTAGTTGTTGGTTATTCCTTTATTTGGATTATGGTATTGGTTATTGGTTTGATTGTTGAATTTATTTTGGTTTAATGGAAATTGTTTTATTTGGTTATCCGCGGTTATTGATTGTTGATAGGATGTTAGTGGGTATGGGACCACTAGTAAATTAAGGTATAAAAAAAAAACGGGAAGAGTTGTTTCACTATATTTGTCAGACTTTTCCGTCAGAACTCCGTCGGTATTCCATTGGTCATTTGTTACCATTATTATAGTCGTCGAAAGTTGTCGGTGATCCATCGGTCTTTTGTTACCGTTTTGTTACCGTTGTTTTAGCCGTTTGAACGTCAAGAATGGCCGACCGTGATTCGACGGCATATCGACGGATTCCCGACGGACATGATTTCTATAAATAAGTATCGGGACTCATTCTCAAAATAAACTTGTTCTTACTATATTTTTCTTGCTCTCCTAATAAAAACGAGAAAAATGTCTTCTTATTTTAGATCATGGATGGATGAACCAATGATGGATCCAGAATCAAACTTACTAAGAGATGAGTATGCAAGAGGCGTAGGGGAGTTCATGGAATTTGCTTGTTAGCAACCGGAAGCTAAGAAAACCCGTAAGTTGAAATGTTCTTGTTCTCTTTGCCGAAATTCTCATAATATTATGATTGATTTAGTATGGAATCACTTGTATTGCAATGGGTTTATGACTGGTTATAAGATTTGGTTTCTTCATGGAGAATGGTCGGATTATGCTAGTACTAGTGAACCGTATATTGCTGCTAGTTTAGAAGAACTGAGAACGGATATAGATTTTAGTGTAGGTACTTTTCAGATGGTGAATGATGCATATAGGGAAAATATGCAGTCGACTAGTGGTGATGGAGATAGGATAGAGGAACCTAATTTAGAAGCCCAAAGGTTTTTTGGAATGTTAGATGCAGCGAAACAACCGCTATACCCAGGATGTAGAGAGGGTCATTCTCCTTTATCATCTGCAAGTAGATTGATGACGATTAAGACAGACTACAATTTAGCGGAGAACTGTGTGGATGCGATAGCAGATTTTGTGAAAGACGTTTTGCCTGAAGATAATATTTCACCAGCTTCATACTACGAGGGTTCAAAAACTGGTTGCTGGTCTTGGGTTGTCGTATCAGGTAATAGATGTGTGCATCGACAATTGCATGATATACTGGAGACAAGACGAAAACCGTAGAAGATGTAAATGGTGCCGCAAACCACGGTTTCAAGAAACAAGTGGCAGGGTTCCCGTTCCTTATAAAAGAATGTGGTATTTACCCTTAGCAGACAGGTTAAAGAGGTTATACCAATCTGAACGTACAGCTGAGCCAATGAGATGGCATGTAGAGCATAGAAGAGAAGAAGGAAAGATCACACATCCCTCAGAAGCAGAAGCGTGGAGACATTTTCAGTCAGTGTATCCGGATTTTGCGTTTGAGCGACGAAATGTTTACTTAGGACTCTGTACAGATGGTTCCAACCCATTTGGGAAGCACGGAAGGCAATATTCATTGTGGCCGGTAATCGTAACACCTTACAATCTACCACCATCGTTTTGCATGCGTCGAGAGTTTTTGTTCCTCTCAATTCTTGTTCCTGGTCCAGAGCATCCAAAGAGGTCACTTGATATCTTCCTCCAGCCATTGATTTATGAGTTGCAAATGTTATGGGAGCACGGTGTTGAAGCATATGATGTATCAACTCAACAAAATTTTCAGATGCGAGCGGCATTAATGTGGACCATAAGCGATTTTCCAGCATATGGTATGTTATCTGGATGGACCACTCATGGACGATTATCATGTCCGTATTGTCAAGATAACACAGATGCTTTCCAATTGAGTCACGGACGCAAGACATGTTGGTTTGATTGTCACCGAAGATTTCTACCACCTGATCACCCTTATCGTCGTTCAAGGAATTTGTTTAAGAAGAATAAGAAAGTGTACGATGAGCCACCTCCTTTTATAGATGGTGAGACTATGTTGACTCAGTTTAGAGATTTTGAAGCAGCAAGGACTCCTGACGTCGGTGGTAATGGACATGATCCTGTTGATGGTGCTGGTGTAAATCACAATTGGCATAAACAGAGCATTCTTTTTGATTTGCCATATTGGAAAGACCTTTTGTTAAAGCATAATATTGATGTCATGCACACTGAGAAGAACGTATTTGACAACCTCATGAACACCGTCCTAAACATTCCAGGGAAGACAAAGGACAATTTGAAGTCTAGATTAGACTTGCCATATATTTGCTCTAGGCCTGAGCTTGAGATAATGGCAAACGGGAGATGCCCAGTTCCGATATATCGGTTAAATTCGGCTTCAAAGGAAGCTTTTTTCAACTGGATTGCCCACAGTGTGAAGTTCCCTGATGGTTATGCATCTAACTTGCGTAATTGCGTTGATATTAGAAAAGGAAAGTTTATATGAATGAAGAGTCATGATTGTCATGTTGTTATGCAGCGACTTCTTCCATTTGCTTTTGCCAATCTTCTGCCAAAAATGTGCATGAAGCGATTGCAGGTACATTTTAGTTGTTAACGATGAACATATTTTCTATCTATTAATAATTAATAGCAATTAATAGCAATGTTAATAAAATTGTCTATTTTGTAGGAATTGGTGCTTTCTTTCGGGACTTATCCACAAGAACACTTACTGTTGACCGTATCCGCAATTTGGAACAAAATATACCCATTCTTCTTTGCAATCTTGAGAAGATATTTCTACCATCTTTTTTTGATGTTATGGAACATCTACCTATTCATCTACCGCGAGAAGCAGCACTTGGTGGCCCTGTTCAATATCGATGGATGTATCCTTTTGAGCGGTACATGTTTCACCTAAAGAAAAAGGTTAAAAACTTAAGCAAAGTCGAGGGTTCTATTGTGGCACAAAGCATTAATGAAGAAGCCTCACACTTTGCGGAATATTACTTTCCTTCGCAAGTTCGTACAAAGAGTCGACGTCCTTCTCGTCATGACGATGGTGGTGAGCAACCAACATATGCTGCATACGTTCCAAGCTTGTTTACTCAAATCGGCCGCCTTAGTGGAAAAAGGAAGAATTTTAAACTTTCAGCGCAGGAGTATACTCACTTGCACATGTATATTCTCACCAACTGTGAGGATATTCTTGATTATGAGAGGTATGTATTTAAAATATGTTTATGTGTATAAAATTAAATTCTTTAGAATAAATAATTTCATTAGTATTAATTATTTTTCTTTTACAGGATTTACATGGATGTAATACGCGCTTACTATCCGGAATATACCGAGGATAGACTTGAGGAGCTTAAAGAGAAGGATTTCGCTTCTTGATTGCAATATTATGTAAGTTACTTAAGAAACTTTAATAATTAATTAATAGTAAATGATATATTGATTAATTATTCTAAAAAATTAATAGGTATCAGATGGAATTTCAAAAGGTCAATCATTTCCAACATGGTTAGTAGAGATCTCTAATGGACCAAACTACATTGCAACGGCGTACCCGAGGTATTGCACAAGAGGGTATGCTTTTAGGATTCATGATGATGGAGGTAGGAGGACAACCATTAATTCTGGCATATCCGTTAAAGCCGGCGATGTTGTGTATTACGGTATTTTTAAAAAAATATTGGAAATTCGGTATCCGGGAATGTTGAACCTAAGGTGCATTGCATTTTTGTGTGACTGGTACGATCCAACAATTGGTGATGGTGTACAAGTTGACCAATTTGGTGTTACGTCAATAAATTCAGTACGGAGCTTATTGAAATATGATCCATTTATTCTTGCATCACAGGCTGACCAGGTATGCTCATTTCTTAACATTCAATTAGAGAAGCATCATTAGATGACATATATAATTAGGATTTCATTTTTCATTACTTGTTTCAGGTATGCTACTTAACCTATCCTCGAGTTACAAACATGAACGACCCATGGATCACAGTTACGTCGGTAAACCCAAGAGGTCAAGTATATGGAGTTGCAGCTCACGATCCTTTGCAGGCAAGCGACACTTGTCAGATGGCTTCGGTAGAACATTCCCTTGAAGTTGATCTTGTGGTTGACTTCACCATGTTCGGAGATGAAGTAGTGCATTCAGAGTCAGAAGAAGAAATTGAAGAATTTGATGATGATACAGACTCAATTTCTTCTGATTATTCAACAGACTCCGAGTAGAAAATAAATGATAATTTCATATTGTATTGAATAAAATTAAAGATCAAACTATATATGGTATGTATGTTTTATAATAAATTATTTTATTTCAGTATATAGGATATATTTATTGATTGTAAAAATGGAAAAGTACATATATAATTATAAACAAATAATGAGATGAAAAAAAATTAAAAAGAATTTGAAAATAATTAAAAAGATAAATTATAATGATTCTAGATAACAAAAGTCAATTTAAAAATATCAAATTTGTTTAATAATTTGAAATCTAACAAAATACTTCATTAAATTTATCTAATATAATTTAGGCTTAACAAAACACTACATAACAATTCACTTCGTCAAATAGAATTGAAATCTAAATGTATAAAATTTGAAAAAATCATAAATCCATTGATAATCTGTCGGGAAGTCCCAACGGATCCCCAACAGCCCTGAGAGTTTTCTCGGGTTTACGAATTCAACAGCATTTAACACGTGTTTTAAGATCCGTCGGAAAGCCATCGAAAGGTCATCACAAACAGACCAACAGATTACCGACAGATTCCCAATGGATTTAGGGTATAAGGGTTTGAAACATGAAACTTTATAACTTAACACATTCACAAACACTATGGGTATTGTTGTAAAACACTTACAATCAGTTTTGGTACATTATATTACTATAAGTTTAAATTTTAAAAATGTAACATGATTTCATCATGTGTTTCTATATATACACTTATAATCTTAGTTGAGAGTTTGAATGTTGTGACTTACTAAATTTTAAAATTACATTTTTTATATATTTTTTAAGAAACAGATTTGTAAGCTATGTACTTTACTTAGTGTAATGGTAATTGAGTACTAAAGATTATTTTCTACCTATATATCAAGTTTTTTGAAAAATTTTCATAGATCCGTCGGGAATCAGTGGGTAATAATGAAAATAATAAAAGTTTCCGTCGGGATTCCGTTGGATAATACTGAAAATTTACCCGGGGAAATATTTTTCTGAAATTATTTGGAATTTGCGGGAAGGATTATAAAAATTGGGTCAATATTATGTAAACCCAAAAACTTTTCACCTTCTTTTCTCACCCTAGCCGACTCACTTCTTCTTCCTCACCCATTTTATTTTCTTCACCGATCTAACAATTCCTTATCCCCGTTTTTCCCTCTTTCTCTCTTATAAATCAAAGATCTTTGTTCCTCATATCAACACCACCACTCAACTATGTAAGATTGTCACCCTTTTATCTCAAATATGTTTGATTTGGGATTTGCAATGTTTGGTTTCATTATCTATGGCTGATTGCAAAAAGTAAAGATTAGGTCTTAAAAAATGTTAGATTAGGTGTTTGTTTTGTCAGATTAAGGTGCATGTTAGGTTCGATACTATGATTTTGGTTTTTCAATTTTTAAGAATTGGTTATATTTGTTTCGATTTATAAAGACTAAAAGAGATGGTGTGGCTCCTGATCACTTAACGTTGATGGAAGACACCCACACCAACAAGAAGACCAATCAAATTCAAGGCCCCTTAGCTAAGGAGGTGATTGACAATTCTCGTAAGAGGATGGAGGAGTTTAGGCTATAACAACCTTCAGTTGATGGGAATGGCTTACCACCACCAATCCCAACCGAGAAGATTAACCAATTCGTTCTTGAGGTTTGTACTTTTTGATTCAAGTTATTTTTTTGCTAATGATTCTTCTTATACATTTTGTTCTAATTGTTCTACATTTCAGGAAACTCCACAAACCAAGGGTCGAATCTTTGGATTAGGTAAAGTTGCAAAGAGACTCGGTACTTGTTTATCATCTTCATCACCAATATATGATCGTGATCCTGACCTTGTTCGAGCCCTCCAAGAGAAAGATGACCGTATTGAAGCTCTTGAGAAGATGATGGAAAAAGAGAATGAGAGGAACAAGCTAAGAGATGAGAAGCTTGCATCATTCATGGCAGAGATGAGATCAAAGTTCCCTTTAAATTCAAGTTCATGATCCTATTTTCACAATACTAATTAAGGTTTTATTCACCATTTTCTTTTTCTTTTTGATTAGTGTATATTGCATTTGCATTTTGAATGATTTGTGTATATTGCATTTGCTTTTTGATGATTTGTGTATATTGTATTTTGGATTTCAAATTTATGAATTTAAATATTATTACCTAATTAGTTGTCAAAAGAAAAACAATCAGTAATATTTTCAAAGTAAATCAAATATTTTTAAAAATCCTATTTTAAAAATTAACAATCTGTTAGGATTCCGTCGTAAAAATAGAGGAAACAGAGCAATGCATCGTTTTAACTGTCGGGAAACCGTCAGTAAATGTTGTCGGAACCCGTCGGAAATACATCCGTCGGGAATCCGTTGATGATAACGAAATATAATTCTTGGGAAACAGTCGGTTTCCCTTGGTATTATCTCTCGGAAGTCATCAATGGCCGTCGCTTATTATTCTGGCGGGTTCTCGACAGCCGTATCTCAATGGCAATATCTGTCGCCATTTCGTCGGGACCAAACGTCGTTGGTAATCCGTCGGAACAATATGCCGTAGAAAATCTGTTGGAGTCAGTTGGAGCATCCGATGGATTCCCGACAGATATAATTTTCCCAACGCTCTAGAACCGACGGACTGATGCCATCTGTTAACCCTCGGTTTTGCTAGTTCCCGACGGGTTACAGACAGATATGACCGTCGGTTTGCGGTTGTTTTCTTGTAGTGGGTGCTTCTCTGGTTTAGCCGTGTTGCAGCCTCGTTGACGGTTTGGTTGACCTAGAATCTGGGGTTTGTCTTTGTACCGCGTTTAAAGCTTATTGATGGTTTGGTTGACATTTTGGATTGATTTATTCTGCATCAAAAAGCCATGCATGGTTTACAGTGTTTATAGCATCTAGCGACAGCGTACTCTGAAACTCTAAAACGTGCAAGGTCTCTTTGAATTAATCAAAGTCAGGCCTTACAATAAGATCGACGGAACGAAAAGTCTAAACCCAGAATCGGTTAAACCTAAAAAAACAAGATTTTATTTTCTCGCCAAATTCGCAAAATCTTGTTTTCCCGCCAAAACTGCAAAATTTCGTTTTTCTACAAAAACTCAAAATCTCATTTTTAAATATTTATTTAATATATATGAAAATAAGCAAAAATATAAGTAAATTAAAATCACTAAAACATATTCAACATAAAATAAAGGGTTTTTTAGTCTTTTACATATATTATATCCATATACAAATATCAAATTACAAAACAAACACAATTACATCCAGATACAATTTATGGATATATGAACCAATAATACAAACGAACGTCATCTAGATGTTGCGTCTAGATACTGAATCTTGATACTGTATCCAAATATTTTGTCTAGTTCACCAAACGAACATGACCTAAGTTAATTTTAGAATATTAACTAGGTTTTACCCGGTGGTATACTACAGATCAATTATTTTTCCTAATATTTGTTTGTTATACCCTATATCTGATTTTGTATTATAGGTAGATTGGGTATCTTTGATTCTGAATATAAATTATATAGTGTGATATATATTATATGTATGTAGGTCATTCGTTATAAATAGAGTAAATTATATCAAACGTCGGGTTATATCTGATATATTAAAACAAAACACCGGATAAATTAATATTATGTAGTTTTTCAATAACTTCCTTTATTCACATTCTAAGTTTTTTTGTGAATTTCGTATAGAAATGTGAAGTTTGCATAGTTTTATAATTTAACAATATGAGACCAAATTATATCTTTAGTGTATTGTAGGTAACTTTGAAACGTTCTTCACTCCATCTGTGCATGTTAATGAAATACATATTACACATGCTATAACAATGATTTTCTAGAAGCATAAGCATGTTATTGTACAATAAGTCAACATCAAGAAAAATTTCTTGGATTATGTCAAACGCACTCTTACCACTTTCTTTTAGTTCAAACAGGAAATTTCTTGCAACAGAATCCAATGAAAACCTCCCAAGGTATTCAAATATGTTTGACAATAGGTCCGACGAATGAACTTTTGTGACATCTACTATCTCGAAGAGACTCTGAAGATGGTACCTTAACCTTTGGTCTTTCTTACATAGTGCAAGCAGATAGTTTTCTGTTATTTAAAGATAAAACAAAAACACCAGAGTTGTCATAAACTGAATATGGCTAACCTTGTAAGATTGATAGCTTTCCCCCTTATTACCATCAATTGTACTGCAAAGTTCTTCAGTCTTCTCTCCGTCGCCAAGTTGGATCCAAAGAAGCATTTCATAGTAACCAAGTCTCTCAACCGAACCAGGACTAGCCTCACTAATCACATCCTTAATTCTATGGAATTCCTCTACCATATCCATATCAATTTAATAATCAAGAAGAGGACCGTAACCTCTTTCTTCAAACAAGAATCCGCGATCTCTCATGGATTTCAAAAGCTCAAAAGCCTTCTCACATGGTCAAGAGCATAATTTAGATCATTGCTTTTCTCCGCATGCTCTAAGTAAACTCCAATCATGGCACTGTATTCAGTTACACTCATCTCTTTAGCCACCCTATCAAAAGCACCAAACATAGCCTCGGTGCCTAGTTTCTGAGCAGAGTCTCTAATAAAGATTAGATCATAGATATATTTACCTGGATGTAAGGATAGGTATTAGCAGCTGCTTTGTCACCGATAAGCATTGAGTCACAAGTCGAAGTATTTTTAGCATTCTCAGCTCTGGACTGAACCTGAACAAGACCACGGTAACAGTTTCTCGAGTGCCCAGCCGATATCCCCTTTGAAATGATTCTACTTTTTGTATTTTTCCCTTTGTGAATCATCTTAGTCCCTGTATCAGCTTGCTGATAGTTGTTAGTCAACGCAACAGAGTAAAACTAGCCAACCGAATCATCCCCTTCTAAAACCACGCTCGGATACTTCCAAGTAATCGCCGACCTTGTCTCAACCTGAGTCCACGAGATCTTGGAACGATCCCCAGCACAAAGACCACGCTTTGTGACGAAATTGTAAATCCCACCTTTACCTTCTTGATCCCCATCATACCAATTCTTCATAGTAGAGTACTTAATCTCAGCTCCTTTACCACAATAGAGCTCAACGACAGCAGCATGAAGCTGATTCTTATCATAAGAAGGAGCAGTACATCCTTCTAAATACTCAACAAAATTCCCTTCCTCAGCAACAATCAAAGTCCTCTCAAACTGACCAGTCTCCATAGCATTAATCCAAAAATAAGTCGAAATAGGCATAGGGCATCTAATGTTCTTCGGAATATAACAGAAAGACCCATCACTAAAAACCACAGCATTCAAAGCAGCGTAGTAATTATCATCACTAGGCAAAACTCTTCCCAAATACTTCTTAATCAAATCAGGATACTCCCTAATAGCTTCAGAGATAGAACAGAAGATTGTAGATGTCCAGATCGACCACAATTAAAATGTTTAGTTCTGTAAAAAGGAAATTGAAATTCTCTTTGTAATTCGGTGCCGACGCACAATAAGTCGGGCTACAATGTTGACTAGACGAGTTAAAATAGCGAAAAGAAAGACAACGGACGAGCTGCGAGCTCGTCGATTCTAAACTTTGAACGAGATAGAGCTTGTACTTTCTATCCGTATTCTTTCCTCTTTTTTGCAACCTCATTCCTTGAACGCCGTACGTCCGTATTTATAGATTACTGTGTCGGTTTGTCCTCCAAAAAGACCAAGATACCCCTCCTTCCTTTGAGGTTTATCTGGACCTTTTCTGGGCCGGGCCTTTTGTTGGGGTGAGGATCTACCCCTAACAAAGATGACACCAGAATTCTCAAGAATCTTCCTATGAGTAGTAGCTATTGATACACTATCGAGAACCGCATCAACAGCAACGTTAGGCAAACATTTCTGCTCTGTTAAAGGAGCACCTAACTTTGAACCTAAACTCGAGCATCCACTCAGGTTCCTCTTTCAACTTTGAAATCGACTGAATCGTTTCTTCGGATAAGCCTTTAGGGATCGTGAAGGAATCGATGTCTTCGATGAATCCGTACTTTTTATCTTAATCAAGATTTTGAAAATATCTTGAAGCTTATCGGCTGAGCATGATTATGTACCTGATTCGATAGCTTCGATTGGACGTGAGTCAATTCCGACATCGGCTCTGATTTTGAAGAGTGGTCTCGTTGGATTTAGGGATTTGGGAGATGGGAATTTGAAAGATTCGGGTTTTGGGTGAAACCCTTTGGGTGATTTTGAGGAATCTGAAATGGGTTGTGGTGAGAAGCCGGAGACACTGTTTGCGAGAAGAGACGCCATTGATCCTCCTTTTAATAAAATGGAAGTACACAACTTCAAATTGGTAGACCGTATAATATTAATATAGGTTATAATTAAGATTAATGATTTGATAAGTTATATGGATTAATTATTTGATAGGTTATATACACTCTTAAAAATATTTTCTAAGAAATAAAATAAAATTTCCAAAGAATATTTAACTAACTATATATAAGCAAAAAAATTCTCAGAAATTAACCACTCTTCTGCAGATTACAAGTAATTTATGACTATACTAAAAAATAAAATCTTACCTTACTTTATCAGAAAATTTTGACTAAGTAATGGGTCAAAATTTGAATATTTAAATTCATTTCATATATTTCTTTTGTTGAGTTGTATAGTTTTCTATACTCTAATAAACTTTTTAAATAATTTAATTTGGAATCTTTAAAAATAGTTTAATTTGATATTTTTAAGAATATCATAAATATAAGATAGATCAAAAAGTTAAAAATTATAAACACTCTAATTTGATTTGTTATAGCACGGGTCAATAATATGTCACTATAATATGAAAAAAAATCAAAAAATATGATTTCTTGCTAGAGCACGGGTTAAAATTTCAAAAATATGATTTCTCGAATTAAATTTAAGTTTGGAATAATGTTGTTTGGTAGGCTTTCTCGGTCACGATGATTTTGACAAACATACATTACATATTTGGTTCTGAAATTAATATACGTTATACTATAGGTTAAATCATAGAATTAACAATCAAAATACAATATACAATTTTAAATACTAAAAAAATCAAATAAAATTAACAAACAAAAATTAATTTTTTATCACACAACTTAATCCACGTTATACCGCGGGTTAAAATCTAGATATACTAGAATATATCTTACAAAATAGATGTTATTTCATAAGTCATATTTAGTATATGATTTCATGGCATAGTATTCCATCAAAAAAAAAACTTATAAAACAAATAAAATAATCACATATACGATGTTTTAAATAAAAATTAGCCGATAAACCACTGGAAGGAATCTCAACCCGTGCTCTAGCACGGATCATATTCTAGTATGATGTTAGAAAGCAAAAGATAGGAATAAAAATGAGAGATAAAATTTGAATATTTGATTGGATATTTGAAATTTGAATATTTGATAGGATATTGATTATTTGATATAATGATATATAGAAAAAAGCTACACGTTCAATCTTCATTAATGTAATATTTGGTGGATATATTAAAGAATAGAGACATTAATGCATAAATGATAAACGAATTGACACTACAGGAAAATGTCACATATACAGCGTCTGGAAAATGCTATAACAGGTTATCATAGCGCTATTGTGAATGTTATATATGCGCCCGTTATAATAGATATGACACTTTACATAGCTTTTTCTCCTTATGCTATATTATTTTCATTTTAGATAGCCTTTCTTTTATTGCAATTGTAAACTTTATAATAGCAGATAGTTTTCGTTATTATTTATGGTTTCATACAATTCACAAACGCCACCATTAGTTTTAATATAGCGTTTGTTTTCTATCATTGTTATTGTTCCCCAAAATTTTAAATAATTGGATTTTTGTTTCCCATATTAGCTTATAGATAAACATCCTGTCATTTATCAAACCAAAACATTATCTAATTGAAAAAGTTCATATATATTGCTACATCAAGTACAAATACAACAAGTTCACCAAGCCAAACAAGTTATACAACCCAACACAATCCAACATAATAGAAAGCTTCACATATAAACAATGTTCTTATTAGGCCAAGCTATAGTAGTACCTAATGCATCAGCAACAATTTCAAATTCTGATGTTCGTCTCCATACTCGTGCATCGCTAATCAAGCAGATGTCAACCCAAACCTTGCTGACATTTGGACCCAATGGATGGCAGAATCGATCTCTACTTCTTCTTCCTGCACAGTTCCACAATTGTATGAAGTCATTATTTTGGTTTTTTAAGAAGAGTTTAGAAATAAGAGGATTCCAGTGTCTTAGCTCTTTCTCCTGCAGTCCTAGCCTCTGCATTGCCTTCTATGGTGTAACTCTTCTCCTGCCACCACAAACGACATTACTTTTTCATTGAAAAACCCAAACCCAATGTTGACATATGATTGAAAAAAAAAAAATTGAATGCATATATTATCTTACCAGTAAACGCCAGATGAAGGAAACACCATCTCTGACCTTTATCTTCTTTCTGATGACTTCTTCCGCTGCATACAACCGAGCCAATAGCTTTTATTGTTGTTATATATACTAAACAAGATTAAAATCCAACTATACTAAGTCTACAAACAAGCCATACCAGTCGAAGATTGGCCTATCTTTAGCAGCAGCTGGCACCACATTTCACTGAAAACATCTATTTGTTCATCTGATGCCCCGACGATCTATTATTAATCATCAAACAGTTTTAAAAAGAACCATCAAAAAGGTGTTTGATCAAGAAATTTCGTGAGTTAGATGCTAGAGGTTTAGTTTACCTTGTAACCAATGACGTTAAACTCTGACCCGAGTAGTTCTAAAGCCTCTTTGTAGTTTCCCCTCGAGAACTCATACACAGCTTCCCCGAGGTGATATGAAAAAAAAAACTGATATTTAGTTACTACTTACAGTGAAAAAGATGATGGAAGAGGGGGGGGGGGGAATAAACAAAACCTGAAGCCCTTTCTGCATCACTTGTTGTTTCTTCGTATTCATCTTTGATAATCTGCAAGAAGGACACAGGTTGACGACAAATCCGGTATCAGTTAGAAATAGTAGAAGACAATAAATTCATACTAACCGGAACTTCAGACCCTCAAGTAATTCATGAGCTCCACCAAATGAACCAGAATCGATCTCTACTTCTTCTTCTTGCACAGTTCCACAATTTTTTTCCCCTACTTGTTCTAGCTCCTGCGGCAAAACACCATCATACGATGACAAATCCAATTGAGCTCCAATGCTAAAGACTTCCCCTGACTCCTGCTGCAAATTCACACCATAAGACCCAAAATCTGGGAAGGTATCTTCTTGATTAGGCTGCAGCATATACAAAATAAACACAAAACAACAAATCTTTTCTCTAATCAATAAAAGTTACCTTTTCATAGAAAATCTGGAAGAGCTTTGTAACAACCCGTCACGTGGACCCTGCTAGCCCCCCGCTAGCTGCCCTAACGGACCGTCTGTAGACCCTGCTAGCCCCCCGCTAGCCGGCCCAACAGACCCCAAGCTGGCCCTGCAGGGCATCGATCCTAACCCATCACTGTGGAAATCCACATCCACCAGTAGGTTATTGGTGCGCCAGGCGTTCCTCGAACCCTGGTCATTCACCCTTTAACAACCTTCCCACAGACAAGTTTCCACCAATTAACCGTTTTATGTGACAACTCCACTAGCTCACTGCTACTAGCCCCAGAGGCCCAAGCTGGCCTGCAGCAGGCGATCCTAACCCATCACTGTGGAAATCAACATCCACCTGCAGATCAATTGGTGACAGCTTGTCCTGTGGGAAGGTTGTTAAAGGGTGAGGTCCAGGGTTCGAGGAACGCCTGTCGCACCAATAACCTACTGGTGGATGTTGATTTCCACAGTGATGGGTTAGGATCGATGCCCTGCAGGGCCAGCTTGGGGTCTGTTGGGCAGCTAGCAGAGGGCTAGTGGGGTCCGCGGGACGGGTTGTCACAAGCTCAACTGCGGAGAACTAAATAGAGAAGACAGAGATGTGAATGCCAATGAGTGCGAGATATTCTCTGGGCGTGCTGGCTCTATGGGCGAGAGGTCATTAATCTATTGAAAAACTGGAGAATCCTGCAGATTCATTAAAGAGAGAGTCTTAGCTCATTGAAACTCTGATTCCACAAGTGTGTGATCCATATACAAAGTAATTGTAGAATTGAATCCGGTGACCCCAAATTGAATTGGAAATATACTTAATGAGTAGCCAAAAGAACCCTAATTGATTCCAACTACTGGAGAAAAACAAGGCAACGAAGACGATCACAAAACCTCCAAAAACCTAATTTAGACCGCACAGTAATTAGGTTCGATGAAGACGAAAGCAAATTCAGGAAACATTTAGATGCAATCTAATTTTGAAACCTTCATAAACGCAGAGAAAAAAAAAGTAGGAGAAGAACATCATAATTAGAAAGTAAGGAGTTCGAGAAGACCTCAAGGTTGCGGAAGGGAACGGCGGAGATGCGTTTCTTCTCAGGCGTGTCCATCTCCGGCGTCGAAGGATTATTCTCATTGGGTCATACTCCAGCTTCGCCTCTACGCAAATCAGCGAAGCCCTAAAAGAAGAGAGAGGATCGGTTACTGAATTAGCAATATATAATGAAACCCAAAATCGATTACCCAACATATATATATCATTCAATCGAAATTTGTACCTTCGATTTTGATAAATCGATTTTGCAGACAGATTTTCGGGGAGAGATAAGAGATTTCAGAGAGAGATAAAGGGTGTCTGAGAGATAAAGAGTCTAAGAATGTGAGATTTTGACAAGAATCAAAGAATTTGAGAGATAATCAACAGAAGAAATTGAAGAACCTTAGCTCGTGAACTTGTGAGAGAGAAGCAAAGGAAAGAAACTGATATGTCGACTAAGGTAAAAGGACAAAGCATAAGAGGGAAAATGAAAATATTGGGCGCTTGTTTTTACTTAGCCGGGAAACGAAATTTTTTTGGTCCGCCTAAACTAATATACAGCGTTTTAAACCTCGTATTGCTATCTAAACATATGCTTCTAAAAACTGTAACTTCTAAAAACATAATATAGCGTTTACAAATTTACTAAACGCTATGGAAAATACGCCGTTACGTTAACTATATTAGAAATGAAAGAAACGCTATCTTCATATGCTATCTTTACTACATTTTCTTGTAGTGTGAACAAAATATAAAGGAATTCACATTTCATTCCAACAAAAATGTCGTTAATGTTGTAAACTAGAGGATTTAGGGAACGAAATCTCTTGTTCTTATTACTTATAAGGTGTTCGAGGTTACATATATAGGGTAGGACTTAGTCCAAAACAGAATAGGAAATACATAAGTTAAACCGACATAAGTAAAGCCAATGGCCGATGAGCCTTTGGTCGATGGGTCGCAAACACACGGACCATGCATGGCCGGTTATAGAGTCCACCATCCAATGTTTTACAACACTCCCCCTTGGAATATATAACCGTGCCTATGCTGGAAGGGATCGAGGCAATGTGCTTGGGGATGCTACCTTATTAAAACCTTACCAGGAAAACCCAGTGGCACAAAACCATGGTGAAGGAAAAAGAGTACAGCACACAACACTCCCCCCTGTTCCAAGCATCACTCTAAGTCCTTAAGCCTCCGCATTCCAATCTGGTGCGTGAGCTTCTTGAAAGTTGTTGTCGGTAGTGCCTTGGTGAAAATATCGGCTGAGTTGTTGCTGGACTGAACTTGTACCACTTGAACTTCTCCAGCCTTTTGTAGTTCATGTGTGATGAAGAACTTTGGTAGTATGTGCTTCGTCCGATCTCCCTTGATGTAACCTACCTTGAACTGTGCGATGCAGGCTGTATTGTCTTCATAGATGACTATTGCTTCCTTGTCGTCGTCCATGCCACTATCGGTCCGAATATGTTGAGTCATAGACCTCAACCAAACACACTCATGGCTGGCTTCATGAATTGCTAGTATCTCTGCATGGTTAGATGAGGTTGCCACGATGCTTTGCTTCATAGAATGCCATGAGATTGTTGTACCATCATACGTGAATACATAACCTGTTTGTGACCTTGAATTATGTGGATCCGATAGATAACCTGCATCAGCAAAACCAACTAAACCTTCTCTGTTATAGTTAGTATAAAATAAACCAAAGTCTGTCGTTCCTTGTAGGTAACGCAGAACATGTTTAATACCGTTCCAGTGCCTTTTGGTCGGACAAGAACTAAATCTTTCTAGGAGATTCACGGAAAAACATATGTCTGGTCTAGTGTGGCTAGCCAAGAACATTAGAGCTCCTATAGCACTGAGGTATGGGACTTCAGGACCAAGAAATTATTCATTGTCCTTCTTTGGACCAAATGTATCTTTATCCAAGTCAAGGCTTCTTACAACCATTGGGCTGGTCAATGGATGAGCCTGGTCCATATTAAACCTCCTGAGTACCTTTTCTGTATATGCCAATTGATGCACAAGGATTCCATTATTTATGTACTCAAGTTGCAGCCCCAAACAGAACTTATTCTTACCTAGGTCTTTCATTTCAAATTCTCTCTTGAGATATTCTACTGTTTGGGCAATTTCACCAGGGGTTCCAAGGATGTTTAAATCATCCACATAAACTGCTATAATAACAAACCCTTTGTTTGCAAACTTCTTAATAAAAATACATGGACTGATTGGGTCATTCTTATAGCCTTCTTTAGCTAAATACTCACTTCGGTTATACCACATTCGAACACTCTGTTTCTGCCCATAAAGGGATTTGTTCAGCATGATGCAGTACTGTTCTCGAGAACCATTCTTATCTTTGAGCTCAATACCCCTCTGGTAATCTCATATAAATCTCATTATCTAGTGGACCATATAAATATGCAGTTACAACATCCATTAACCGCAAATCTAATTTTTCTCTTATAGCTAGACTTATTAAGTACCTAAATGTTGTTGCATCCATCACAGGGGAGTATGTCTCCTCATAGTCTATTCATGGTCTTTGAGAGAATCCTTGTGCTACAAGCCGTGCTTTGTATCTCACAATTTCATTACTTTCATTTCTCTTCCTTACAAAGACCCATTTGTGTCCAACTGGCTTTATATTAGGTGTTGTCCTTATGATCGGACCAAACACACTTCTCTTCCTTGAAAGAGTTTAACTCCACGTCAATGGCTTATTTCCATTTGAACCAATCTTTACTTTGAGTGCACTCTAATATAGACGTGGGTTCATGATCCTCATTTATTTCAAGTGCTACCTTGTATGCAGAGCCGTCGCACAACATATTGGGGCCACAATCTGAAGCCCATGTTAAGGCTGATCTTTTAGTGGACCAAAGAAAATTAAAAAAAAAAATTTAGAAACAGTAGTCACAAGGCTCGAACAGAAGACCTCTATAACATTTTAGATGAATTTTACCACTATACTAAAAAACATTTTATGAAAATAAAGGGCCGACAAACTACATATTATTTCAGGGCCGCAAGCACATGCTTCATCAGCCTATGCTTGGAGCCAGCTCTGCTTGTATGCAAATATTTCATTGATGTCGACATCCTTTCGGTTCCATTGAATTCCAGACATGATATAATTTATTGAGATCTCATTATTGTCAATTCCTTCAGGTCCTTGAGGTTCAGCATCCCAAACCTCATTTGGTACCTTAGGATTTGCGGCGGAAATGTCTGTATTTTCTGTAGTTCCCTTAACCTCGGTCTGTTTTGCACCTTTAGACCTCCGAGGGTTCTTATCTCTAGAACCTAATGGTCTACCTCGTTTCAAACATGGTTTAGACTCTGTAGCAACTTGATTATTGTGTTCCTTTTGAACATCAATACGTACTGGTGCATTACAAGCTGGTATGTACGATTTTATTACTCTCTTTGGATCAACAAAGATTGATTAGCTAGCTTTTGTAAGTGAATAATCTTTTGAACCTCTGCATCACATGCTAGAGTTGGAGGATCTTGCCAATTTAAGGATGTTTGATTCCATGTTAATTCCTTAACCAGCTTGCTAGTCGCACCACCTAACGTAGGGAATTCGGACTCAACAAAGTTATAGTCCGCGTATCTGGCCTTAAATAAATCTCCTGTGGTTGGCTCAAGATACTTTATAATAGTGGGAGACTCATATCCAACATATATTCCCATCCTCCTTTGAGGTCCCATCTTAGTTCTCTGTGGTGGAGCAATAGGTACATAAACGGCAAACCCGAATGTTTTGAGATGGGATATGTCTGGCTCTTGACCCGATAATAGTTGGGATGGTGAATATTTGTGTTCACTAGATGGCCTGATGCGTATAAGTTCTGCTGCATGTAAGACTGCGTGTTCCCAAGCCGACACAGGGAGCTTTGATCTCATTAACAATGGTCGAGCTATCAATTGTATTTGTTTAATGAAGGATTCACCTAAACCGTTTTTTATATGGACATGTGCCACAGAATGTTCCACACTCACCCCCATGGATATACAATAACCATTAAACGCTTGGGATGTAAATTCACCAGCATTGTCTAGACGTATAGTCTTAAGTGGAAAGTCCGGAAAATGTGCTCTTAGTCTTATAATTTGAGCCAACAACCTAACAAATGCTAGGTTCCTTGTGGATAACAAGCAAACGTGTGACCATCTGGTTGATGCATTGATCATAACCATAAAATATCTAAATGTCCCACAAGGTGGGTGTATTGGTCCACAAATATCACCTTGTATCCTTTCCAGAAAGTTTAAAGTCTCTTTAGTGACTTTTACTGGTTGTGGCCTTATGATAAGTTTCCCTTGTGCACATGCTACACAAGTGAGATGTTTAGGGAAAACTTTTCTTTCTTTAAGAGTGTGCCCATTCGAATTTTTAATTAATTTACGCATCATGTTCGAACCCGGATGGCCAAGCCGGTCATGCCATAGAGTGAACTGTTCATTGAACATTTTGTTCTTTGCCAAGTTAGCTTATATCATGTTAATCTTAGCATGGTATAAACCAGTGGCTAATGCAGGTATAGTCTCTAGGACTTTCTTATGTCCATTCACAATTTCTGTAATATATAGAAATTCTTTATTTCCTTCACCCTTAGTTTCAATATGGTAACCATTCAATCTAATATCTTTAAAGCTCAATAAGCTTCTCTTAGAGCTGGGTGAGTACAAGGCATCACTTAGTTCAATATGTGTGCCATTAGGTAATAATATGTGAGCTTGGCCGTAGCCTTCTATCAAGCTTGCTATACCCGCAATTTTACTAACATTGGCACTTTTCATTATGAGGTTTATGAAATATCTTTTATCCTTCAATATTGTGTGGCTGGATCCACTGTCCACCACTAGTACACTCATGTCCTCGGCCATTTCTATAATTAGGACAATAATTTGTGTTTTAACTTAATAATACAATTATATATAATAAAATCCTTGAATTTAAACCAAAATAATTATCCAATACATAAACTGAAATTAAAGCATAAAAGCATAGAAATTAAACCAAAATAAAAACCAAAATTTAGTCATCATTCTTAAAGCAATCGGAAGTCTCATAGGCTAGTGAATCATCATTCTCATGGTCAAAGTCTCCTTCACCATCGAGATGCACATAGTTGGCTTCTGGGTTCTTCTTCAAGACCTCTTGATATGCATCAATGAGGTGCTTTGGTGTTCTGCGATTCTTGGCCCAATAGTTAGACATACCACATCTGTGACAAACCAATTTAGCCTTGGATTGTGGTTTAAAGGACCCTCGGCCCTTACCACCACGACCACGGCCTCCACGGCTAGCATGGTGTTGTCCGCGACAACCACGTCCTCTGCCACCACGGCTAGTGCCATAGTGTCTTTCTCTGTGGACATAGTTGGTCTCCTTGGGCTCTTTAGGCTCTAAAGAATTTTTCTTTGCCAAATCAACCTTTTGTGCTTCTGGTAATGGGGTTGTACCAGGAGGTCTCATAGCACTATTAATCAGCAACAGCTCATTGTTCTGCTCAGCTAGCAGTAAACACGAGATAAGGTCCCCATAGTTGTCAAAAACCCTTTTCCCGATACTGTTGCTGAAGGACTATGTTTTGAGCGCTAAAAGTAGACAATATCTTCTCTAGCAGCTCTTTCTCTGTCACTTCAGTACCACACAACCTAAGGAGTGAGACAATCCTAAAAAGCTCAGAGTTATTCTCATCCACGGATTTGTAGTCCTGGATCCTTAGGTTTTTCCAATCAAACTCAGCCTTTGGTAGGAGCACCGTCTTTTGGTGTCCATATCTGCATTTAAGCTCTGTCCAAAGGCCCATAGGATCTTCTATGAAAAGATACTGATTCTTGAGACTCTCAGCAAGGTGATGGTGTATGTGCTAAATGGCCTTGTACTTTTGCTTGTCAGTACACTCATTATCTTCTTCAATGCATTCGAACAAGTCCTTTGACTTCATATGGATCTTAGTGTCCAATGTCCATTGCAAGTAGTTGTCTCCAGAAGCATTCAAAATACCATATTCTAGGTTTTTGAGCCTTTCCATCTGTATAAAACAGAAATAGACAACCGATCATTAGCATGCAATATTTGAGATCGAACCATGCAACAAATATTAATTCAGGTCATGCGGTATTTGAGACCGAGCCATGCCTTAGGACATGCGGTATTTGAGACCGAAACATGCCTTATCTCTTACAAAATTTCGTTGTTTAATGCATGCATGCAAGACAACAAACCTAGATAGGTACTAGCATGCAACAATTTCCTTTTTACTAGATAGAATTTCCTTTTCTTAAGTTTTCCTTTTCAAATTAGGATTAAGACAAGTTTTAGGAAATGTTTTCTTAAATTTTAGGATAATTACTAGGATTAAATTAGAAGTTATCCTAATAATTCCAACAGCTTAGAACAAGTCTACGATTTCCGAGTTCTAAGGTTTATGGTTTTAAGGATCCAAAAATTTTTCTTTATTTACAAGAACAGTTTATGTTATAATTGATCCAAAATTATTTCTATGAAAATCCGATTTTAACAATCCTAAAACAAGTCTATTCAATTCGATTTTAGGGTTCATAAAGCTTGATTATATGCAGAAACAGTTTATGCAATAAACAGTTCTATAATACCCTATGCATGATATTTATGATGCATGTAACAAACAATCAATCGATCAAGAAATTTAAGCAATCAATCCTCATCAAGCAAATTCGTTTTTAGGTTCATTAGGAATCAAGGTTCTTAGTGTTTTATTAGTATGTGCAGTTGCATGTTTTTGGGTTCAATAGTTTTAGATCCAAGTTCGATTATATGGTGCCATAAGTTTCGATTTGTACCTTAACACCAAAGGGGTCTGACCGGTTTTGATCTGGCAGCTAAAGACCTCAAATATCTCTCACGAACCATGAACAGAAAACTGCAACAGCTTCCCACGAACAGATCTCGAACTGCTCCTTGTACCGCGCACATCCAGGAACCGCGAACCTCGAACTGGTTTGATAACGAGCACAGGCTGCTCCAAGTGGCTTAGAACAAGGACTAGTCACGAACAAGGGTTGATCGTGAGCTAGTATAGGCAGTAGGGTTCGGGAAGAACAAAGGAGGAGAGGCGGTGGTTTTAGGGTTTTAGGGTAGGGGTTTTCTCAGCTGGACCTTAGAGTCTATCGTGCTGATAACGTGTTGTACCTTATCAACATCACCTAGTCATTGTTTGACAGAGACCAATCCGTCTACCACCGAGCTTCTCGTGGCAGATTTATCGATATACCGTGACCTCTCATGTGGCATTTGCTTCTTAGCTAGCTAGCGCCTCAAAGTTCTCTTGGATCATTTGTCGATATTTATTTATCTATTTTTGTTTGGCATTGAGGATTGTCTTTGTTGTAATTTTGCTTTTAAGAGGGTGTTATTCAAAAAGGTTTTTAATGGATTTCAAAGTATTATTAGATTTCAGAGTCCAATGGTTTTGCAAATGCTTTGAACATGGATTTGGATGTCATAAGTGGATTTGGATGTTATATGATGGTTTTGAAAGTCATTACTAATGGACTTTTTTATTTTTCAAATTAATAGAAAAAATAGAACTTATACATAAATTATGGTGTGAATTAAAACCAAATTAAAAATTAACTAAATTATTAAAACTGGATCACTGTAGAATCAATCAGTTTCGCTGCTGGGCAGTTTCTTCAACTTGAGGTAGTCGTCGTCTTTGTTCTGATTATCATATATTGATCTTTCAGATTTTGCTTTTCAAATTAGGGGAGAGAATTCTCACTTACCTGAAGAGGGACTGGTTAGATCAGAAGGATTGAAAACCTTAAGTTACCCAATTTTGAAACCTCTACCGATTTTTATTGGAATATATATTTACATATTTATGTTATATTGTAATATACTCTAAGATCATTTAGGAAGTTATATAACTTGGTCCTCAAGCCTAGTACATTCGAGTCTGTCTTTGTATATATACGGGATGTAATTGTTCAAGATACACAAAGATTCTAGAAACCTAGCAATCTCAAGTTTAAAAATTTTAAATAGGCGGATCTGTCCAAGGTCGAGGTCGGCACTTTGTTAGAAAAGTACACTTGTTATATTCCAGATTAGGCCTGGGCGTTCGGATATCGGATCGGTTTCGGTTCGGATATTTCGGATTTCGGATTATTTGGATATTGACTCTTACATCCATTCGGGTATTTATAAAATTCGGATCAGTTTCGGTTCGGATAATTTAGATTTTGGATCAGCTCAGATATAATTATTGATAACCAAACTTAAACCAAAAGTTATTGGACAATGTTTTATTTAAATATTTTTTTAATCTTATTGTACCCAAATAACCATACAAATGAAGTATTAAAACAAAAAGAAAATGATAGAAATTAAGTATATGACAAGATTCTTATAGAACCATACAAATACATGAAAGATATGAGACATATCTATCAGAATATCAAACTATTTCTTATATGTTCGGATATATTCGGATATCTACTGGATATCGGTTCGGATCGGATAATATCCGTTATCCAAAATAATGGAAGCCAATAACCGATCGGTTATTTTTTTAATATCGGTTCGGTTTTAATCCTCTTATTTCGGTTTGGATACGGTTCGGATTTTTGGATTCGGATTTTATGCCCAGGCCTATTCCAGATGATACGAAGCTTTTGTGAACGAATCTGATTCTTAGGTACTCATGGGAGAGAATCCAAATTTTCCAGCTAGACCTGCCTCCTCTCCATTCCCATCTGCTCCGCCTCCAGTGATTCCTCCTCAGTCCAGTGGGCCACCCAGTGGATCAGATGCGGTTGGCTTTTAGACCTTTTCCTCCATATGAGGGATGAAATACTTCAAAAACTGTTAGGATTTTGTTTGTTTATGTTTTGGATGTAAAATACATTAAAATCCAAAGTGAAACAAAATCCATTGAATATAGAATCTATGTTATGAAAGTTGGCCAACTCTCTCCATCCTTCTGCCACATCAGCAATGGAGAGAGTGCCACATATCCATCCTTCTTTATGTTTGTTGACTGATCTTATGGTCTTTCCTTGCTTCATTTTCGTAGTAACTGCTACTTCGACCCTTTTCGCCTTCCCTTATTTTGATTTTTATAGTAACTGCTCCTTTATAATATCTCTCACATCCTGCTATTTTTTTTGTAGTGAACAAAGATGTGGAAGATGAAGGTCAACTATAGAGAAATGAGAACTTGAAGATTAAGCATATTTAGAGAGTACTCTTTTGAAGATATCACAAAAGAGACTTGGCTTTAGAATATAAATTAGAATGCTGAAAATAACAGAGGACTGAACTTTCTAAAGTAAGAAAATTGTCTTATACTGATGTTAAGACAATCTTAACATCATCTAGAAATTGTCTAATTGTAACTGATTAGTATGCTTATTGTTCCAAATAGCTGATGGGTATAGCTTGCGGCTTTTTAGGCTTCTCAAGAGCCTATATCCACACCTGAACGAATTTATATTGATTGTAAATGGTTATTTTTTGTAGCTTACCTATACTATGTTAATGCATTAGTAATGGTTTACTTATTTTGCTCAAAATATATTACAAGTTAGTTTCTTCATCATGGGAATTTGTAACATCCGTGAACCGGAATTCCGGTTTAGGGTGTGCATCGATCGATGCAGTAGGAGCATCGATCGATGCTGACTCAATTCTGTGCGTTTTGACTTAAGTCAAACGCTGCGTTTTGAGGAAGGAAAACCCTTAACTCGAGAGTTTTGTCTCATTCGCGTGTTTTGACCGCATTTGAGAGAAACGAAAGAGAAAGAAACTGTTCTTGAGTGTTCTTGAGTTTTCTGGAGATTTGGGGCTTTCTTTGAGGAGATCTGTAGCGGGGATTGCTGTAGGAGCTTCCTGGAAGCGTGTTCTTGCTGGTTTATTGTTTAGATTCGTCTTGGCACAGGTAAGTGCAGGACCATGGCTTATCTAAGCTAGAGATTTCAGTGATTTGCTTGTTGTTTGTTGTTAGACGTATTAGATTGTTGTTATGGACGTTAGAAGCTTTCTTGTGGCTTGGGATTGAGTTTCTGTGGTTGTAGGAACGAGATCCGGCGAGAAACTTCGGAGAAAACACGGTGCTCGACGTTGCGTCGATCGATGCATAGCTTGCATCGGTCGATGCAAGTGCGAGGACGGCGCGATGAACTTTAGGGTTTTCGTGTGCGTCGAGCATGCGTCGGTCGATGCAGATTGGGTATCGGTCGATGCAAGTTATACTTGCATCGATCGATGCAGCTTCTGTATCGATCGATGCTTCTCCTGTTGGCATCGATCGATGCAGTTGTGGCATCGGTCGATGCTACGTCCTGTTTTGTTATTGTTTGTTGATTGTTGTGTGAAGATTACTGATACTCTATTGCTTGTGTGTATAGCCCAGTTGATGGGAGGATTGCCTTACTGAGTGTTTGTAAAATACTCATGCATTGCAATATGTGTTTGTGGTGCAGGTAAAGGCAAAGTGTGACCGTGGGATCCAGGCAGTGAAGAGGAGGATGTTCTAGGGACTCGGTTGATTGTTGATCTGGCATTGTTAGGTTGCTAGAGATGAGTCTTAGAGCATTGTTTAGGATTGCTGGTTATTTGGTTTATGATGTTTGGATCATTAGATAAGATTGGAATTTATATTGGTTATTTATTATTTATTGGATATTGAAATTATTATTTCCGCTGTTGGTTGTGTTGTGGTTAGGTGACTAGTGGGTATGGGACCACTAGTTGTAGTTTATTTTATATTTATTATTTATTATTTAAAAAAAAAAAAGTTCGGTCGTTTCATTTTGGTATCAGAGCCCTTACGGTTCTAGGTTTGGGTTCACTAGGCTTTGTGCTGTAGATGTTTGGGATTGCATGTCTTGATTGATTATGTGAGTTAGTCAATTGTGTATGGCATGGAGTCCTAGAACGTCCTCTTCGAGCCTATTGGTGATTCCACGGTGAGTTTCTATTTCTGTGTTAAATAGTAATTGTTTGCTTAGCCTTCTGTTCATGGTAGTGCATATGGTTAGAGGTGGTGCTGTTGCTGGTCGAGGTCGTGGACGCGGTCGTGGTCGCGGACGTGGTCGTGGTAGGGGCAGAGTCCCAGTGGTTAGTGAGACCGAGGACCAGAGTGTGACAGCTGAGGGTGTTGGCGAGTCGCAGGGTGTACCGGGGATTCAGTGAGTGTGGCCGGAGGGGGGTGTTGATGCTCCAGTGGTCGGTGATGCTAGGGTCCCGGTGTGGGAGCCCCAGCGGGTGGAGTCCCTGGTGTTGACATTGCGGCTTTGCTAGCACAGGTGTTGGAGCGGTTACCACCTGTGGTACCGGCTCAGGCTCGGGTAGTGCCACCAGTGGTGGCGGAGGAGCGGCAGCCAGTGGCTGCAGATGTGGGGGTTCATGCTCGTTATCTCAACATGTTGTCAGAGATGGGCAAGTTGCGTACTGAGCAGTTCTCAGGAGGTGTAGATCCTACTGCTGCGGATGCGTGGAGGACGAGAGTGGAACGTAACTTCCACACTCTGAGATGTCCTGAGGAGTTCTGGGTGGACATTGGGGTCTACTTTTTGAGCGGAGATGCTGAGTTGTGGTGGAGGTCAGTGGTTGCTAGGAGGGTGCAGAGGGAGATGACTTGGGCTGACTTCGTTTTGGAGTTCAACCGCAAGTATTTTCCTAGAGAGGCATTGGATCGTTTGGAGGTGCAGTTCCTTCAGTTGTCTCAGAGGACACGGTCAGTGCGGGAGCTGGATTTAGAGTTCAGCCGACTTTTATGTTATGGGGGTCGGGCTATGGAGTCCGAGGAGGCTCAGGTGAGGAGGTTTATGAGAGCTCTACGGGATGATTTGAGAGTCCACTGTAGAGGGCGGTACTATGCTACGCGTGCAGAGCTGGTTGAGACTGCAGCAGAGATTGAGGAGGATATCCGGGCACAGTCAGTGTCGGTTACTCCAGTAGCTCAGCCTAGTAAGGCTCAGCAGCAGGGTGGTTCCAGCAGGGGTGGTAGGCATGCTCAGGGAACCAAGAGGAAGTGGGAGGCTACACAGAAGCCAAGTGGTGCGGGTTGCTTCGGTTGTGGGAGCAAGGATCACAAGGTTGCTAGTTGTCCCAAGAGGAGTGTTCCGACGGCAGGGCCTCGGATATGTTATCACTGTAGGGAGACGGGGCACATCAGGCCTTTTTGTCCCAAGTTGCAGCCGGCAGCAGTGGCAGCGTTGCAGCAGGTGCAGCCTGGAGGGCAGCAGGTGGCACGGATTGAGCAGGCGCCACGGGTTTACACGACAGCAGAGCCTGGTGGAACCAGTGCCGGGGCGATCACAGGGACCTTGTTGGTGGGCGGGTTTAAGTCCCACGTTATGTTTGATTCTGGAGCTTCTCATAGCTTCATTACTCCGGAGTGTGCAGAGTGTGCGGGAATCAGAGGGGATCCCGGGGAGCGTACAGGAGTTGTTAGAGTTGCTGGAGGCAAGTTCCTGAGAGTTATTGGACGAGCTAGAGAGGTTGATATTCAGATCGCAGGGGAGTCATGGCCAGCGGATTTGCTTATCAGTCCAGTGGAGTTGTATGATGTCATTCTCGGGATGGATTGGTTGCATCGGCATATGGTGCATTTGGATTGCCATAGGGTTAGAGTGGAGTTTGAGCGTCCAGGAGAGAAGTTGGTTTTTCAGGGAATTAGACCGACTTCGGGGAGTCTCGTGATCTCAGCTATTCAGGCTCGGAAGATGATCGAGAAGGGCCGTGAGGCTTATCTGGTTACTATATCTATGCCAGAGTCAGTGGGGAAGTCTACGGTTAGCGGTATTCCGGTAGTGGAGGAGTTTGAGGATGTGTTTCAGTCTTTGCAGGGATTACCACCATCTCGGTCGGATCCTTTCACCATTGAACTGGAACCGGGGACGACACCGTTATCCAAGGCTCCTTACAGAATGGCTCCAGCAGAAATGGCAGAGCTGAAGAAGCAGCTAGAGGATTTGTTGAGTAAGGGATTCATCCGTCCTAGTGTATCACCGTGGGGAGCGCCGGTGTTGTTTGTGAAGAAGAAGGATGGGAGTTTCAGGTTATGCATAGATTATCGGGGTTTGAACCGGGTCACTGTGAAGAACAAGTATCCTCTTCCTAGGATTGATGAGTTGTTGGATCAGTTGAGGGGTGCTACTTGGTTCTCTAAGGTGGATCTGGCGTTGGGTTATCATCAGATACCGATAGATGAGGCAGATGTGAGGAAGACTGCTTTCAGGACGAGGTATGGGCATTATGAGTTTGTGGTGATGCCTTTCGGGTTGACTAACGCACCAGCAGCGTTTATGAGATTGATGAACAGTGTGTTCCAGGAGTTTCTGGATGTTTCGTCATCATTTTCATCGACGACATCCTGGTCTATTCTAAGAGTCCTGAGGAGCATGCAGTGCATTTGAGGGCAGTTATGGAGAAGCTGCGGAGCAGAAGTTATTTGCCAAGTTGAGCAAGTGTAGTTTCTGGCAGCGTGAGATGGGATTTCTGGGTCACATTGTTTCTGCAGAGGGGTTTCTGTAGATCCAGAGAAGATTCAGGCTATCAGGGATTGGCCTAGACCGCAGAATGCCACAGAGATCAGGAGTTTCCTTGGATTGGCAGGTTATTACAGGAGATTTGTGCAGGGGTTTGCAAGCAGAGCACGTCCTATGACTAAGTTGACAGGGAAGGATGTTCCTTTTGTCTGGTCGAAGAGTGTGAGGAAGGCTTTGCAAGCCTGAAGGAAATGTTGACTACTGCGCCAGTTTTGGCTTTGCCTGAGCAGGGAGAACCCTATGTGGTTTATACAGATGCATCTAGAGTTGGTTTGGGGTGTGTTCTGATGCAGCATGGGAAGGTGATTGCCTATGCATCGCGGCAGTTGCGGGTGCATGAGGGCAACTATCCTACTCATGATTTGGAGATGGGTGCTGTAGTTTTTGCCCGAAGATTTGGAGATCTTATCTTTATGGTGCAAAGGTACAGGTGTTCAGATCATAAGAGCCTGAAGTATATATTCACTCAGCCTGAGTTGAATTTGAGGCAGAGGAGGTGGATGGAGCTTGTGGCAGACTATGATTTGGAGATAGCCTATCATCCTGGTAAGGCTAACACGGTTGCAGATGCTCTGAGTCGGAAGAGGGTAGCTTCGGCTCAGGAGCAGGAGATGGAGTCTCTGGTAGGAGAGATCAGTGCGTTGAGCTTGTGTGCTGTTTCCCTGGAACCGTTGGGTTTGGAAGCAGTTGACAGAGCAGATCTTTTGAGTAGGGTGCGGTTGGCACAGGAGAAGGATTTGGGGCTGGTGAATGCCTCAAAGGATGTTGAGTCTGAGTATCAGGTCTCAGATAATGGTACTATCTTGGTGCATGGTCGGATTTGTGTGCCCAAGGATGAGGAGTTGAGGCAGGAGATTCTGAGAGAGGCTCATTCGAGCAAGCTGTCTATTCATCCAGGAGCGACTAAGATGTACCGTGACCTCAAGAGGTACTATCATTGGGTCGGGATGAAGAAGGATGTAGCGGGTTGGGTTTCGAGGTGTGATGTGTGTCAGCTAGTGAAGGCTGAGCATCAGGTTCCTGGCGGGTTACTGAAGAGTTTACCCATTCCTGAGTGGAAGTGGGATATGATTACCATGGATTTTGTGGTAGGATTGCCAGTGTCACGGACTTTTGATGCTATCTGGGTCATCGTGGACCGGTTGACTAAGTCAGCACATTTTCTGGCCATTAAGAAGACTGATGGAGCAGCGGTCTTGGCTAAGAAGTATGTGCGGGAGATAGTCAGATTGCATGGGGTGCCAGCGAGCATTGTGTCTGACAGAGATTCTAAGTTCACTTCGGTGTTCTGGCAGGCATTCCAGGCTGAGATGGGCACTAAGGTGCATATGAGTACAGCTTATCATCCCCAGACAGATGGACAGTCTGAGCGGACGATCCAGACGTTGGAGGATTTGCTGAGGATGTGTGTTTTGGATTGGGGTGGCCATTGGGCAGATGACCTGAACCTGGTAGAGTTTGCTTACAACAACAGCTATCAGGCGAGTATTGGTATGGCTCCTTATGAGGCTTTGTATGGGAGGCCGTGTCATACACCGTTATGCTGGACTCAGGTGGGGGAGAGGAGCATGTACGGGGCAGATTTCGTTCAGGAGATCTCAGAGAAGATTCGGGTTCTCAAGCTGAACATGAAAGAGGCTCAGGATAGGCAGAGAAGTTATGCTGATAAGAGGAGGAGAGACCTGGAGTTTCAGGTAGGAGACAGAGTGTACCTCAAGATGGCCATGTTGCGGGGTCCGAACAGGTCATTGACAGAGACTAAGTTGAGTCCGAGGTATATGGGTCCGTTCAGAGTGATTGAGCGAGTTGGACCAGTGGCATATAGACTGGAGTTACCTGAGGTTATGCGTGCGTTCCATAAGGTATTCCATGTGTCTATGTTGCGGAAGTGTCTCCGTGAGGATGATCAGTTGTTGGCTAAGATTCCAGAAGATCTTCAGCCTAACATGACTTTGGAGGCGAGACCAGTGAGGGTTCTCGAGAGGAGGATCAAGGAACTTCGGAAGAAGAAGGTTCCTTTGATGAGAGTCCTTTGGGACTGTGATGGTGTGGAGGAGCAGACTTGGGAACCTGAGGCAAGGATGAAGGCAAGGTTCAAGAAGTGGTATGAGAAGCAACCACGACCTGAGCTTGCCTAGTCTGGTTTCGTCTGTAATCCTTGGCTGGAGCGGGAATGGAGTATTCCAGCCCATCTCTCTTGTTACTCGGTCGCTTGGGGTGGTTGGTTGTGCGACTCAGTAACAAGATGAGGTGGTGCTCGAAGTACTAAGTTTCTGTGAGGCGGGTTGGGGAAAAGTTTCCTGAAATAGAAGTTTCCTTAAGTGGAAAGTTTCCAGAAAGGGAAAGTGCTAAATATGGAAAGTTTCTCGGGAAAGAGAATTTGTCCATTTTTGCGGTGGGAAGCCTGGGAGAGGCTTTTGTGCCTTTGTGGTGGACCTTCGGGTCAGAGTGCCTGTGTGTGGCGGTCTTGTTAGACATTGTGTGGCCTTTGTGGCGGGCGTTTAGCCAATTGTGTGGTTTTGTGGCGGGCTTTTAGCCGTTTGTTGGCCTTTGTGGCGGGCTGTTTAGCCAGAGTGTCCTTGTAACGGTCCTTCGGGACAGATGGTCTTTGTGACGGTCCTTCGGGACAGATGGTCTTTGTGACGGTCCTTCGGGACAGATGGTCTTTGTGACGGTCCTTCGGGACAGATGGTCTTTGTGACGGTCCTTTGGGACAGATGGTCTTTGTGACGGTTCTTCGGGACGAATGGTCTTCGTGACGGTCCTTCGGGACGAGTGGCCTTGGTGGCGGTTCTTTTTAGGACATTTGTTTGGCCTTGGTGGCGGTCCTCGTGAGGACATTTTGTTGCCCTTTGTGGCGGCCTTTGTGGCGTGTATATGATCCTTGTGTGGTCATATGGTATTCCAGTGAGGGAATATGTGGCTGGTAAAACGTTGAGATGTTTTTACGCGAGTCACGGGAAGGAAACCTGGATAGGGATAGGACTCAGACGTGTTCAGAATCGTTTGCTCGCGGCTTTTGGGAGGACTTTGGTTCTCCTAGTACTGCCATATTCGGAGACTTTGTGACTTTGGAGTATGGTTGGTATATCGACTTCGGACGACGGTCCGGAGGCGCGCTGTAGGGTGACGACCCGAGAGACGAGTTGGATTTTTCCTTATATATTATGGCATGCGGGCTTAGGCCCGATGAGGAGCCAGCATTGGCATGCAGACTTAGGTCTGATGAGGAGCCGATGAAACTCAGGGTTTAGGCTTATGAGAAGAAGGAAAGTCCAAAAGTCGAGAGCAAATGACGCCTGGAGCGTGAGTCTATCGCCTAGAGGTGACCTTCTGTAGATCGGTCGGAGGAGTGCGGGCCGTGGAGACGGTTGCACGGGAGTCCTTGGCTGATGGTTGTTTGGGATTCGAGGACGAATCCAGTTTGGTGGGGGAGAATTGTAACATCCGTGAACCGGAATTCCGGTTTAGGGTGTGCATCGATCAATGCAGTAGGAGCATCGATCGATGCTGACTCAATTCTGTGCGTTTTGACTTAAGTCAATCGCTGCGTTTTGAGGAAGGAAAACCCTTAACTCGAGAGTTTTGTCTCATTCGCGTGTTTTGGCCGCATTTGAGAGAAACGAAAGAGAAAGAAACTGTTCTTGAGTGTTCTTGAGTTTTCTGGAGATTTGGGGCTTTCTTTGAGGAGATCTGTAGCGGGGATTGCTGTAGGAGCTTCCTGGAAGCGTGTTCTTGCTGGTTTATTGTTTAGATTCGTCTTGGCACAGGTAAGTGCAGGACCATGGCTTATCTAAGCTAGAGATTTCAGTGATTTGCTTGTTGTTTGTTGTTAGACGTGTTAGATTGTTGTTATGGACGTTAGGAAGCTTTCTTGTGGCTTGGGATTGAGTTTCTGTGGTGTAGGAACGAGATCCGGCGAGAAACTTCGGAGAAAACACGGTGCTCGATGTTGCGTCGATCGATGCATAGCTTGCATCGGTCGATGCAAGTGCGAGGACGGCGCGATGAACTTTAGGGTTTTTCGTGTGCGTCGAGCATGCGTCGGTCGATGCAGATTGGGTATCGGTCGATGCAAGTTATACTTGCATCGATCGATGCAGCTTCTGTATCGATCGATGCTTCTCCTGTTGGCATCGATCGATGCAGTTGTGGCATCGGTCGATGCTACGTCCTGTTTTGTTATTGTTTGTTGATTGTTGTGTGAAGATTACTGATACTCTATTGCTTGTGTGTATAGCCCAGTTGATGGGAGGATTGCCTTACTGAGTGTTTGTAAAATACTCATGCATTGCAATATGTGTTTGTGGTGCAGGTAAAGGCAAAGTGTGATCGTGGGATCCAGGCAGTGAAGAGGAGGATGTTCTAGGGACTCGGTTGATTCTTGATCTGGCATTGTTAGGTTGCTAGAGATGAGTCTTAGAGCATTGTTTAGGATTGCTGGTTATTTGGTTTATGATGTTTGGATCATTAGATAAGATTGGAATTTATATTGGTTATTTATTATTTATTGGATATTGAAATTATTATTTCCGCTGTTGGTTGTGTTGTGGTTAGGTGACTAGTGGGTATGGGACCACTAGTTGTAGTTTATTTTATATTTATTATTTATTATTTAAAAAAAAAAAAAAAAAAAAAGAGTTCGGTCGTTTCAGAATTATTGGTATGTTATGCTTACTGTTTTCTTTAATTATTCTTATATTTCTTGTTTTGGTACGGTGTAGCAGGTTCGAAAAAAACAAATCCTTATGTGGCAGGAGTCGTGAATATATAGAGAAATATGTTTAATTAGTTCTTCTAATTATAGTTTGTAAGTGATTATATACATTCTCATTTGATAACAAACAATTAAAATCAAAATGACTATATCTGCAAACGGTGTTGTTTTCCTTCTCTGCAAACTTTTTTTCTATGACTCTATGTGCTCAACTATACACATGATTGCAAGTTCATTCTCTCTATGGTGAACTTTCAGATTTTTGTCTTTGAGTGGTGTTGTTTCTATTTTTTTTTATGTATTTAGGACTGGTATGTATGTTGTTAAATGTAATCTTACTATAGAATAAAAAGAAATTGGTCATTTTGTGTTTGATTCTTAAGAGGTAGAATAGATTATAAGACTTGGGAATTGGTCAAGTTTAATACAGTTTTTCCCTTACTGCTACAGTGCCAGAGAAAAAGAAAATTCAAACATGTGTGGTGGCTAATCCAAATTTTCAGTCACATGATATGATATTGATCACCATGATTTGTGCTTTTGTTTTTAACTACACAATACATGAAATGATATTGATAGTGAAAATGTAATTGTTCGTATCGTCAAAAGATAACCCGCGCAGTGCGCGGGTACTCATCTAATAACAGCAATTTTACAAGTGCTTTAAAATCATCCAACAAATGTTTAATCCAATAACAGCAGATTTTGCTATATTTTAAAAATAGGTAAATGAATAACACTGCATTTGAAATACCCCAACTCCATTAAAATTCAAGGTTGAATAACATCCCCTAAAATACTTGAATTTATGAGAATTAATAAAGTATTTTGACAAAAAAAAAAGTACAGATCAAAAACAATAATCAAGTGAAAACGAAATTGAACTTTTGATGTATGCTCTCTGAAGGTGTAGATCTTTTTTTTTTTCTTTTTTTTTTTTCTTTTGTATTTTTTCGAAAGTTGACCCGATATTTTTGGGATGTGCAAATATTTGATTCACATAATCAGTAGTATTGTATACCAAAAACATGATGTTTAGGTTTTCATAAGATATTATTTGTTTTTTTACCTAAAAACATGGTTCACACTTCATAATATTCGTTAACTAATCATAACCCAAACTCGCTATACATTAGTTCAACTATACAAATGTAACGTTCTCTACTGGATTCTGATAAGGTCAGAATCTATACTAGTATTTTTGTAACAGTTTTTGGTTAAAAATATTTTTTGAAAAGTTTTTACATTTAATGCATTGATTTTAATATTAATAACCAAAAATTTCAAAATTAATTATATGTAAGATTTTAAAAAATAAGTAAATGATTCTACCTCATTCAAACATAAATATATTATTCTCTTTCATTTTTATTTGAATTTAAATTTAAATTATCTTGAATTATTCTAAATGCAGTTAGTTAATAAAAAATTTTATTTTTACTGCATATGATGTAATACAAATTTTTAAAAACGGACATATATTACTCAGTAGATAAATAAAAAAATGCGGGTACAATATCCCACATCGCCTAAAAAATTCGGCAATAGTTCAGAGTCATACTATAAAAGAGACCAAAATGACTTATAATACAATTGAGTACAAAGCTTGATTTATCAGGCATCCAAACTTAAAAACTTTTATTTAATTTATTCCGGTTCTTTATTTTAAAACATTTAAAAAGCTAAATATTATAAATATTTATATTTTCTAAAAAGTAGAAATATTATAAATATTTATATTTTTTAGAAAGTTAAACTTTATAAAATGTTCAAAATATTAATAATATTTCAACGTTTATGAAGTTTCAAATATTATAAATATTTAAACTTTATAAAAAGTTTAAATATTATTAGTATTATATTGCAGTATTATAGGGTTTAAATTTTAAACCATATAATTAACATTTATTATATAATTATAACATATTTAATCAACAAATACAATTTATAATTTAAATGTTCTAGTTATAAATAATTTGTCCAGTGGTGTACCGCGGTTCTTAATCTAGTTAATGTCAAAGTATCAAATAATTTTTTTTTAATTACTATTTTGTGGTTGAAGATTGTTGATGCTGTTTATTAATCTAGAGTTTTAATTCAATTTAGCTAAAACTTTGGGTTAATTATCCCAAGTAAACCACTCTTCTTCATAATAATCTTAAAAAGGGGTAAAATTGTCATTTAGAGGAATAAATTTTCTTATATAAGAGAGGATGTATTTCTTCTCTCTCATACACCCTCGTCACTGTCTGTCACTCCGCCATGAAAGTTCAAGCCCAAATTTTTGAAAAGGTTGAAAAGTTCTGCAAAAAAGTCCAAAAAAACCCAGTGCAATATGCTAGTAAGAAAGCGGGAATGTTTAACAGCTTGCGACCAAGTTTCGTCTTTCTCCTTTTTTTTATTTCCATCTCATGCTTGGAATATAACAAAAAATCATCACTATCTCTCTTATCTCATGGCTAAGCTACTTGCCGATGCAAAAAAGGCTACTTGAAGTAGTTCAAGGGCCATAACATGAAGCTCCATGTGCTTGGGAGTAAAGAAACTCTCTAATGAAGCTGTCGGACGGATGTGCCAAAGGTAGGTATCAAAGCGTAGCTGAGCAGGTGGAGTCTCCCTCGCATAAGAGCCTTAGCTATGGAGGTTAAGCCTTTAATTCACACAAAACTTGCAGTCGACATGACACAAACAATGTATGGTTCAGAGTTCCCGACTTTTGGAAGGTGTTGGTTCTTAAGAGTGGCGGGATGAAACCACCTATAGCAATGATGATCTTTGGGTGGTAGCTGAGGCTGCAAGCTAGTATTGACAAAGGGTGACTGATGGCTGAGAGTCTATCATAACCGCAATCTGATTGATGGCAATAGGAATTCAGAGCTGAAACGCCAAACGACTTTGGGCTATGGAAGCAAAGATGCCTAAAAAACAAAGAGCAACTACCATGGATCTAAATGATTGGTTAAGCAAACTTAGCGGTCTAGTCGATTTATATCTCAAGAAGGTTCTACTGCCTAAGAGAATATAGACATAGACTAGACCTAGATGCCAGCTAAGGTTTGCTGACCAAGAAGAAACGTCGAATCTGGATTTTTGTAAAATGGTCATAGCTAGGATGGGAGCAAAGGTGACAACCACAAAGAGAGCACATTCCAGGGGTCTAACTAACTGATTAAACAACACTAGCAGTTTATTCGCTGGATTCCTCGAGAGGAGTCTTCGACCTAATAGAATATACCCACAATCTAGACCTAGATGCGAGCTAGAGTGTGGCAAAGAGTAAGAAAAGAACAACCAGGATTTTTTGGAAGATGGGCTTATGGAAGGGAATCGTTAATGGTCCGGCCTCAAAAATCAGGTCAACCAAGGAAACATTAGGGTTTTAAGTTGGTGGTCACAAGAAAATTGTTGTGCGGCGACTGGTCTGAGTGAATGACTAGAGCAGTGGTAAGAACAGCTCTGTGAAACTAGATTCAACCCTGTCAAATTCTGATTGTGTCGAGTAGTTTTGGCAGAGGTCCAAACAATTGGTGGAACCGTAACTCTGAAAATAAGCTCGCTATGCGCCGTCGATGTCTTCTCTCGCGCAAAAAGGAGCATCTGACGCGATGAAACAAAATGAATTTCTACCATCAAGAAAACCGAGGTGAAGAAATCTTCAGGTGAGGAGAACCTTTTATTGAAAGTTTCGAAAGTCGATAAGAAGATTTGAAAGTTTTGACCGCAAATATATATCCCGACTTGTAAAGAGCAGTAGACAATCTATCCACATCCGCAGAAAAAGGTCAACTTCGTTTTCACTTGATGATTTGTTTATTTTTTTTTTGACGATACTTGATGATTTGTTTATATGCATTGATTTATGCCATTATTACATGTATGTAACCGTAAATAAATATATTTCTTTTATCCTTTTCTGTTAGATATTCTGCAATATTTACTACACTTCTTACTTATTTCCTATTAATATAAAAAAAACAAGGTGTTTAAAAACCTTTTAAAAATCTTTTTAAAAACCATTTGAAAACTTTTTAAAAACCTTTTAAAAACCTTGTAAACATCTTGTAAAAGCGATTATAAGTTGTTTAAAAAACCTTTTAAAACTCTTTAAAAAATCTTGTAAAAGACTTTACGAGGTGCTTATAAGGCTTTTATAAGGTAGAAACCTTATAAAACCTTTTAAAAACCTTGTAAAATTTTTTTGGCGGGAAAATTTTTTCAAAAATTTTTTGGCGAGAAAATTTTTTCGAAAATTTTTTGGCGGGAACATTTTTTCGAAAATTTTTTGGCGCGAAAATATGTCGGAAAAATTTTGTTTTTCTTCTTATTGAATAAAATAATTTTCATGTAAGGGTAAAATAGTCATTAAAAATTAAAGGAGGGCAAAAATAAAAATGGCCAGAAAATATGGTATTTTTGAAAAGGAGTATATCAAAAGGGGTATTTTTAACAAATTCTCTATATATATATATATATATATATATATATATATATATATTTCCTTGTAATGATCTTTTTAAAAATTTAAAGCTGTTTAAATTTTATAATTTTCTTATAATTGCCTTTTAATATTTTTTAAACTGTTAATAGTTTTTTTTACATTATGATTTTTTTCTTTACAAGATTTTAAATATTTTTTTCTTTAAAATATTTTAAATAAAATTAGGGTTCTTTTTATTTTATTTTATTTTTATATAAAAAAATTTATGGTAGGTTTTGAATTTTTACATTTTTATTTTTTTTAGTTTTAATAAATTTATAATTGACATGTGTCAACGTCTGAATGACACAATTGACACGTGTCACGATCTTGTTAATTAGTAATTTTGACATCAAACTTTTTATAATAAGATTTGAATGAAAACATAAATTAATCCTTTTTTGTTTTTGTTATAGTTTTTTAAAGATTTAACTTAGCCTTATTCAACGTACAATACTAGGATCACCACAATATCTTACTTGGTAAAAGTTATTTGAACTATATATATCAACTTCTTTGCCCCATATATATATTCAACTTCATTCACTTTCCACTTGTTTTAGAAATACTATGTAGATAATTAGAGAGAAAATTCATTATTAAATTTAAGATCATATATAATTGATCAATTTTATAGTAAAGAATGATTTGGCATGATGATTCTCATATTGTTTACTAGCCTGTCGAAAGGAAAGCTAAATTCTCGATACAGCTAGTTGCCGTGAACCATATTTGGGCATGTTCAACCTTATTTTATTACGGAATATAATAAAATTATTACGACTTATCCACGAAACTATGTTATATATTCAGGAAAAGGATATAAGTAGTATCATCTCGAACATATATCTCATTTAATATTAGATAATAGAAAATTATTATTCGAAAGAGAAGTAATAACGACGATTTTGTCGTTATAAGTTATAACACCTTAATATATAGATAATAGATTATATTTTGGATCTACTTTAACAAATTCTTTTATATTATTCATATTGGATTGGAGAAGATTGACTGCATTGCAAAGTTGCAATTGGGCGCATAAGTATTCCTAAATTTTAAGTTACTCGAATTTGGGATTTTCATTTTTTTTTCCACACTATAAAATTGAGCTTTGATCTCAGTATTGTTTTAAACCATCTAATAAAATGGGTAAAAAGGCTGACGTTGAAACTATACGATTATTATTAAGTTAGACTTATCAAATCATTTTAATTGGATATTAAAATCTTATTAGTAGTAGTATTATTATTATTATTATTATTATTATTATTATTATTATTATTATTATTATTATTATTATTATTATTATTATTATTATTATTATTATTATTATATCCAAACTAGTCTATCTGTCCATCTTGTAACCCCTGTTATAAGGAATAATTTGATAAGTCTAACCATTTGAGATTTACCAAAACAATTATCACATGCAAATGAAGTCATAAACTTTGTCTTTGTGTGAGATTATGAGTAGACTAATGATGTTTATGAGTAAACAATTATCACATGCAATTGATGTTTCAGATATAATGGTCATAGAAGTCTGCCCCGTGGCAAACGTGAAGGAATAAAGAACCGTTTAGTCTTTAGATGTGCTTAGTTACGTATATTGGCCGAGATTGCCAAAAACTCACATAAATAGATGTCTGACTATAATTTGCCTCTTTTTAAAGGAACTAACGTTTAATGGGTTCAACTTTTCTAGTTATGAAAAAAACGAAAAAAAAAACCTAGATACATATACTCACATGCAATGTAGGTAATATATTTGTTTATTACTTGGTGCTGTACTAATAACGATCTGAGTAATTGTTCTTTAGTAACGTGCTAATAGAAGTATGTAGTCTATATAAAAGGTCACAATCCAGTGATAATTGATACGTGTATGTAACTTATTATAGGTTGGCTTGTGTATTTAAAGAAACATATCAAAATTTGGCATAGAACCTCTTTCTTAGTTATATGAAAATGTTAGTGCGGGAATTAACACCCCCATCACACCGGTCTAAATTAATAAGTTAAACCAATTATCTAAACCGGAAATTTGATTTGTTGTTGGATAAAGCCTTTGAATGAAGGCCCAATGGAGTCAAAAGCCTAGTTTAGGTACGAGGAGCCGACTTCTCAGATCGCCCGGTGGCTGACCTAACAAAGAAGAAGAAACTTTCTTAATCTTGGTCAAATCAATTACAAAAGTAGCTATATTCTGTAATCTAGGAAAGCATATAAATAAAGGGGGAATTCTGTCATTGTAATGCATCGAGCAATTAATACAAAAACTATAATTCTTCATTGTTCTTAAGCAAAACCCTAGCTTGTTTTCCAAGAGATCTAAATCCCCTTTTGTTTTTAAGCTTTGATCGAGATTCCCAGAGAGAGTTATTTATTGAAACTCAGTTTTTACAAAATAAAAAAAATAAATAAAAAAAAATAATAATTGTAACAATAGAACTGTATATATGTATTCTAATTAGAAAATGCACATGATTTAAAATAATGGATAACACACATACTATATCTAAGGCTTTAGATAATAGATAGTAATCTATCTCATTAAAAGAAAGCAAAAAAAAATCTTCATGTAACAAAAGAAAAGGTAATTCAACCAAGAAGAGAAGGTTCATACAAGCAAAAGTTAGAAAATAAGAAACAAAGGCATTCCTCAGTACCACAACAACAAAAAAAATAAAGCAAAGATAAGGATAGTTGGTAAAAGATTCTTGAGAGCTTTGAGCCGGATGAGAGGTAAACACTGTCATAAAATGTGTTGGCATTAGAGAAGAGGTCAAGACTGAGTTTCTCACCGCTTTGAGAAGGTCTACACGGAATAGAAGCTTGACACGATTTTGAGGCCTGTACATATTGATATAATTCATAAATTTTGGAGTTGTATTGTTGTTAATTAGATACGAAGATCGACTTCAACCACGTCTAATTTTCTTTTATGGATATATAAATTATTGCCACCACCTAAGTTGTTTATTAAAGTTAGAACCATAAACTTTTAGTGATTACCAGCTAATTTGAACAATGATGAATTTTTCTTTTTTTTGATCAAACTAATTAAATGTTCTTTAATAATCAAATCATATCTATAAAAAAAATTAGTCAACTAATCATAACCTTCACATTTCTCTCCTAATGAAAACCTTCACATTTCTCTCCTAACGAAAACCCTATAAATACCCACAAAACACTTTTTTTTATAAGAATGTAAATATTCATTTCACAATGAAAGTTTTAGTTACACAATTAAGCATAACCAATTACATGGTCCCATGCCAAAAAAAGAATAAAAAACATGGAAGCATACCACATTCTTGCACCAAATCATCAAATTCAAACCATTAGCATAATGATAATGGTAGAAGACAGTTTGATGCAAGATAAAAACGAATCCCTAAAGAGAGCCTAGAAATCAAAACAACGATGAAAAATAAGACAAAGATGCAAAGCGTTTGATCGAGTAGCAAGGAAGCAGTCCGTTCAATGGTAGCCCGAGACAAGCAAGTGACTGCGAAACCACCGAGCTTAATGATATATCATGGTTTTTACGGTTTTTAATCATGATATAAGTGTGCTTTTTGAGTCTTTTGATTTGTTTCTAGGTTGTTTTTGAGTCTTTACAGATTATCTAGGAATTTGGCACGAATGGAGCAATATGGAACAATTTGGATCATTTTGGAGCATTTTACCGAAGGAAATCAAGTTGGAGTCGGATCAGAGTCCAAGCATCGATCGACACCACACAAAGGAGCATCGATCGACGCTTCTGTTTACCCGACGAGAGATCACAAATTGGAAGTTTTACAAATTTGCCCAAAATCTTCTCTAATTGCAACATGAGCCATGGACGTGTTTTAGGATGTATATATATATTTTTTTTTTAGGTTTTAGAAACCCTTAAGTTATCTTCTAGCAGTTTTTGAGAGAAAGGATATTGAGAGCTTTTGGGAGAGATAGATCTGAATTCTTTGTAGAGAGAAGATTTCTTGAACTCCATCTTTTACTTTTCAATATCTATTGCATGTTATTCAGAATTATGATTTGTATTTTATTTAACATGTCTGAGTAATTTGCTTGTTAGGTTTAGGGTTTTTCATAGGGTTTTTATGAATTATTAGATCTGAGATTTTTAGGGTTCTTAGTCTTTTATGATCTTCATCCTTGGTTGTTCTTCACAATAATTCTTGATTGATCACCTAGAATTGTTATCTTAGGAAAATAAATTGATATGAGAATATAATTGTTTTCCTGATTAAACCATTGGTGAGCAGAATTGTTTCTTACAAAGATATTTGAATTAATAATTCTGCGAACTTACCTAAACCTGTTCTTAAAGCTGATTTTTAACTTGGAATTTTACAAAGAGATTTGGATTTTCTGGTTTTAAATTTAGATATTATCTACAGTGGGAACTGATTTAATTTACCAAAAGTTTAGAGTTCTAGATCTGATCTTTATTGCTTGAACCTTAATTAACTTATCTGATTTAATATTTCATAATTTCCTAAGAAATTCCCTAAGCTTAACTCTTTTGATTTTCTGAATTCACAACACTTTTATTTAAATATTTGCTTTGCTTTTATTTTAATTCAATTTAACTCGTTTAGCATAATTTACAAAACTCTATAATCTATTGTGTTTGATCTTGAGTCTATGTGGATTCGACCCCTAAGTATTGCAGTGATCTCTTGTTTGAGAGAGTAGCTCTAGGGATTAATTTGAGCCTATCAAATTTTGGCGCCGTTGTCGGGGAGCACAAAGGAGCACTTAATGAGGCAGGCAATGCTTACTCACTCTACTAAGTCTATCCTAAGCCCCCTTTGGAGTCAGTAGCACAGAGTCTAGCAACTTCACATCCCCAAAAAGCCATACTAGCACCAGCATCTCACATGATCAAACACTAAAAACACTTTGAGATTTTTCGAAGCTTGAAACTAGGGACACACTAATCAGAAGAGGCTGGAACAGAGGCCGAAGACATTTGCGGCGAAGGAAGCAATAAAATTGAGCGCTAAGGCAAAAAACAGGTGTGACATGTTAAGGAGATGCATGGAGATAAAGCTAGCTACCGCGACGCCGGGAAGCCTCAAACCCTTGATCAAGCAGAGCCAACAACTCCCTCCAAAACGAAACTCACAAGTTACCTGCAGAAGCAAAACAAGTCTCGGAAAGCACCAGTCATCATCATCAATCAACACCTTTGGCTTGGGAGATGAGCTGAGGAATGAAGTCGAATGTGACTTGAAGAAGTTAGAGAAGCCGGCCCTATAAGACAAGCCACAACAAATGACAGACAAAGCTAGCCCAAAACCCCCAATGAAGAAAGAAGCAGAAGATGGAAACATCCGGAGGTTGATTCCAAAGCACTAACAACCTGGCCCAATGCATCAAACACTCGACAGAGGCAAAGCTTACCAAAGTAAGCAAAAGAGCCAGGGAAACCAACTACTACTAACACGGGGCGGGAGAAAAGACACAGAGGTTGAAGACAAGTGGTAGCCGCGGAGGGAAAGAAAGCCGAAGCATCCCTGCGCCTGACGGAGAAACAGAGCACCGTCGGACCACCACTGTAGAAGAGCCACCGCACGCCAACAGGAAGGAGAGGTGAGCTAATAGAAAACCCCACCCCCACCAACCACTCGCCATAGAAGAAAACTAACCGCCGCTTGAGTAGCTACGCGACAGCCACGAAGCGAAGACCATCGCCGAAATAACACCGTGAGGAGCCTCACAACATCAGATTTGTCGTCTTCAAAACAAACCGGAGGATGCGCGAGAGCACCGAGGAGGTGAAATCGCAGAAGTCAAAAGTTAAATTTCAGGCAAGCCGATGCCTTTTCTTCTAAAGATGGAGCCTCCGATGAGCCAAAACCACAAAGCTCCGGTGTCATACTCGGCAAATCGCCTACCGGAAAGAGCCTAACCGCATAGCGGGGAAACTGGGGGCCCTCTCGCGATCACGGCGAGGAGCACCGATGACCGGAGAGGCGAGACGCACAGCAGATCTAGGGTTCAAGCGGCGGAGGTTTTGGGAGAAAAATCGCACGCGCGTATACCACACGCGCCCGATTCGAATACCACACGCAGATATAAGGTATTCAACCTTTTTGCCACACAAAACACTTAATATTTATCTCCACCAATCTCAAACAAACTTAAACTCACTACTACTTCTTGAGCCTTACAACTCCACAAACCAATGGCTCCGAGAACCTCTCTTGCACTCTTCCTTTCTCTCAACCTTCTCTTTGTCACTTACACCTCTACGGCTTGTCCTAAAGATTCCCTACAGCTCGGTGTTTGTGCCAATGTTCTGAAGCTAGTGGACCTAACATTGGGAAACCCACCTGTAAAGCCATGCTGCTCTCTCATCCAAGGCTTGGCTGACCTTGAGGCTGCAGTCTGCCTATGCAGTTTGCTCAAGGTTAACATTCTTGGAATCAACCTTAACCTTCCCATCGATCTCAGCGTACTCCTCAATATTTGCGGTAAAAAAGCCCCAACGAACTTCCAGTGCGCGTAAGTTGAATACTTATAACATACAGTTTATGAATCTGGAACCTATTGTCTTATCTTGTTTTATTTTAAGGTTTTTTTTTGTTTGTATTTTACTTGGATTATTGTTTATAAGGAACGTACGTTCTCATGCAACTTTGTACTCCCTTTATTTTATTTTCGCCAGCAAGTATGTACTCCTTTGCTTTATTGTTCCTCCATCTTTTTGTAACTGTGCCGTTAAAATTTGATAAATAATTCACTTATTACACTGTTCACTTAACATTGCGTTCCAAACGCTTTACTTCAGATCGTCAGCTAAACTACCCTAGTTGCTAAGGCTAGGGCTAACCACATGGTCCGTACTCGTTACACACTTGTCTTATTAATATTGACCAATACACTCTCTCAATATTGCTTCAACGCTAACCATAATGGCTCTTTAGAAACTCTGTCGCCACTTTCCTTTCCTTTAACATCCTCTTCTTTTCCCTAACTGAAGCCACCTCTGCCCATTGTCCACCATCAGTGGCGGATTCAGCAAATCTTTTGAGAGGGTGCAAAAAACCCCAAAAGTGTTCAGTTGGGGATTTGAACCCTTTACCTCAAATATTATGGGGTGCACCATTGACCACTAGACTACTTACATCACCAATTAGTTTGCATAAACTAAACATTTTATACTTTTATGTGGTGAACTTGCACTCCCTCTATTGAACGTGGGTCCGCCCCACCATCGTCTTCTTACAAACCATAGCCAACCCGAAGCGCTCCTGCCGTCGAGACATGCCCAGAAGATATTTTGAAGCTTGGTGTTTGCGTTAACGCGCATAACTAGTTCAATGTGAGCATAGGTGCTTCTCTGGTTTAGCCGTGTTGCAGCCTCGTTGACGGTTTGGTTGACCTAGAATCTGGGGTTTGTCTTTGTACCGCGTTTAAAGCTTATTGACGGTTTGGTTGACATTTTGGATTGATTTATTCTGCATCAAAAAGCCATGCATGGTTTACAGTGTTTATAGCATCTAGCGACAGCGTACTCTGAAACTCTAAAACGTGCAAGGTGTCTTTGAATTAATCAAAGTCAGGCCTTACAATAAGATCGACGGAACGAAAAGTCTAAACCCAGAGTCGGTTAAACCTAAAAAAAACAAGATTTTATTTTCTCGTCAAACTCGCAAAATCTTGTTTTCCCGCCAAAACTGCAAGCAAAATCTCATTTTTAAATATTTATTTAATATATACGAAAATAAGCAAAAAACATAAGTAAATTAAAACCACTAAAGCATAACCATTGTAGATAATAAAAATTGAATGGATCTTGAATTATTAGGTGGAGGAAAGAGATGATGATATGGAATGTTAAAAAGTAAAAATTAGGGTGTTGAAAAAAAAACCAATGTACATAGTCTTACAATAAGATCGACGGAACGAAAAGTTAAACCCAAGAGTCGGTTAAACCTCAAAAAAACAAAATTAAGTTAATTTTAGAATATTAACTAGGTTTTACCCGATGTCACACTACGGATCAATTATTTTTTCTAATATTTTTTGTTATACCTTATATCTGATTTTGTATTATACAAGGGAACGGCAGTAGTAGTGACGGCATTATTAACGGTACAAGACAAAAACAAACTTTTTTCACCAGCTAGGAGAGAGAACATAGCATTCCTCTATTAAGAGGGCCTATGAAAAGACAATTAGTTAAAGGAAATAACACAAACAGTGTAATTTGGATTGGATTCTTAAAAAAATAACCCTGATTGGATTCTTAAAAAGATACATAATACACATGCTATAACAATGATTTTCTAACCCTGATATGATTCTTAAAAAAATACATAATACACATGCTATAACAATGATTTTCTAGAAGCATAAGCATGTTATTATACAATACGTCAACATCAAAAAAAAATTATTGGATTATGTCAAACGCACTATTACCACTTTCTTTTAGTTCACACAGGAAATTTCTTGCAACAGAATCCAATGAAAACCTCCCAAGGTTTTCAAATATGTTTGACAATAGGTCCGACGATTGAACTTTTGTGACATCTACTATCTCTAAGAGAGACTCTGAAGATGGTACCTTTGGTCTTTCTTACATAGTGCAAGCAGATAGTTTTCTGTTATTTAAAGATAAAACAAAAAGGTTAACATTTCCACAAAACACCAGAGTTGTCATAAACTGAATATGGCTAACCTTGTAAGATTGATAAGCCTTCCCCCTTATTACCTGTAACAACCCGTCCCGTGGACCCCATTAGCCTCACTGCTAGCCCACTAGCCTCACTACTAGCCGCCCAAACTGATCCAAAGCTGGCCTTGCAGATCAATTGGTGGCAACTTGTCCTGTGGGGAAGGTTGTTAAAGGGTGAGGACCAGAATTCGAGAAACGTCTGGCGCACCAATAACCTACTGGTGGATTTGGATGATAGTTCCATTCCACGGTGAGTGGTTAGGATCGATGCCCTGCAGGGCCAGCTTGGCGTCCGTTTAGGCGGCTAGTAGTGAGGCTAGTGGGCTAGCACTGAGGCTAGTGGGGTCCACGGGACAGGTTGTTACATTACCATCAATTGTACTGCAAAGTTCTTCAATCTTCTCTCCATCGCCAAGTTGGATCCAAAGAAGCATTTCATAGTAACCAAGTCTCTCAACCGAACCAGGACTATCCTCACTAATCACATCCTTAAATCTATGGAATTCCTCTACCATATCCATATCAATCAAATAATCAAGAAGAGGACTGTAAACTCTTTCTTCAATCAAGAATCAGTGATCTCTCATGAATTTCAAAAGCTCAAAAGCCTTCTCGACATGGTCAAGAGCATAATTTAGATCATTGCTTTTCTCCGCATGCTCTAAGTAAACTCCAATCATGGCACTGTATTCAGTTACACTCATCTCTTTAGCCACCCTATCAAAAGCACCAAACATAGCCTCGGTGCCTAGTTTCTGAGCAGAGTTCTAATAAAGATTAGATCATAGATATATTTACCTGGATGTAAGGATAGGTATTAGCAGCTGCTTTGTCACCGATAAGCATTGAGTCACAAGTCGAAGTATTTTTAGCATTCTCAGCTCTGGACTGAACCTGAACAAGACCACGGTAACAGTTTCTCGAGTACCCAGCCGATATCCCCTTTGAAATGATTCTACTTTTTGTGTTTTTCCCTTTGTGAATCATCTTAGTCCCTGTATCAGCTTGCTGATAGTTGTTAGTCAACGCAACAGAGTAAAACTCGCGAGCCGAATCATCCCCTTCTAAAACCACGCTTGGATACTTTCAAGTAATCGCCGACCCTGTCTCAACCTGAGTACAAGAGATCTTGGAACGATCCCCAGCGCAAAGACCACGCGTTATGACAAAATTATAAATCCCACCTTTACCTTTTTGATCCCCATCATACCAATTTTGCACAGTAGAGTACTTAATCTCAGCTCCTTCACCACAATAGAGCTCAACGACAGCAGCATAAAGCTGATTCTTATCATAAGAAGGAGCAGTACATCCTTCTAAGTACTCAACAAAACTCCCTGCCTCAGCAACAATCAAAGTCCTCTCAAACTGACAAGTCTCCATAGCGTTAATCCGGAAATAAGTCGAAATAGGCATAGGGTATCTAGTGTTCTTCAAAATATAACAGAAAGACCCATCACTAAAAACCGCAGCATTAAAAGCAGCGTAGTAATTATCATCACTAGGCACAACTCTTCCCAAATACTTCTTAATCAAATCAGGATACTCCCTAATAGCTTCAGAGATATAACAGAAGATTGTTGATGTCCAGATCGGTTACAATTAAAATGTTTAGTTCTGTAAAAAGGAGATCGAAATTCTCTTTGTAATTCGGTGCCAAGGCACAATAAGTCGGGCTACAATGTTGACTAGGCGAGTTAAAATAGCGAAAAGAAAGACAACAGACGAGCTGTGAGTTATTGTGATTCTAAACTTTGAATGAGATAGAGTTTGTACTTTATATCCGTATTCTTTCCTCTTTTTCGCAACCCTGTTCCTCGAACGCCATACGTCCGTATTTATAGATAATTGTGTCGGTTTGTCCTCCAAAAAGACCAAAATACCCCTCCTACCTATGAGGTTTATTTGGACCTTTTATGGGCCGGACCTTTTATTGGGGTGAGGATCTACCCCTAACAAAGATTACACCAAACTTCTCAAGAGTCTTCCTATGAGCAGTAGCTATTGAAACACTATCGAGAACCGCGTCAACAACAACGTTAGCCAAACGTTCTGCTCTGTTAAAGGAACACCTAACTTTGAACCTAAACTCAAGCATCCACTCAGGTTCCTCTTTCAATTTTGAAATCGACTGAATCGTTTCTTCGAATAAGCCTTTAGGGATCGTGAAGGAATCGATGTCTTCGACGAACACGTACTTTTTATCGTAATCAAGATTTTGAAAATACTGTTGAAGCTGATCGGCTGAGCTTGATTATGAACTGATTCGGTAGCTTCGATGGGACGTGAGTCAATTCTAACATCGGCTCTGATTTTGAAAAGTGGTCTTGTTGGATTTAGGGTTTGGGAGATGAGAATTTGAAAGATTCGGGTTTTGGATGAAACCTTTTTGGTGATTTTGAGGAATCTAAAGTGGGTTGTGGTGAGAAGCCGGAGACACCTTTTTTGAGAAGAGACGCCATTGATCCCCTTTTTATAAAACGGAAGTACACAACTTCAAATTGGTAGAGTATAATATTAATATAGGTTATAACTAAGATTAATTATTTGATAGGTTATATGGATTAATTATTTGATAGGTTATATAGATTTACGATTAGGATCCTCTTAAAAATATAATTCTAAAGAATAAAATAAAATCTCTAAAGAATATCTAACTAACCATATATAAGCAAAAAAATCTCAGAAATTAATCACTCTTCCGAATATTACAAGTAATTTATGATTATACTAAAAATAAAATCTTACCTTACTTTATTAGAAAATTTTGACTAAGTAACGGGTCAATATTTGAATATTTAAATTTATTTCATATATTTCTTTTGTTGAAATGTATAGTTGTATGTACTATAATAAACTTTTAAATAATTCAATTTGGAATCTTTAAAAATAGTTTAATTTGATATTTTTAAGTATATCATAAATATATGATAGATCAAAAAGTTAAAAATTATAAACACTCTAATTTGATTTGTTATAGCACAGTTCAATAATATACTATAATATGAAAAAAATTCAAGAAATATGATTTCTTGCAAGAGCACGGGTTAAAATTTCAAAAATATGATTTCTCGAATTAAATTTAAGTTTGGAATTATGTTGTTTGGTAGGCTTTCTTGGTCACGATGATTTTGACAAACGTACATTACATATTTGGTCCTAAAATTAATATGTGTTATACTATAAATGTTCCATCTAAAAAAGCTTATAAAACAAATAAAATAATCATATATATGATATTTTAAATAAAAATTAGCAAATAAACTATTGGAAGGAATTTCAATCTGTGTTATATAGCACGGATCATATCCTAGTATGATGTTAGAAAGCAAAAGATAGGAATAAGAAAATAAGAGATGAAATTTGAATATTTTATTAGATATTTGAAATTTGAATATTTGATTGGATATTGGTTATTTGATATGATGAGATATATATATATAAAAAAGCTACACGTGCAATCTTCATTAATGTAATATATGGTGGATATATTAAAGAATAGAGACATTAATGCATAAATGATAAACGAATTGAACAAAATATAAACGAATTCACATTTCATTCCAACAAAAATGTCGTTAACGGAGTAAAATAATTAAACGTTTGAACAAAAATTTTGATTTCCTAATTTCTTCCCCTGGAGCAAGAATAGCACCAGCCGGGCGCATAAAGCAACTCTTTGGTTCCGTTGTTTGAAACTGAAGAAACCGACCGAATCAGCAGAGACTTAAAAATAAAAACGATGGCAACAACCATAATCAAAAACTTAATCCAGAACAAACCTTAAAAGCTGCATTAATGACTTACCCGGATATATTTATTCTGGGACAGAAAATATGTCTCAGCCCGGATATGGTAATAAAGATTTTTCCATCGCATAACTAAGGTTTTAATAATAATTTAACCATTAGAGAGTTTATATTTTAGTCGAATATGTAAGAGATTCAGAACTGCATATATGTACTTGATAGATATATTTATTGGATATGACATTTAGAACATAAACTTATATTTGGTTGCTTTCATAATATTGTTATTGCTTCACCATAAATTTTGGATCAATAGCGAATCCGGATCGATTGTGATTTGCAATACTGATCACTGATCAGCTAGAATTCTGTTTAACTCGGTAACCATCAAACAAATTAAAAACACCAAAAAATTCATGAACCGGATGACTTAAATATAGTTGTCAAGCAAGTTAAACTCTTCTGCTATATCTGCACTGTAATAAATTACATTATATTGACCCACAAAAACCCCGTCTCATGTTATCCACATAAGTAAATGTTATGTATGCATCTATCATGCTTGAATCTTTGTTATCCAAAATTCTCATCTTCATATTTTCTCCATAATAGTTTAGATAAGATATTTATTTTCTGAATTACATGTTTCCTTCCCTATAGATATATTAAATTAGATGGTCATTTTAGAAATATCAAATAATATGCTACCAAAATTACATAAGTTCCAATATATACATTATCATTATTTTTAATCTAATGAGTTATGAACACTTTTAAACACGTTCATAACTATTGGCTACTTATCAAGTTGTTGATTTAATTTCAATTATTTTGTAATTTGTAAAGAAAGATCCACAAGTTAATTTGACCAGGATCCAACGGTCAAAAAATAGCTGGTCTATATGACCAAAAAACAAAACTATCTTTTTGATTTTTTATCTTCCAATCAAAAATATTATACCCGTAAAATATGAAACAAAAAATGTAATACATTAATAAACAATTTATTTCTTATACTACATATATATATATATATATATATTATAGAATTACATGTTGTCTTCATCTATATAATTATAAATAAAGTAAAATAAATCACAAGTAAAGTATACTTCACGTAAGAAGTGTCTTGATTTTACTCCTCCCTGTTTTACCTTAGAAAATACAGACATTACAATCGTAAATCATTTTTAAATGTCTTTTAATCAAGCAATTTCAAAAATTTGATTAGACTATGGGCCAGTTCGTTCAAAGTCGTGCCTACCCTTGGGCAAAAAAGGCAAATAATGCCCCAGGCCACCAAAAAAATACTAAAATTTTAGGCCACATTTTATATAAAAAGTAAACTTATATATCTAGTTAACTTAATATAATGTGTTTTTAAAAAGAAACTTTTCATTAGAAATTATATTTTTAAAAATACTATAATTTTTATTGAGATTTTTTCATCTTGAAAATAAATTCCTTACTAATATATAACAACATAAGTCAAAGAAAATTAACAAAGAATAACTAAAAGTAGTACATGTGGAAAATGACTACAGAACATTGTGAGTTAACAAAAATGATTTTTATTTTTATTTTCATATTATTGGTTTTGTTATAAACATTTTATTTTTATTTAATATTATAATAATTTACTAATAAATATTACAAAAAAAAAAAAAATTCCCTAGGCCTCCATAATTGTGAGCACGGCACTGAGTTCGTTTAATCATGCAAATTCTCGTTTTCATGAAATTATCGTAACCTTCTTCTATCTTAATGTTCACGTGTACTTTAGTTTACATGTAATTTTGGGACTATAATATATGAATTTAATATATTATTGATTTAGTAAATTAACTTAATAGTTGCATCTTTGGGTTTTTTTTTGCTTCATACTCAAGATGCCATTAGGTTAATATCTAAGGACAAAACTCTGAAACAAATCAATAAGTTGAGGTATGTGAGAAAAAACATCAAAATAAATATTTTGATTTTAATAGAACCAAAGAAACACCAAAAAAATACTACCAAAAAAACACAAAAAGAAATATTTTAATAGAACTACAGCTATGAATCCGAGTGATCGACTTGTCAATAGAAGCCGTATTTATACAAAAACAAATAAGCTATCATTTATGGTTATAGGAAATCTTTCATCATTAAATATATATATATATATATATGTATATATATATTCTTTTAATAGTTATGGTTCCTAAGATTACTCCAATGGTCAGTAGTTTAGGAAAATGATGATTCTTAATTTTTAAATTTTTAATTGTCGATTACTTATTGAAAGTACAAATTATTAGGTATATATTTGATTCTGATTTCGTTATTATCTTTAATTGATTTTTCCGAGATTTTGGTGTTAATTTTCGAGATTTTCCTAGATTAAGTTGCTAAGATTTTATGAACTTCTCTTATAAATTAAATGCTAATTAGTTTAATTGGTTGTTTAAATCTACGCTAATTATGTGGGTTGCTTTATTTAGATTTTGTGGTAGGTCTTAATTATTCCGATTTTTATGTGTTAATATCTTTTAATATTTGTTTGGCTAGTGTAATGACTATCAATCTGTTTGGCTTCAATTAATTTTGAATTCAATATATTTGGATTCAAGGATTATACATATCCTTATTCATATTTAAGTGGCATTTCATTGTAATAATTTCTAACTCTATGTCTACTTATTAAAAATGTTTCCCTTTTAATAGTATAGACTAGATTAGGACCCGCGGTACACCGCGGAGCAAAATTATTTATAACTAAAATATTTAAATTATAAGTTGTATTTGTTGGTTAAATATGTTATAATCATATAATAATTGTTAAATATAATAAACCATATAATACTGCAATATAATTTATTTTTACATAATATTTATTTAATCAATTTAATTAGATATGTCTATTCTCTGATACCGACAGTGTTAACAAAAGAATGAAATGATATTTTACCCATTGTAACACCGAATTAATGATATTTTTTAATTTATATAAATATCGATAAAACCCGTCATGCTATATAACCCCGTCCCGAGATATTTTAACTCACACTATATCATCTTATCTTTTAATATTTATTGTGTATCTACGGTATAATATTTATCATATTTAACTTTTTAAAAGTTTTAAATATTTTTCATATTTAACTTTTTAAAAATCTTTAAAATAAAGAACCGGAATAAACCAAATAAAAGTTTTTAAAGTTTAAACGCCTGATAAATCAAGATTTCTACTCATTTGTATTCGGAATCATTTTGGTCTCTTTTATAGTACGACTATGAACCATTGCCCATTTTTTTTAGACAGTGTGAGATATTGTACCCGTATTTTTTTATTCATCTATTGAGTAATATATGTCCGTTTTAAAATTTTTGTATTACATCATATGCAGGAAAAATTACAATATTTATTAACTAAATGTATTATAGAATAATTCAAAATAATTTAAATATAAATTTAAATAAAAAATGAAAGAGAATCATATATTTATATGTTTGAATGAGGTAGAAAGATTACCTTCTTTTTTAAAAGTTTACCTATAATTAATTTTGAAATTTAGGTAACAAACATTAAAGTCAATGCATTAATTGTAAAAACTTTCCAAAAAATACTTTTGAGCAAAAACTGCTGCAAAAATACTAGTATAGATTTGGTGGATATATTAAAGAATAGAGACATTAATGCATAAATGATAAACGAATTGAACAAAATATAAACGAATTCACATTTCATTCCAACAAAAATGTCGTTAACGGAGTAAAATAATTAAAGGAAAAATTATAAATAAAGGAGCTTTTTCCAAAAATTTGGCTATTTACACTTTTTTTTCAAGATTGTCAATTGTGACGAAAATGCCCCTACTAATAGAAATAATGAAGTTTTGAAAAATTTGAACCAATAAACAAACAGAAAACCCATGTTAGTATACAACTGTTAAAAAAAAATTTGAAAAATAAAATGTTTTGGGTGTCAAAAATCAGTTTGTAAATTGCTGATTTCTGGTCTAAATTGTTTAGAATAGACTTTCTACGATTTTTTCTCTTTCTGAAACATTTAGATTGTTCATTCTACAGTTTGTATATGTTCTAAGAAGTTTAGACAGAAAATTTGTTCTAAAAATTTCTTTTTTTTTTTTTTTTTTTTTTTTTTTTTGGCAAACAAGATACTTTCATTCAATTAAAGCCCAACAAAGGGTGTGTTCTTACAACAGATTACAAAGTAGACATAGAAAGATAAGGATAAAGGCTCCATGAGCTTAACAAAAGGATTTTCAAACTGGCAAGGTTTTACAATCTTTGAGAAGTCTATTGGATCCAAAGTGGATTCGTATTCGAAGTGAGGCTTCACGAAATCCTTGACCAGCGATTGGTCATAAATGGCTCTAGCAGATAATGCATTTGAGCGAGTGAAAGGTTGTTCCACGGGGGAACACTTGTGGGGTTTGTCGCCAACATGAGGAGATTCAAGAGCATGGGATCAAAATCCTTCATGTCTTTAGGAGCAATCCTCATGGTTCTAGATGAAGCAATAAACGGGAGTCGAAGAGAATGGGAGCCAAGTCGAAGCAGGTGGGTCATCCCTCACATGGCAATGGAGGTAAATGAGTTCCACACAAAGCTTGTCATCAGCTTGATCCTGGAAAGTGTCAACGGACCCAAGCATTCGGTCTAGTGGCGGTAGATGGTGTAGGGGATCAAAAGGTTTAGCAGTAGGGTTCAAGCAAGCTGTCGGGTCAGAATAGCTATGTCTATATAGAGCAAGCATCCGGACAGGGTGGATAAGTTGACCCGAGAAACAAATCTATCACGCAACTGGAGAAGGCAATGTTCGCTATCGAGGTATACTCGTCTTGACCAAGCAGAGGTCATTGGTACATCCACAGAGATGCAAGATATCTCTTGACTGGGTTCAAGGAGCATGTGAGAAGAAGCAGGGCACTTGAAAAGTTTCGGTAACCCCACCTTCTATGAGATGGGGTCATAATGCCGTTACAGTTCAAGCAAATCCAAACATAAGTAACAACCCTAGGTGAATCTAAAGGCAAGGTTCTCAGATAGGTTTTGTACCAACTTAGCGACATTGAGCGATCATGTTCTATTTGCAGTCTTCGGACAATTAGAGACATGAATCGGTACAAAGATAAGCTAAAGGAGGAGTACAAGTAAGAGATTAATGGATCAAACCTGGGCTTTAGGAGAATTAAATTTGTATCACACCTTTTATAAATGGGCCTTAGTGGAATTAGAGGTGGGCCGAAATCCAGTTGGTGAGAGGGGTAGGTCAAACGGGGAGCACCAAGAGAGGTTAGGATTGCGCCGCCGTCAGCCCTCACCTTTGTCATAGCCGAGCAGGTATCGGTCGGAACCCCTTGGACAAGTATCTTTCCGAGTGCTCACAGAGGATGCTGGGAAGGTCTGGGTGAAGCGCATTGAGAGGGGTGGAGACCAGAACCGATGTCGGGACCCAGAGAGGGAAGGCTTCAAAGGGATCCAAGAGAGAACCAGATTCTTAGATCTGAGCAAAACGGGTAGATCTGCGTCAAGATCGGAAGTTGGAGCACAGCTGGTAAAGGAGTGTTCTCTTGGTTTTGGGTTCGACGGAGAATGGATGTGTCGAGATTGAAGCGAGATAGGATTCGTCGAAAAGTACCTCTCTCCTCTTGTCGAAGTGAACAAGCCGCCATCGAACTTAGGAGTGCATGTGGTGGGAAGAAACGATTGAGAAAATGGCCAGAAACAGAAAAGAAAGAGTTTTGGGAAATAGAGCATAGTATAGAGACTGGAGTCCCGACGCCGGCAAGCAAAAGCTTTGCCGGCGCCGGAGAGGGTGGTGTACAGTGGGACCTCGATAGTTGGGACAGAGAGAGAACTTGAATTTACAAAGGTTTTCTTTCTAGCCACATTTCTCCTATATTTGTCTGTTCTAAAAATTTCAGAACCTGAATTTTGTATGTTCTACAAAATTAAGAATATGTATTCCACGTTTTTCTTCATTCTACATCAATTCAGAATTCGTTTTCTACGTTTTACCCTATATATACTAAAAGAAGTAGAAGATATATCCTAGAAATTTTTAGAATTTGTAATCTGTAAACCTTAGAATACCTTAAAATAGAAAGAAAATAAATTAAATAAGGAAAATGAATAATTTTAAATATTTTTAATTTATGGTTAAGATTTCGTAATTATTGTTTAGATTTGTTCTAATACATTTTAGAATGCGTATTCTAAATTATTTAGAAGATAAACAAATTAAGAAAAATCAACATTATACCTTAACGTGATCGATCACCATCTCTTCCACCTTCCACAAAAGCTTTCACTTATCTGTTTATGATGAAAATCTATGTTACTTGTGGTGTATGGACATTGGATGCCAAGAAGGAGTGGAGATTTACTGATGATGAAGAAAAACGTGCTAGATTACTGACTTTGCAACCCACTACATCTCTTGAAGAGTTGAAGGTTATGGTTTCAGAAGACTATGAAATAGAGCAAAATATGTTTGATGTGGAATTCAGTTATCTATCCACAGAGGTTAAAGTTGATTGTCCTCCTGTTGTTGTGACAAATGATAGAGGTATGAAAAATTTTCTTGCATATCTGAAAAAGATAAACATGATTCGGTTGTGTGTTACTTTCAAAAAAGTAGTTGATGAAGGTGATAGGAGTAAAGTCCAGTTCGATCTGAATAAGTTCCCAGTTGATAGTAGCGATGGTAATAATGTGGAAGTTGATGTGGGAAAATCAGTAGGTGTTATTTCAAGGAATTCACCAAAGCCGACTAATGATGTATTAGAAAAGCATACTGATGATGCTGCTGGTTTTAAGTTGGAAGATTCAATGGTAAAAAAGGGTGAATATTTCAGCAGTAAGGAAGCTTTACAGGCTACTATGGAAATGTATGCAATGAAATATAACTGCGACTAAAGGATTACAAAATCTGATAAGAGATGGTGGTGTATAAGCTGCATTGATAGTGTTTGTAACTGGCGTCTCCGGGCTGAGTGTTTACAAGCGTCTACATATTTCAAAATCAACAAGTTTGTGGGTAACCATACATGTGCCCCTTCAAAAAAAACTCATTTTGTAGGACTCCATCTGCAAGAACAATTGGACATTTCATTAAGCAAAGCTATGAGGGTGTGAAGGAAGGTCCTAAACCGAATGATATATTTAATATTATTCGTTCAAGGTACGGCTGCGAGCTAACATATCACCAAGCTTAGGAGTCTCGGGAGTATGCAGTTAACGAAGTTAGAGGAATTCCTGAGAAAATTTATGCTAAGATTCCAAAATACTTGCACATGCTACAAGAAGCGAATCCTGGTACGTTCACAAATTATGAAACTGACTTTGATGGAAGATTTAAATATCTATTTATTTCTTTTGGTCAATCAACAAGAGGGTTCTACAAGTCAATGTGGAAAGTGATAGTAGTTGATGGTACATTTTTGAAGAATAAATACAAAGGGGTTCTCCTAGTTGCTACAGCTGTAGATGGTAACTCCAATTTGTATCCAATCGCATTTGGAATTGCTGATTCTGAGAATGATTGTTCATGGGAGTGGTTTTTTATGCAACTTAAGATGGTTATAGCTGATGAAGAAGGTTTATCGTTTGTGTCAAATAGAGCTACATCGATTGCTAAATCAATTGGAAACATCTATCCATTGGCTAAACATGGTATTTGCATCCACCACTTGATTAGTAATGTGATAACATATCATAAGGGCAGAGGTGTCGCTGGTAAGGTTGCAAAAGCATCAAAAGCTTATAGAGTTGCTGAGTTTGAGAAAGAGTTTGGGCAAATTAATAATATTAGTCCTGCTATTGGAAGTTATCTAGAGGAAGCCGATGTGACAAAATGGGCTCGCTGTTATTTTCCGGGTTTTAGGTATGATATTAACACCAACAATGCAGCTGAATCAATCAATGCTGCTTTGAGGACACCCAAAGAGTATCCAATAATTTCTTTGTTAGACAGCATCAGAGAAATGATGACACGCTGGTTTTATGAGAGTAGAGAGTTAAGTGCAAAGCATAAAGATCCTTTAACTGTTGAGGTGGAGAAAAAGATTTCAAGAAGAATGGAGAAAGGCAAATTCATGAAGGGTTATTTGATGAGCAGATCGCAGATCCAAGTTAAAGGAAATGGAGTAGACTACATTGTTGACTTAGAAAGAAGAACTTGTTCATGTGGAAAGTTCAGCATCCAAAAACTCCCTTGTAGACATGCTATAAAAGGAGCTTTTGATATAGGCAAGGATCTATATCCTTATGCTGATGATGTGTATACCACTACTGCATGGAGATCGCAATATGAGGAAACTATTAATCCAATAGGTGTTCCTGAAGAAGAATGGCGAGTCCCATTATCATCTGTCCAACTCTTTGAATCATGACCCAAATAAAGCCCACTCGATTTCAAAATAAGACACAACAAAAGTAAATAGTTTGTTCAAACAGTTTTCTTAATTTCAGTTAATAAAAATCAACAAATTATATCTGAAAATATTATTTAGGGTATTATTGACTCTTTTTTAGCCTCTAAAACCTATTTGACCAAACTTTTCAAAAAAAAAGTGTAGATGGCCAAATTTTTAGAAAAAGTGTAAACGTTTTGATCCAATCAAAATTTATGATTTCCTAAAGAAAAGAGTGTAGATGGCCAAAATTTTGATCATAAAAAAAATTTTCAAACAAAAAAAAATGTAAATTTTGATTTATAAATTTTGATTGGGTAACACAATTGTTTGAACATAAATTTTGACCCAATCAAAATTTTGAACATAAAAAAAGTGTAAACGTTTGAACATAAATTTTGATTTCCTAACGTGCGTAGTTGGTCCTTCAACGATAATAGACCAGGTCCATAAACAAAAAAGACTAATAAGAGACCATGTTCACATTATATATATGTTGACGATAGTGCATGGGATGTACCAAACCGTGATTATATATATGTTGATGGGGAATGTTGGCGTGAGAGACAAATCTCTTTGAGATTATGATAATTAATTTTTAGGTATTTCTATCAATTGTGTTACGGGATTTTTTATCTGTCAAAAAATTTTTACTTGACACACACAGTAAAATATTTTAATATTAATAAAAACTAAAAAAAGCTCTATGTTTATTCTGTAAAAATTAGATATTGTTTCTTACTAAAGCCAGAGTATATATTAGTTAATGTCAAAGTATCAAATAATTTTAAAAAATATTACTATTTTGTGGTTGAAGATTGTTAATGATGTTTATTAATCTAGAGTTTAATTCAATTTAGCTAAAGTTTGGATTAATTATCTCAAGTAAATCACTCTTCTTCAGAATAATCTAAAAAAAAAAGGTAAAATTGTCATTTAAAGGAAAAGAATTTGTTATATAAGAGGGGATGTCTTTCTTCTCTCTCATACATCCTCTTCAGTGTTTGTCACTCCGCCATGGAAGTCCAAACCCAAATTTTTGAGAAGGTTGAAAAGTTCTGCAAAAAGGTCCGAAAAAACTCAGTGCAGTATGCTAGGAAGAAAGTGGGAGGGTTCAACAGCTTGCGACCAAAGTTCGTCTTTCTCCTTTTTTTTATTTCCATCTCATGCTTGGAATATAACAAAAAAATCATCACTGTCTCTCTCATCTCATGCTTGGCGCATGGCTTGATGATTAATCGTAATAATGTACGGGATATGCCAGAGCCTTGTACGGAATTGCAGATCATTAAACTCTAGCGCGTGGCAAGATGATTAATCGTGTATTAATCGTGCTTGTCATGTCAAGTTAATTCCCTATAATAATGATTATTGTGATAATTTTATTTTAGAAAATTTAAATATGTGAATAATAATCAATTTTTTAATATGTGAATAAATTCCGGTTTTGAAAACGTTTTAGATCTAATGATTTTATATTTTAATAACTAAATATGTAATAAAATGATTAAAATAAATTTTAAAATTGAAATGTTTGATTTCTTTAATTAATTGTAAATGAATATTCCTTAATTATTCAATAGCAATTATGTGTAAATGTCCATAAAAATGATGGTGATAAATTCATTAGTGTCTCGATCTCTCTCTAACGACAACACCTCAGCATTTTCTTGAAAATGGTTCTCTATTAATATATAGGGGATATGTGTAAATATCCAAAAAAAAATGAGGACAATAAATTCATTGGTATTTCTTTAATGACAAGACATCAACATTTTCTTGAAAATATTTTTCTATTAATATATAGGAGATTTGTTGCAATTTGGTAAAAAATTCACATAGAATCGATACGATTATTTTTTTAGTTGGCGGAATATTGAATTTTTTTCAATTTGCATGTGTGCTCTGTTTATATCAGAACGTGTAGATCCAGGAGTTAGCAGAACGTTAGTGGCGACAAAGCTTTTGGTTCGGTAGAGGTCGAAGTAAACATATAACAAGATCAATGTTTCTTTTAAGCTGGAACAATCGTTGTTCTGAACTGTAAATAACAAAAGTCACATTTTTTTTTTTTTTTTCTTTCTTTTCTCTTCACACACATTGTGATTTACCACACAACTAAACCAAACACATACATACACACACACATTCTGTATTGGTGACCTTTTAGTTTCAAGCCATGTCTCCTCCTTGTTGCTGTGCAAGATACCTCTCTCGGCGTTGCTTCTGGTTATTACAACAAAGGGGAAAAAACATTAAACAAATTATAACCACACTTTGTTGTCTTATGAAAAGAAACAAACAAACCCAGAGATGATTAATCTTATGAAAATAATAAGCATTGCGTCGCACCCATTCATCTATTACAAGTCCTTCTCCAATTGGCTTTGGACCAACAACACCCTCTGATGCTTTCTTCCGTGCTTCATCTACAGCATCCGCTTCTGCTAATTGACTCTTCAATTTCTCCATCATCTTTTTGGGAGAAGGTAACAAGATTAAAGATCAGCTATATTTAGAAATGTCTCAAGCAGAGAAATGATCCCAACTAGTTCACAAATGATGGAAGAAAGACTCACGGGGTTAGAGCTTTCAGGATCCAAGAATACCACACGCATTACTTGCTCCACGGAGACATGCTCTTTTTGCTCCTCAAACTGCAAACACACACAAAAGTCTCACTCTATCTTCTCTTCAAGATTCTGACCAATAGTTATTATTACCATTGTCACTTACCAGCTCAGGCATATAATCCGTTGGGACTTTCATCTTCAGGCTCATAATTTTAAACTTAACCCCGCTCTTTTGTTCCATCGGCCTTTCACTATTCTCAGGAGGCTCAACAAACTTGAAAACTAACAATAAATAGAAACAGTCAACACATAATCCTCGAAGCCAATGCTCAAAATACCAATTAATCAAGCAGACTAAATTGTTGCATACAATATACAAGAGAGAAAATAGATAGAAGCAAATACCAGTTGCGATAATTTCTTCCCCTGGAGCAAGAATAGCACCAGCCGGACGCATAAAGCAACTCTTTGGTTCCGTTGTTTGAAACTGAAGAAACCGATCGAATCAGCAGAGACTAAAAAATAAAAACGATGGCAACAACCATAATCAAAAACTTGATCCAGAACAAACCTTAAAAGCTACATGAGACTTGCTCGTATTCTTAATCTTAATGGCACTCCTGACTTGCTTCCCGGGCTCATCTTCAAACAAAGTTCATAAACCTAAATCAGTAAATCTTTAAAACTAATTTGCAGAAACACCATCCTACGACCTGAAATAACTACCTCATTACAATCTCATTGTAAACTAGAGTGAATCGTGAAATTGACAACTAACTTACACAGTTTATAGTAACCTTATCAATCTGTATATGTAAATATTTTTTATTTCCAGTAAGGTCAACATCATCATCTTCAATATATATTATCCAATTTCATAGATTCCAAGGAAAAAATATGCTAAAACCCAGTCAAGTCCATATCACACTATGATCCAAAAACAAATCAGTCAAATTCTAGTGAGAAATTATAAAATCAGTTAATTCAATTGATTCAATGGAGATTGAGATTAGAGTAGTAATTATATAGAACTCACAGGGGAAGTAGAGTTTTGCAGAAGGATCAAGCTTCAATCGACGTTTCGTAGGAAGAAGCGATCTAGCGACAGATGACATAGAAGGGATCGTGGCGGCGGCGGATTGATGATGGTTTTGTTGACCTAATCCTTCTACTACAGGAGGTCCATGGTATTGAAAATGGCGTGTTTGATGAATGTAATTTTGATTTAGATGAGACGATGACGCTGACGAAGAAGTAGCCATGGATGAGGAAGTAGCTTGAGCGTTGTTGGAGTTTCGAAAGGGGAGTTTGAATTTGCCCCAACGCCGACCATCGGGATCTGATTTCTCCTCCGTTAAGGCCATCGGAGAATCGGGGAAAGCTTCAAAGTGGATTTGATTGGGTTTAGTGTTTTTTTTTTTTAATTAAAAGAGAAGACAAAGAAGTAAAAACGCAGAATGAAATAGCGTTTATGCTTTTGTTTGTGGCGATTGCGTTCTGAATGAAACGGTTAGGTTTATAGTATAAGCTTATCATCGTCTAATGTATTGTACTGGTTAGTATAAGCTTATCATCGTCTAATGTAAAGTTATTAAAATACAATTTTACCCTCATTAATCACCTAAAAAAGTTTACTATATTTGTATATTTAAAATATCTAATTTTGTAATTTTATGTCTTAGTGCTAACAGCTGTACCAATCACATATCATTGTTAATAAATAATAGCATACAGCTATGCAGCATACTGCTCATGCTGCATAATGCTAATGCTTCACTAACCGTTGTTCCAATCAAGGCCTAAGATACGGTTAATAATGCAATCGCAATATAAAAAAGGACGTTTGAGATTTCATTACTAGTGGAAATGTCTTTTGATAACTGTATCATTTTTATTATTTGAAGATGAGGATTTCATATGTAATTTGAAGATAAATTTTTTTTTATTTCGTATCTCATATAATATATAGATTATGATAATGTTTTTAAACTGAGTTTACATAATTATCGAACGCTCTTAAAAAAAAAAAAGAGACATCATAGTCCAGGGCCACAATTGTAGAAACAGTTACATGTGTACTTGCCAGAGGTTGGTGGCGTCTCAACACAAACTCCGTTGCCATTTAACTGCTTGAAACACTCTTCTCTGCACTTTGCCAACAAACATTGTGTTCCCGGGTTTAGTACTTTCTTGCATCTCTTTTGTGCCTCAGTTTTTGGAACAATCGCTATTACTGCCAACCAGTATATAGACTAGTAAGTATAAAGAAAATCATTGTACATTGACATATTAGATCGTTGATCATATACGAATTAATAAAGTTAATTAAATTACCTGAGAGGAGAACTACAAAAACCATGACATAAGAAAACAATTGCTTGTTCATGGTGCGTGATTTTTTATTAATATTTGAAAAATGTTTGAGAAAGAAATCGAGAGAATGTGAATTTTTATTATGTTATTCATGAGCTCATGGCCAACACTTATATACAATCCTCTAAGCTCTCTCGGTCAACACTTGTGTGATATTAAGGAAGGAGATGATTCTCTAGAGATTGTATCAAAGGCTTGACCGTATCAATATATACAATCGTACGTATAAGGAAGAAGGTATGAGATGAAAATATTTGAAGATGACCGAGACAAGTTTTGACTGCCTTCCTACAAATAATTGCACACCTGTAATAGAATGTCTCACAATATATCATCAAATAAAGGGCTGAAAAAAGTTGTTGATTACACCAACCCTTTAACAAAACAACAAAAGTTGTTGTTGATAACATATGTCTACATGATATTACTACTACTAGGTTAGCGCACATGAGAATTCAACACTATTTAATTTTATAAATAATGTTATATTCTTTATTTATAGTAAATATATTAGTTTATTAAAAAAAATTCATGATCTCTAATGGTTTTCTGCATTTAAAAACCCCTCAAATCTACATTTTTCAAGTTAACCGACCATCACCAGAAATACAATCAGTTATATGAATCTAAAAATAATAATAATCAATATTAAAATAGTATTTGTGTTTGATTTCATATCATGTTTTTCAAAACTCAAAATTCACATTGGATTATTTTTTTTGTTCAGACATATATTTTGATAATTTTGTGAGTTTAGAAATCAAGTTTTATAACCCGATTTATTTTGATGCACCTCAAACAATTATATATCACACATTAAAAGATTCCAAGTTGGAGGGCGAAAGAGAAAAAAAAAAAGATTCCAAGTTGGAGTTTATTATTATAATCCAAACACATCATATGCAACATTACGTATCATCAACGTTATTAAAAACAAAAGAAAATCTTATACTCTAAAGTTTCAATTAGTAAATTACTTACTGTATTCACAAAGTATAATGAAAATGTTTGATTTGATGATAAACAAACCATTTTCTTCATAGCTTCTCTTCAATACGTACATAAGAGACTTTACAGAGAAGTACACAAAAGTAGGATAATTACAAAAATATTCACAAAAAGTTCAAACTCAAAAGCACAACCAAAACACAGTTAAGAAACGTTTCAGATCAGATCTAACAAGAACTCCAACAGCTCAGAAACATGACAGTCCTTAAAGATTCCTCCGCCTGCCTCAGCTTCTCACTCGCCGCTAAACCAAATCGTCTCGCTTCAAGATCGCCTTTATTAAGTCTCCTCACCGAAGACGACGACGACGAAGACGAAAGTGAACTCTGCGGCGACGAGACTGATTCTTTGACGGAAGATCTTAAAGCCGTCGCATCACCGCCGCTCTCCTTCATCAACTTACCGGAAAACTGACTAATCACTCTGTTCATTTATAAAATTTCTGATCCTTTTAGATTTGTTTTCTTTTTTTTTGTTTCTCTGCTAAATTTATGGCTTTTCAGATTCCGAAGAGAGAGTTTTGTTATTCTTTAGAAGAAGTGAGAGGTGTTTTTGTTTATATAGAGGGACAAAGTAAGTGAGTGAGCCATATGATTTAGGAGAAACTACCGGCTGAGTCGGTATTAAACCGGAGGCTCGACGAATCTTGAGATTACTATTGGATAAAGTGACTGACCAGTGGCGGTTAAGAGAAGGTTCGCGACATGTGGTGGGATATGATCGAAGATGAATCTATGGATATTTTTATTACTTTCTCTTTACTTTAATGTCTTTATTCTTTTTTTTGATAAAGAAATTAAAATATCTACATTACATATGTCGTTTTTTTCTGATGGATAATTATGAATCATCATAATTACGATGTTTTTCACTTTGACGACGAAGTTAGTTGTTTCATTAATCGTTTCAAGATAAGTAGATAACGTTTATTTTTGTTTTGCTTCACGTTGGCTATTGTAAATTACTTTTTTCTGATAAGGTTGTCTACTCGAGTTTTTGACCGAGTTTTTCACCGAGTTTTCTTTTCTATATTTTTGTATTTCAATCATGCTTTTTCTTCAACACGACTTCATAGTTTATAGTTTTATGCTCAATTTTAAAATATTTGATATTACGTTTGAAATCATTTGGAAACTCGAAAGTGTAAGGATATAATGTTATAAAATACGGTCGTTTTCATGTCATTTATTTGTGTTGTACTACATGATCAAAAGAGCAAACTATGGATACGTAAAGATAGAAGATTAAAAAAAAAAAATGGATTTTGGGTGGTGTGTGCTAATTGCTAAAGGGACAAGCTTGTCTGCCACTAAGTTGTTTTCCCTTCATGTATACACTACTTGAACCTCGGCAAAAAAAAAGGTTTGATCCATTGTTGTAAGCCATGCATCATGCATGCACCAAGTTCTTCATTTGTGTATCCATTGTTACCAACAGAGAGTCTAAAGCTTACCCCCTCAAGCCGAGCCTATATATATGTGCACCAACACGATAGAAACTACGAACCTTTGTAATTAGATTTTGTTGTAAATTAGAGAGTTTAGGAAGTAAATCTCTTAGGTTATTATTGATAGGAATCGAGGTTACAACAAGTATATATAGTGTTACAAGTCTCAAAGCTAAAACCGACATACTAATGCTATCGCCGAATGGGCTTCGACTAATGGGCCAAAGACTCTCGACCAAGTGTGGTCGAGAGGCAGAGTATCGATGGACTGGATAGTGGGCCGGTCGATGGAATCCACTAAGTGTTTTACAACACTCCCCCTTGGAAGATATGACCGTGCCTATGTTGGACGAGATCGCGGCAATGTGCTTAGGGAATGCTGCCTCATTAAAACCTTACCAGGAAAACCCATTGGGACAAAACCTTAGTAAAGGAAAAAGAGTACAGCACACATTGCTCCCCCTGTTCCAAACATCACTCCAAGTCCTTAAGCTTCCGCATTCCAATCTGGTGCGTGAGCTTCCTGAATGTTGTTGTCGGTAATGCCTTGGTGAAGAGATCGGCTGAGTTGTCGCATGACTGAACTTGCACTACTTGAACTTCTCCGGCCTTTTGTAGTTCATGTGTGTAGAAGAACTTCGGCAGGATGTGCTTCGTCCGATCTCCCTTGATGTAACCTTCCTTGAGTTGTGCGATGCAGGCTGCATTGTCTTCATAGATGACCGTTGCTGATTTGTCTTTGTCCATGCCACTGTCTGTCCGAATGTGCTGAGTCATTGACCGCAACCAAACACACTCACGGCTGGCTTCATGCATGGCTAGGATCTCCGCGTGATTTGAGGATGTGGCTACTAGAGTCTGCTTCATAGAACGCCAGGAGATTGCTGTACCACCGTGTGTAAACACATAACCTGTCTGTGATTTACCATTGTGTGGATCGGAGAGATAACCTGCATCAGCAAAACCAACTAAACCTTCTTTGTTATGGTTAGTGTAAAATAAACTAAAGTCTGTCGTTCCTTGTAGGTAACGCAGAACATGTTTTATACCATTCCAGTGCCTTATGGTCGGACAAGAACTGTATCTTGCCAGAAGGTTTACTGCGAAGCATATGTCAGGTCTAGTGTGGCTAGCCAAGAACATTAATGCTCCTCTAGCACTGAGGTAAGGCACTTCAGGACCAAGAATTTCTTCATTGTCCTTCTTAGGAGCAAATGGATCTTTATCCACTTCTACACTTCTCACTACCATTGGGCTAGTCAATGAGTGAGCTTGCTCCATATTAAACCTCTTGAGTACCTTTTCTATGTATGCCTTTTGATGCACAAGGATCCCATTGTTTATGTACTCAAGCTGCAATCCCAAACAGAATTTTGTCTTGCCTAGGTCTTTCATCTCAAACTCTTTCTTGAGATATTCTACTGTTTGGGCGATTTCCCCAGAGGTTCCAAGGATGTTTAAATCATCCACATATACTGCTATTATCACAAATCCCTTATTCGCGAATTTCTTTATGAATATACAAGGACTGATCGGGTCATTTCTATAACCTTCCTTGGCTAAATATTCACTTAGCCGGTTATACCACATTCGACCACTCTGTCTCAGTCCATAAAGCGATTTGTCTAGCCTTATGCAGTATTGGTCTCTAGAACTCTTCTTGTCTTTGAGTTCTATACCCTCTGGTAATCTCATATAAATTTTATTATCCAGTGGACCGTATAGATATGCAGTTACAACATCCATTAACCGCAAATCTAAACTTTCTCTTATGGCCAGACTTATTAGATATCTAAAAGTCGTTGCATCCATCACAGGGGAGTATGTCTCCTCATAATCTACGCCAGGTCTTTGAGAGAATCCTTGTGCTACGAGCCTTGCTTTGTATCTAACAATCTCGTTTTTCTCATTTCTCTTTCTTACAAAGACCCATTTGTGTCCAACTGGTTTAATTTCTGGTGTTATCCTTAAGGTCGGACCAAACACACTTCTCTTCTTTAAAGAGTTTAGCTCCACATCAATGGCTTCTTTCCATTTAATCCAATCTTTGCTTTGTGTACACTCTAGTATAGATGTGGGCTCATGATTCTCATTTATTTCAAGTGCTACCTTGTATGCAAATATATCATCAATGTCGACATCTTTTCGGTTCCATTGTATTCCAGACATAATATAGTTTATCGAGATCTCATTGTTGTCAACTCCTTCAGGCTCTTGAGGTTCAGCGTCCTGAGCCTCATTTGGTGCCGTAGGAGTTTCTGTGACAACGTCTGGCTTTACTATAATTCCCTTAGCCTCGGTCTGTTTTGCACTCTTTGTTTTCCGAGGATTTTTATCTTTGGAACCTAGAGGTCTACCCCGTTTTAAACGTGGCGTAGACTCTGTAGCAACTTGATTATTGTGTTCCTTGTGAACATCAATACGTACTGGTGCATTGCAAGCTGGTATGTACGATTTTGTTACTCTTTTCGGGTCAGCAAAGGAATCTGGCAATTGATTAGCTAGCTGTTGAAGATGTATAATCTTCTGAACTTCTGCATCACATGCTATAGTTCGAGGATCTTGCCATTCTAAGGATGTTTGATTCCATGTCAATTCTTTTCTCAGCTTGCTGGTCTCCCCACCTAGCATGGGGAATTCGGACTCAATAAATTGACAGTCCGCGTATCTGGCCTTGAACAGGTCTCCTGTCAGTGGCTCGAGATACCTTATTATGGTGGGAGACTCATACCCCACATATATTCCCATTCTCCTCTGTGGTCCCATCTTTGTTCTCTGTGGTGGAGCAATTGGTATATAAACGGCACAACCAAATGTCTTAAGATGGGATAAGTCTGGCTCTTGACCCGATAGGAGTTGGGATGGGGAATATTTGTGTTCACTAGATGGCCTGATGCGTATGAGTTCTGCTGCATGTAAGACTGCGTGTCCCCAAGCCGACACAGGAAGCTTCGATCGCATTAACAATGGTCGAGCTATCAATTGTATTCGTTTAATGAAGGATTCAGCTAATCCGTTTTATGTATGTACATGTGCCACAGGATGTTCCACACTCACCCCCATGGACATACAATAATCATTAAACGCTTGGGATGTAAATTCACTAGCATTGTCAAGACGTATAGTCTTAAGTGGAAAGTCCGGAAAAATGTGCTCTTAATCGAATGATTTGAGCTAAGAGCTTAGCAAATGCTAAGTTTCTCGTGGATAACAAGCATACGTGGGACCATCTGGTAGATGCATCTATCATCACCATGAAATATCGAAATGTCCCACTTGGTGGGTGTATTGGCCCACATATGTCACCTTGTATCCTTTCCAGAAAATGTAAAGTCTCTCTTGTGACTTTTACTGGTGAAGGTCTTACAATAAGTTTCCCTTGTGCACATGCCACACATGTGAGATTCTTAGGGAGAACTTTTCTATCTTTAAGGTTGTGCCCTTTTGAACTCTTTATTAATTTACGCATCATGTTAGTTCTCGGATGGCCAAGCCGGTCATGCCATAGAGTGAAACTCTCTTTGTATATTTTATGCTTAGCCAAGTTGGCTTCTATCATGTTAATTTTCACATGGTATAAACCAGACGCTAGGGTAGGTATAGTCTCTCTTGTGCCATAAGCATTGAAACGGCTGCTATGGTAATGTCTGCGACCACCATATCTTCTGCCACCATGACCATAATGGCCATAGTGTCTTTTTCTGTTGATATAGTTGGTCTCATTGGGTCCTTTAGGTAAATCAGCCTTGGGTGCCTCTGGTAATGGGGCTGTTTTCATTTTCAGCCTGTTACCCTGCTCAGCTAGCAGTAGACACGGGATGAGAGCTCCATAGGTCCGAAAACCTCTTTCACGATACAAACGCTGAAGTAGCATATTGTCGGCGTAAAAAGTAGAGATGGTCTTCTCTATGAGTTCATCCTCGGTCACCACAGTACCACACAACCTTAGGATAGAGACAATCCTAAAAAGCTCTGAGTTATACTCACCCACGGTTTTGAAATCGTGGATCCTAAGGTTTTCCCATTCCAATCGAATCTTTGGTAGGAGTACCATTTTCTGGTATCCATATCTGCTTTTCAGCTCTGTCCAAAGTTGGAATGGGTCCTCTACCATGAGGTACTGGTTTTTAAGGCTTTCCTCAAGGTGATGACGTATATGGCGTGTAGCCGTATACCTTGCCATATCGGAACACTCACTGTCCGGCTGGATGCACTCGTGTAAGTCCTTGGACTTCAAGAGGATCTCGGTGTCCAGCTTCCATAGTAGGTAGTTCTCACCCAAAGCTCTTAAAGCAGGATGGATCAACTCTTTAACCTTTGCACTACAAGAAAATAGTGTTATTGCTATGCTAAAATTTGTTGCAATAACTCTATATTTTGTTGCAAATTTGAAAATGCAATAAAATTGAGACACTTTTTCTATTGTTGCTATATGAGCGTTGCAAATTGATATTTGTTGCATATATGTTGCAAAATTTGCAATAAATAGACTCCTTGCTATATTGTCGTATTAATGCAACATTACTTTTGTAGTAAATTTGTCGTATAATTGTAACATACGATTTGCAACTTTCATTTGTTACAAATTATTGCAACATAAAAAGTGTAGAAAATATTATTACAAATTTGTAACGAAGTAATATATTGCTATATGTGTTGTATTAATGCAATAATATTTATGCAGCAAATTAGTGTATATATTGTTGTAAATAACTGCTACGTAAAACATAAAGCAAAAAATGTTACAAATATTTTTCTATATTTTTGAACCACAATATTTTTCTATTTTTGTTTGGCACATGATTTAGTAAAATTATAATTTTTTATTTAATACTTTCTTCTATTCATATATATTATGGATAAAATATAGTGAAAGAAATAACTAACTTTATTGAGTAATCAAATATTGAAATATTCCAAAAATGCAAAAATAAAAAATAATAGAAAAAACTAACCATAAATAAGAACCAAGTTTAGAATAAAAACTCATAACTAAAACATCGAAGAAACATAGTTTTTCACAGCAGTAGAGGATGGACGGAAAACAACATGTCAAACATTTTCTCTAATCCTTCAAGCTTGTTGAGCCTCTCTCTCAATTTTGCATTCTCTTTATAAATCTACGAGCCTCATTATTTTCCACATGATTTTCAAAGGTGGCTGACGCTCCACCGTTGACCGAGAGTTCACTGAGAAGAGCTCCTAGTCCAAACACACCACCGTTTGTTGCCATCACAATATCTATGATATATGATAAAAAGTGTTTGTGAGACAAAAAAAAAGTTAATGACAATTTATACATACAGAACAAAAACAAAAGTTAAACAAACCAAAAGCTAATTATGTGAAAGAGAAACACAGAACTATACCTCAAATTAAAAAAAATCGCTGGGGCAAAAAAAAAAAAAAAAAAAATTGGATATATGATAGAAAAACAAAATCGAACTAGTTACTACCACAAAAAGCATCTATCTAGTTAATGAGATGTTATACTACTTCACACAAAAGCTAATAGCTAATAAAATATTATACGAAAAATATAATGGATCAATGGAGAAGTGTGTTTAGTTTGAAGATGAAGTCGTGAGTCCTAATGTGTTGTATTTGATAAACTGAGTCATTTTAATTATATATAAGTAGAGAATAAAATAAAATCTTTGATACTAAATAATAGTGGATTTATCCAAATCTTTCAAGTGTTATTGAAAATAAAAGGAGGTAACAAGCGGGAAGAAGCTGAAAAATTGTTTATTGAACGTAAATATGAGAATTGGGTAATTATCCAAATTATTTTCATATGAGTTGAAAAATGAAAAAAGAAAAAAAGGAAGTGGCAAACGGTGGTGGCAGGGAGGACAAATATTGCTATGATATGGAGATTTTTGTTTTGATATTTCCATCATCATAAAAAAAGATTTCCCTAGATTTTAGTCTTGTATCAAAACAAACTATTCTATAAAACACTCTAACGATTATTTTATTTTTTCTTATCATTTTTTCTAAACCAAAGTAAAGCAAGAAAAAAACATGAAAAACCACGGAATGTTTATCGAAAAAGGTGAATACTCAAAGGATGTTTACATGATAAAATTATATGTTGCCCACAAGTTTGATTTAAACAATTCATATGATGAACAAGATAAATTAGAAGAGTTTGATCTCAACAAGAAAACTGGAAAAGCTTTAGTGTTGGATATGTTGATGATTTATTTATCCATGCATTATTAGCTTTTGTATTTTTCCAAGTTTCTGTTTGGTTATTTAATTTTCTTCTATTTCTCAAAGTAAAACATGATCGAACTAATAAAAGATAGAAGTCATGATGAACATTATCATATATTTTATATAAAAAACATATATCAGACGTTAATAAATTTACAACACATTAGAAATATCATAGATATAATATTTATTTTAACTATTAATTAAGTTAAAAAGATGATATATATTAAGCTAATTTAATTGAAAAAATGTTGCAAAAGAGTTATAAATTGTTGTAAATACTTTAACAAATGTGTCACATATCTTGCAACATATTTTACTAAAATTTTCTTGCAAAATAGTCACAACTCATAACCGTTGAATATTTCTTGCAAAATTTGCAAGACATTTTTGTATATCGCAATAATGTTGCTAATTTGTAATGAAAAAATGCAACAGACAGTTCTGTCGCTATTTTGCAATAAATTTGTAATAAAATTGTTACGTGCATTAATCATTGCAAATATATAGCAAAAAATGTTACAAATTCTTAACAAATACAATCATTGCAAAATATCGTTGCTATAACACTATTTTCTTGTAGTGTTGCCATCTGCATAAATATAGACAATCCGATGGTTAGCATGCGGTATTTGAGACCGAACCATGCAACAAATAATTTTCAGGTCATGCGGTATTTGAGACCGAACCATGCCTTAGGTCATGCGGTATTTGAGACCGAACCATGCCTTGCCTCTTATAGATTTTTGGTTTAAATTCATGCATGCAAGACAACAAAACTAAATAGCTAGATGCATGCAACAATTTCCTTATTCCTAGATAGGATTTCCTTATTCTTATAATTTCCTATTTGATCTAGGATTAAATATTTTCGATTTTAAGGAATTTGGATAATTACTATTTTAATTAGGAACTTATCCTAACCAATATTTTAATTTCCGATTTAAAGTTTTAATTTATAGAAACTTAACAAAAGTTTTATTTAATCGGATTAATTTAGGATAATTACTATAATTTTAATTTGGAAATTATCCTAGAACAACTCTAAAATTTTCGAGTTTATGAATTTAGGATCTAGGGAATTTTCTTCTTGAATTTCTCAAGAACAGTTTGAACAATCCTAAAATTTTAATTCATGCAATCGATTTTATAACAACCTATACATGGTCCGATTTTAATTGTTATGCATGAATGATCCAAGTTTTAATTTCCTAGAACAATCTGTTTTAATTTGATCCTTATGAATCTAAATTAGTTCTAGGTTCTTATGCAACAATCAAGCAGTCAATCAACAATTTTCAAGCTTGATATAATTTGGTGCAATTTAACAAACAATCTAACAATCCTATGTGAATAGATTTTAAAGTTTATAGGATTATAGATCTTAAATTTGTTTGTTAGTTTACTTGGATATTTTAGGGTTCAATAGTTTTTAGATCCAGATTCAATTATGTGGTTTTAAGAAGTTTAGAATTTTGTTTACCTTAACACCACAAGGATTCTGACTGGAATTGATCTGGGAGCTAAAGACCTCAGATTTCTCTTGACCACGAACCACGAACAGCTTCCCCACAAACAGCTTCTTGCTTCCTGCGAACAGCCTTCGAACTCACCCCCGATCGACGAACCACGAACAGCAAACCTCGACCAAGCTGTCGAGAGAACTTTGATCACAAGCTAAGAATTGCTTGTGAACAAGAAAATCTTCGAACATGAAGTGTTTGATCTCGGATGGAAGTAAGAACAGGAAGTCGGTTTAGGGTTTTAGGGTAAGAGGGAATTGGCGGCTGCTTTAGGGTTTAGGGATAGAGGCTATCGTGCTGATAACGTGTTGTAAATTAGAGAGTTTAGGAAGTAAATCTCTTAGGTTATTATTGATAGGAATCGAGGTTACAACAAGTATATATAGTGTTACAAGTCTCAAAGCTAAAACCGACATACTAATGCTATCGCCGAATGGGCTTCGACTAACGGGCCGAAGACTCTCGACCAAGTGTGGTCGAGAGGCCGAGTATCGACGGACTGGATAGTGGGCCGGTCGATGGAGTCCACTAAGTGTTTTACAACAGATTTCATTTATCCATTTGGTGGTGGTGGCTTCTGTTTGGTCGTGATGGTGATGGCAGTATATTAAGCTAGGTGAAGTATGCAAGTTGTCACAAAGTCGAGTATCGTCTCTGAATAGTGAATTTCATCCGAAAGGTTCCCATCTTTTTTCTTTTAATATAAAGATTCCATATACTGTTTTATTATTATTTGCTAAGTCCCAACATGCTATAGCCAGAAAGGTACGTTAATGTATCAGCCATTCTAAATAATTTTTTTTTTTGCCAAGATTTGCAAAGTCTCCATGTAATACCGACATCGCAACACTGAACACTCTTGAGAGGAAATGTGGGGATTATAATGGATCAATCGCCAAGCTTTAATTACCCAATAGTAATGTCAAAATTGTGTAGGTCCATAACTCGTAGCATAATTAGCATTTCCCTTTCTGGCTACGACATCTTAACCACATATTTGTTTTTCTTTTAGTTGAACCCACAAAAAAACGACGACAGGATTCCATTTATCTCAGAACAAGTGGTCTCAGAAATTTGAAATATGACATGGCCGACATAGTCAAAGCGAAAGAACATAAGCCGAAATTAGCCATAGCCACAAATAAATAAATACTTTCTAAATTTATTTTATAGGATTTTATTAATTTTTAAAAAGCACAAATACAACATTACAATATATCATTTAATGCTTTATTATATATTTATATACATATTGGAAAAAATCATTTAATACTTTATTAAAAAAAAATCTAAACAAAGGACATTATAATGAATCACTAATAATATCAAGTTCACAAATTGGTTTTTTTTTGTTTTTCTTAATATTTATAACCCGGAGTAAATTCTAAAACAGTGGGAGAAGCACAGCTAGCTATATATAGACATTTTCTTCGGATCTTTAAATTGACGGTAAGCAATGAACCCATATATGTGTGGGTCTCGAGAAACAATGTATTGGAGTTTCGCAAAATAGATGAATCGAACTTAAAACGTGTTGGCGTCCCAAACTAATCTCCTTATCACTTGCCCACAAGACCCCGGCCACAAATTGTTTTGTTTTGCTGAGGATTTGGTTCGGTTGGTCCAAGCCAAAGAACAGTCTCCCATGTCACATAATTAATTCATTGTGTTATTAAACTTTTAAATGTTAAAAAATACAAAATTTTAAGAGTTTTGAAATGAATTTTGAAATTTTAACATACACTCCCAAAGATTTCATAAGAGTTTTGAAATGAATTTATAGTTTAGGAATGATTTAAATTTAGTTGACCAACAATCAGATTTATAAAAATTCAAGTTTAACCCACAAACCTCACAAACAAATTGATTAGATAAGCAAATCGTTTGAATGAGGGTTCTTATTTATTGCTACTTCTTCTCATAGAACAACTGCAACCACAACATTAGTGTTGCACTAACACCAAAATTAGTGTTATATTATATGTTTATATATATTCTTTTTACATAGTGTTATATCATATGTAAAAAACAAATTGTGTTATTTTACACATATATATATATATATATATAATTTACTTATTATTATTTTATAAATATATATATATATATATATATATTCTTTTATGATTACTTATAAGTTATAACTTAAAAGTCTTGAAAATCTAACAATTATTTACAGATTTTTATTTTTATTTGATAAAGAAAATATTTTTTGGGTGAAAACATCGTATATAATTAATTATATATCCTCCACAAAGATTCAATCTTTTGGCACAATCAATATCTATCTCTCATTTAGAGAATCCATAGATAAATGAAAACAAAACATAGATAAAATAGAATTATAACTATCCAGTTCACTAGGCTTGGAACGTATATCAAACAAAACCGGTTTAATTTTACCGGTTTACGTTCCGCCACAGATAACAACAGCCGCGATGCACATTCTCAACACCGGCGCTCGATACTCCGCCGTTAAATTCTCACCGGTATTCAGTCCTTCCCCTTCACCTCTCCGCAGACGATACTTCATCGTAAGGTCTCTCTCTCTCCTGCCTCAAATCGATTACTTGTCAATCTCTGTAACACATTTCTAATCTCTGTAATCGTTTTTGATGTGTGTGTCTCTGCAGAGCTAATCTTCCGTTTCCGAAGCATCAAGCTAAGTATCATAAAGAGCTTGAGGTCGCTATTGATGCCGTTGATAGAGCTTGTCGTCTCTGTGTTGATGTAAGCTAATTTTTTAACTCCATTGTTTCTCAATTCTCAGATTGGTGTCTATTAAAGCTTGGGATTTTTTTTTGACAATTGTTTAGGTCAAAAGATCGCTTTTTTCGTCTAAAGAGAAGATTGTTGAGAAGAATGATCAAACTCCAGTTACAATTGCTGACTTTGGAGTTCAAGCTTTAATCAGCTTAGGTGAGATACAATGAGCAGGCTTGTAAATGAGTCTCACTAGTTTAGTTTTGGTTTAAGTGATTTATGTAGTGAATTTGTGCAAAAGAACATTGTTTTCATGAAACTCTGATTTCAAATTTGAGTCTTATCTTTGGTTATTTGTGATTGGCAGAGCTTTCGAAACTGTTTCCTTCAATACCTTTGGTGGCTGAAGAGGACTCTCATTTCGTGCGTGCTAATAACCTCGTAAGCTCTGTGGTAAGTGAAGTCAAATCAAAAACAAGCATTGAAGACAATGACTTGTCTGATGCTGATGTACTAGAAGCAATTGACAGAGGTGGCAAAGATGCTTACGCTTTTTGCAACAAACCAGCTACTTATTGGGTATGTTATATATGAATGAGTCTCTAAGATCCATTTGTTACTGCCTTACGTATCGTCTTCTATTCATTAGCTAAATGTTGTCAACGTTGTGCCCTGTTAATCTTAAGATATATACCATCCACAGTTTATTGTCATTGTTGAAGTTTGTAAATCTTGGAATGTCAGACTTGAACTGAGAAATGGGTAATAGTCAATTTTTGTGTCCCCTCAAGAACTAAAATAGATGATATGATACTTTTCATTATACTGTCCATGCTGTCTGCAACTCACTTCCATTTATTTTCTGCAGGTTTTGGATCCAATTGATGGCACAAAGGCGTTTCTTAAAGGAGATGAGGGTTTATATGTGGTATGACTCATAACCCTGTGTTTTCTTTCAGTGTCTTAAATAGTTTCTTATGAGAGCTACGGTAACCATTTTGTGGGATTGATAATTTGAAATATCCTCAAAAACATCCTTGCTATGCTCTACTTATTGCTATTTTTTTGCAAAAGCACTACGAATAAGTTCTGAGCCATGGACAAGATAGATATCTCTCATAAGCATATGTATGAGTTGGATATGAGATTTCATGTTGTTTTGTTCTGTTTCTGAGATCTCAGGTAGGATTGGCCCTTGTTGTAGATAATGAAATTGTGCTGGGAGTTATGGGATGTCCAAACTGGCCAGGAGATTTATCAGATCAATCCACCGGAACTCTAATGATCTCGCATATTGGCTGTGGAACGTGGACCCAGGGGTTACAAAATATCTCTGGCAAGGTAAGCGGTGACTGGACAAGGTGTTTTGTGGATGCCTCCGTTTTAGTGAACAAAGCAAGGTTTTGTATACAAGAAAGCGACAACTGGGAATCACTTCCTCTCTCTGGTTTCTTCACTGCAAAAACAGTTTCAGATGACTTACAGCATAACGATATTATTCTGGTGCCCACATGTAATGGAAGGTATCTATCTATTAACATTTTTAAGTTCTTCATCCAACAAAAATTAGAAATGAACAATATTACCTCTTTAGAGTCACGTTATAATCTATGAGTTGCAAATTATGGCATTTCCCTATTTGTGTGTACAGTTTGTGCAAGTATATGGTCGTAGCTTCTGGTAGAGCAGCAGTTTTCCTATTCCGAGCCAAAACTCAGAGAACAATAAAGGTACTCTGGATTGTTTGATTCTGATCTACGCACATCTACTTTTTTCTTTTCTTATTTTGTTGTATATATACGAGTATTTCTCATTCTTTAGAGATTGTCTTAAAATTAAAAACATGTAGGCTTGGGATCATGCTATTGGAATGATTTGTGTTCATGAAGCTGGAGGAAAGGTTGGTGAAAATCTTTATAGACTGTCACAAAGCCATTCTTGTTACCATATATATAGTTCCAAATTATTTCATCGATGAGAGTCTTACAATTAGACATCTGACTCTCGTATCTTATCAGGTAACAGATTGGGAAGGAGATGAAATTAGTTTGGAGGAAGATCAATCTGAAAGACGGGTCATTTTCCCCGGAGGTGGTATTCTAGTTAGCAACGGAAGTTTACATAATCAGCTTCTTGAGATGACATCATCTGCTTCACCAGCTCTTTGATTCATCACTATACTTCTTATACACTTGTGAAATTATTTATATGGTTCTGAGATTATTCTTACAGAGATTATGTATACTGTGACTAGAGACAGACGGGTGGTTTGTAACTCCAAATCAGTCTCTCCATTCTTGTGCTATGATTATCAAAATTCAAAAGCTATAAATATGCATATCTCCTCCGTTTTGAATGATAGTTGAATGATTCATGTTACCAAATCGAACAATCTGTTCTAAATCCACTTACCCAATCATATAAAGCCCATTAAGAAACTGTCCAATATACCGTGTCCTCGCTTTTTCTTATCTATGGCGCATCCCATTGGCCAGGTCAAATTTTTCATCTTTGTATATTTTTTTCTAAACTCAAAAATTGGTTTTACGATTTTTTTTTTTTTTCTTATTTTGTATTTCTTTGTTACCACGGATTTTATAATTTTAAAAAGATTGTTCTGTTTTTCTAAATTCTTTTTAGAGTGCTTTATGATCCCATTTTTTATGATCCTACTTTTAATAAAACGGAAGTACACGACTTCAAATTGGTATACCATATAATATTAATATATGTTATAAATAAGACTAATTATTTGATAGGTTATATAGATTAATTATTTGATAGGTTATATAGATTTAGGATTAGAATCCTCTTAAAACATATTCCAAAGAATAAAATAAAATCTCCAAAGAATATTTGACTAACTATATATACGCAAAAAAAAATCTCATAAATTAATAGAAATTAATCACTCTTCCGTAGATTACAAAATTTCTGATTATATTTTTTTGTCAAAGAAAAAAAAAATTCTGATTATACTAAAAACAAAAATCTTACCTAACTTTATCACAAAATTTTGATTGAGTAACGGATCAAAATTTGAGCATTTAAATTCATTTCATATATTTCTTTTGTTGAATTGTATAGTTTTATATACTTTAATAAACTTTATAAATAATTTAATTTAGAATCTTTAAAAATAGTTTAATTTAATATTTTTAAAATATCATAAATAAATGATAGATCAAAAAGTTAAAAACTATAAACACTCTAATTTATAGCACCGATCAATAATATGTCACTACAATATGAAAAAAAGTTCAAGAAATATGATTTCTGGCTAGAGTACGGGTTAAAATTTCAAAATTATGATTTCTCTAATTAAATTTAAGTTTGGAATAATGTTGTTTGGTAGGCTTTCTCGGTCACAATGATTTTGACAAACATACGTTAAATATTTGCTCCTAAAATTAATATGTGCTATACTATAGGTTAAGTCATAGAATTAACAATCAAAATACAATATATAATTTTAAACACTAAACAAATCAAATAAAATTAATAAACAAAAATTATTTTTTTTATCACACAACTTAATCCGCGTTATACCGCGGGTCAAAATTTAGATATACTAGAATATATCTTACAAAATAGATGTTATTTTCATAAGTTGCATTCAGTATATAATTTCATGAGATAGTGTTCCATCCAAAAAAAAAATTTTAACAAATAAAATAATCACATATACGATGTTTTAAACAAAAATTACCAAATAAACAAATTGAAGGAATTTCAACATGTGCTCTAGCACGGGTCATATTCTAGTCTCCTTTTTAATAAAAGGGAAGTACAAAAAATAGTTTTTGTAGACTTTATATTTTTAATAAATGGTTACAAATGATTACAAATAGGTTATATATAGGTTATAGATTAATTCATATATTAGTATTAATTGATTACACCTAAATATTAGGGATATTCCAAATTGATAATTGATATATTAATGGTAACAAATAAAATCATGGATATTCCAAACTGTATTTTCGGAAGATTTTAGTCATATATCACGTTGTTTCCAAAGATCTTTAAACACAGTATTACAAAATTATTTTCCACAGGTTTTATCGATAGACCACAACGTTAATCGAAGATAAATTACAAAATTGATAGATTGGTTGGTTACAAGTTAAATAGTGGGTTGCACTGGTTAGATTACGAAATAAAATTTAACCAGTGTTATAACACGGATGCTTATCTAGAATCATTAACAATATAAAACTTACAAAATAGGTCTCTTTTTTCAAGCCATTCATATTTAGCATATGATTTTATTGCATAATGTTTTATCCAAAAAAACTTTTAAAAACAATCACATAAATTATATTTTATATAAAAATTACAGTATAAATAAAATGAATTTCAACCCGTGCTCTAGCACGATCTTAATCTAATTTTAATACTAAATTTACATAACTGTGTAGAAAACTAACATGATTTTGGATCTTATTAAAAATTTCCAAATATTTAAATTTTTATCTAATTTTAAAAATTGGACCAAAATCAGATTTATGCAGATTCGAGTTCCACACACCTGACAAAACAAATTAATATCGGATAAGCAATCTGTTTGAAACGAAAATGGGATTCCTATTTCTGGCTTCTTCTTCTCAAATATAAGTATACAACCACAACATTAGTGTTGAAATAACACCAAATTCAGTGCTATATGTCCTATATATTCTTTTATTCATCTCCAGCCACAACATCAATCTCACACACTAAAAAAAACTATTTATATATTATTATATTTGGAATTATTTTACAATTTTTTATATTTTTATTAATATAGATATTCTTATAAGATCAGTTATAACTTAAAAGAATTTTGAAAATATAACAACTATTTATGGTATATTTATTTTATTTGATATTTAAATAATTTAATTATATTACTAAGAGAAAACATAAATAAAATAGAATTTTAGTTTTTACTGTTACAATCATCATATATATAAAAGTAAGGTTTCACTCTCTCTTTATTGGCTGATTTTCATTTAATATTTTTTATTTTTCATATTTTTATTTTATTTTTCTTTATATATCAAAATAAAATGTTGATAGGAGTGTTATTTTGAGAAATTGCTATAAGAAATTTTGAAATTCATATTTCAGTAGAAAAATTTATTTCTTCGATTATGTTATTGTTAATAGAAAAAAACAGTATTTTAGTTTAAGAAAATTTCTGAAATATAATAAAAACTTTTATGCATGCAATCACGCGTTGCGTGGACTAATTACCTAGTGTTATATACAACCAGGTTAATCCGGAGAATGTTATATACAACCAGGATTAAACCGGAGTCCACAAAACCTTAATTTTAAAGTAAATAAAAATGGAATAATATTACACTTGTACAACTGTATCATTAGTTTCTCAATACTGACAGAATAAAATCTTTATTCTCCCATATAACATTTAGATATCTTTCTATATACAACTTTAATATAATTATTATATATTTTGTAAGTTTGTGCACCATTATTGTTTCCCATACATACATATCAGAAATATTTGACTACTTTGTATTTTCTTCTGTAAATCTTCTTTATAAACCAATAGAACGAAACATATTTTTTCACTTACACATTCACAAAAGAGAAAACATAGAAAAAATGGATTCGAGAAAGGAAATGAACAACATGGAGAAGGCAACAAGGACTCCAAAAGACCGCCATCTGAAAGTTGGAGGCCGTGATCGTCGCATCCGTCTTCCACCGAGTGTTGCTCCCCAGCTATTCAATTTGACAGATGAACTCGGCTTCCAAACAGATGGCCAAACCGTCGATTGGCTCCTTCGTAACGCTGAACCGGCTATTTTTGCCGCCACGGGCCACGGCATCAACACCACCCCAAATGATGTTATCCACTCATCTTATAACAATTTTCATAATTATTATTTTAATTGTGGTAACAACTGCACCATCAATGGTAACAACACCATTAATGGTACCATTGATGGTGATAAATTGACGGGAGTAAATACTGTTCATCATGAGATGGTCTTTCGGCCGGTCGGTACAATGAAAGAACATGCGGCTTCATCTACTTTTCCGGTGAAAGATAAAGAAGATGTGTCAGATATGTCGAGTCAGACACAACCGGCTATTCTACCACCATTGATGCACCATCAACAGCAGCAGGAACAAGAGCCACAACCACAGTTTGAGCTTGGGAAGGTGGAGATGGCGGCCGATGAGAAAAGATATGTTTGGAGTGAGTAATGGTTAGAGACTCCGTTCGGTTATGGTTGGTTTTAGTTTGGTTGCTGTCTGCATTTTTTTCCTTCATGTTTTTCAGTTTGAAGTGATGAACTAGGTTTTGGCTTAGTCTGGTTTTAGTTTGCCTTTTTCCGTTGGTTGTATTCTCGTATTTTCGGTTAAGATGAAATAGAATAATTATTAAAATTAAACTGTTTCATATATAACATTTCAACTCTAGTATATCTAAAGAGAAGGAATTTTTTTATGATTACAGTGATGACAAAAATGTAACTTTTCCATGAGATTGTTGTTATAAAGGTGTTTATGACTGCGTTAACGTCGTTGAAAACCGTAACACGATCAGTGGGATATCACAACATTGGGATAGTTCATGTATTTTTATCACTAATTTAATAGTTTGAGTATTTTTTTGGCAGCAAAAAAAAGTTCATATTTTTTTGTTAAATATGAAAGTAGTCATTTTTTCTGTTTTTTCCGTTAAAGTGTCCTTCATTTCAAGGATGCTTTATTAGATACAAAAAAAACGATAGAAGCAGAAAATGCCCGACAAAACTTATATCTAGTAGAACGCCATTTGGCGCCACTTAGCAGAATAAGATCATTGCATGGAAAGCCGCTGTGATCCAAAAAAAAAACAATCAATTAGTGATTGTGGAGATAAATTTTTCTATAGTCTTTTTTTTATCTGGTTTCCGTTCTGGCTGGTCTCTTGAATAATCGCCCTATTGTTGTGAGAAGAGCGTGTAAGACAAATGAACTCTACGATTCAGTTTTTATCATATCTACGAAGAAATTGTATTTGCAACAATTGGAGCTCTCCGTTCGACTTTGCGGCGAAGTGAGTAACCAGAGGAGGAGGGTTATAAACCATCTCTCCCAAGGGAGACGGCAAGGCCTAAAAGGATGTACCCGCGAAATAGTAAAGAAAGATATCTTATTTGTAATAAATATCTATAATTATTAAAACTGCAACTAAAACTATAATTTATTTTATAATTGTTAAAATATAGTTGTAGATACATTTTGTATGAATCTAACTAGCCATACTTTAAGAAAATAATTGACTAGAGTTTATTTATTTTCTATAAATCTGTTTTTCCTTAGTAAAACTATATATTATGTTGACAAAAAATAATAATTATATTATATATATAGAAGAAATAATGAAATAAAGTTTAAAAGATAAAAATAAACACACGTTTGAAAAGTATGTCATTTAAATAATACATCTAGAATTATTTATTAAAATATTTTCTGATTATTAAACTTGCTTTATAATTCCACCCAAAAAAAATCTTGCTTTGCTAGTCATAAATTTTTTTATTATTTTAAACTGAATTTATTACTTTATCCATTGCGAAATTTATTGATTAGATAGAGAGTGACTTCATAAATGTGTGACTTCATAAATGTGACTTATAAGTCTTTAACCAAAGTCTTCAAAGACTTACACATTTATGAAGTCACTCTCTATCGTCATAATTTTTTTTTTAATTCAATTTATTACTAAAACTCAATGAAACTAATTAACTATAGAGAGTGACTTCATAAATGTGTCAATCACTAGATAAAAAAATCTTCGATTCTCTCTATTCTTTCTCTAAAAGCGACTCTTCAAAAACCAATTTTTGCCATTGTTACTGGCCGGTGCCGGCTTCTATGGTGTCAGTCAGATATTTTCTCTTGTTCTTAATTATTTGCATAGATATAGGTTTCCAATAACACTGGCCAATGGTTTCCCAAATCTCTTGGTTGATTCCTTACATCCAGTTTTTTTTCTTTCTCTCCATTTGCGAGAGTTTTATTCCAACCACAATATGGCGAGAACTTCGGAGTGGTGTCGGCACTTTTCCGCTGGAGATCATTTCTGGCGGCTTCCTTAGGTTCACGATTGGAATCGTTCCTCATGAACATCGTCAATTAGCCAACTCCGTCGTCAGTTTTATCAAACTGAGAAACGATTTCCAACCCCAGATTTGGGATCCAGGCGTATCAAATTTTGGATTAGAAGATTGGGAGATAAAATTCCAGTCTGATTGCATCACTAAACTTTGGCATTATTTCTTCTCTCACATTACAGCTCCTCACTTCTCGATGGTGTACCACCAACTATTAATGGAGCTAATATTCCTGCAAAAATTGAAACATGTACAATTGCAGAGGCCCGCAAATTTGTCTCCGCTTCAACAGAACAGGTCTATTTGATACTCTAATTCCACTTCTTCCATTCCTATACTCATTTCCATGACCCATGAATACTTTTATAAATGTAGGAGAAAGAGTTCAAATGCACAGCTTACATTGTAGAGATTGGGGTTGACCGTGGGTGGAAATACATTGCATGTAGCAAATGTGGATTAAAACTTGTGGAATAAGGATCTTCCTTAATTTTCAAATGTTGCTCTCGTGAGCCTATTGGTGTGGTAGAGTATAGGGTGGAGCTGGTTGTCTCTGACGGTAAAGACAAAACAATTTTTGTCATGCTTGATGAGCCCACCGCCCAATTGATCAACATTGGAGTTACAGAGTTGATTGTCTCTCAGGTTTGTAACAGCCTAACCTCACTCCATCCCTACAACTCATGCATTATTCATATTTACATGTTTCTCCATTTCTTAATCTCTATCTCTATAGCCTGTAATGAAGGATGGAGTGCCTAAAGTAATTAGAGAGTTAAGTGGGAGGACATTCGAGTTTGAATTAAAAATTACCAGCTACAACTTCAAATCAAAGTATGAGACATTTACCGTGTCTCGAGTTGTTAGTGAAGTCCAGCAACCACCCCCTCAGGCATCTACCGGCTGTAATGAAGTTGATGACCATGACCAGCCCTCAGAGACATCAGACTAGTAGACAGCCCCACTTGCAAAGGATTGGATTCAGTTTCGTAGCTGAAGACCAAGCCTTTCTCTTTGTTTAGATCACGGTGAACTATAGGAGAAGGTTCTACTCTTAAAATAGACTTCTTTGCCAAGGGTCCTTCTCCACCTCCCCAACCGTTTTCTTCAATCTATCAATCTTCATGGATTGATCCTCCCCATTAGCAGAAATAAGATATTGCTTCATTCCTTCTAAGACTTCAGGGGCTATTTTTGGTTGTCCAGTGAGTGAGTGAGTCGATTCCCACTTTATCTTCTCTCAGTAATCTAGAGAGATGATCATTTTCTTTCAAGGTCCTTGGTTTCTCCCTGTTTCCCCAACCTCCTTGATGTAGCCTCATCTTGAGCTTGTTTTACAATGATTGGACAAACCTCTTTCTCATGTGTTAACCTTTGACACTCTTAATAGCGCTTTTGAACCCCTTCATATTGGAACTTTACTACATTCGAACCTCCCTTAATGTTAATCACCTTAGGTCTTCTCAGGGGTCTTGAGACATCAAAAAGAACTTTGACTCTAACAAATTCCTGCAATTGTGGCATTTTGGGGTCAAAGGCCACCTCAAAGACTTGTCCTATCAACTCTCCCAGAGAAGTTATTGCCGGAATAGTGAAATAATTGATGGGAAGGTTCCAGATCTGAACCCAAAGGAGGATGAATTGAAGATAGTTAGCAGGAGGATGTTCATACCATCTATCCACCGCGATGGACCAATCATTATAAGTATGCACTCCATTATCCATAACATCCTAAAGATCATGCTATGACTTAAAGATGAACTGAAACCTTTCTTTTGAAAGTGCCACCCCAATAGTTTTTCCCCATTTTTTCCATTTTCTTGGCATATTCCTGATCAGTGACTGCATATCTTAAACTCAGAATTTAGAAATTTTCCGACCCAGCTTATTCTATTTCACTGACAAGAGAGAAACTCCGGTAGGTCCGGCATATCGAATGGAATTTCTTCTTCTTCCAGTGATATCGCCATTAAAGCCTTGTCCATAGCCGACGACATCGAGACTTGATAAAAAACCAGATCTCAGACCTGGATTCTTGATGACGAAAATCCAAGATCTATTAATCCACTACTGTAAATCTTCTAAACAGAATGAGGAATCCGGAAAGATGAGCAATATTATCGAGACTTAGAACAAACACTCAAAAACTTGAAAATTTGGTCTGGATATGATTAGCAGCGGAATGAACTTTAGCTTTTTCCAAGTAAAAACACACAATATAATCCATCCCTTCTCAACCCTAATGAAAGACACTAGACGAAAAATAATTTTAAAATACATCAATAACATATATTACATAGAAAATAAAAGAAAAAAGTGCAAAAAAGTTTATTTCATTGTTTATTTTAATAACTAGGTAATATTCCGCGCAAATGCGTGGACTATTGTATAATAAAATATATTAATTAATTTAAATTTATTTGGTAATCATAAAAAATTTAACAAACTAATTTAAATGTCATTAAAATTTTTTACACTTTTATTTATTGAAATTTTACAATATCAAAATTATATAACTTATTTAAACATAATCATACATACATTATACATATCTCTTAAAGTTATTTGATTTTTATTGTTCAACTTTGATAATAATTTTCATTAGTATTTTTGAACATTTGAGGTGATAAAATATTTATTATTAATAAAAACGAAATTTTACTATGTGATTTAAATATATAATTCAAGTTTTTCCATATAAACTAACACATAGCTAAAGTATTTAATAATTAAAAGCTAAACTATTTTGAAGTAAAAAATACATATTTCCTGTAAAATCATATGAAATGCAATTCAAAGTTTTAAAATATGATTCCCAAAGATTTTTTAAAAAAAGCTAGATAGAAAATCTTTAAAAATTCTTTTTTTATATTCTCCTTAGTTTAAGATATATTGCTAGGTTTAGTTATAATTTTTAATCCTTGTAATAAAAAGCTAGATAGAAAATAAAAATTAATTTTTTTTATATAGAAAAATCTTTAGAGTACATATTTTAATTAAATTAAAAAAATAGTGATTTTTATATCATTATATGTTGAATCACAAACTGAATATAATGATTATTATTCTAAAATAAATGTATTACAATTTTGTTGGATGTAAGTGAGAGTTAAGAAAAATTGATTTGATGATTATATTACAACTTTTTTATATTCCTCTTAATTTAAGTTATATTTCTAGACTTAGTTTAAAATTTTCATCCTTGTAGTAAAAGCTAGAAAGAAAATAAATATCAAATTGCTTTTTTTATATAGCAAAATTCTTAAAGTGCATATTTTAATTAAATTTTAAAATAATGATTTTTATATAATTATATGTTGAATCACAGGCTAAATGTAATGATGAGTATTCTAAAATATATTTATTACAATTTTGATGGAGGTAAGAGAGAGGTAAAAAAAAGTGATTTGATAATTATATTACAAAAATTTCCTTCATGAAAACATTTCAAATTTTCAGAATAAAATAAATATACATGAATTTGTAAGAACTAATCAAACATCTAAAATAAAGAATTAAGATGTTTTCTTTAGCTTTATTTCCTTATTATGACATGGTTGTAACCAAAATATTTATGGTCATCAAAATTTTACTATACATATGTATTTTAAATCAAAATAATATAAGAAAACAAAGAAGAAGAAAAAAAAAGTACATAAAACAAAGAAACAATAAAATTCAAAACAATGTAAAATATATAGTAAACAAAAAATATAATCAAACTCTTATTTGGGTTTTCAACCTATGCAAGAACATTATTAGAAAAACGAAGAAAATATTTAGGATTTGGAACATGGTGGAGGAGGATGTGATGATTGTTATTTATAAGAGATAAAAAGTGATGAAAGTTATATTTTCTCTCATTTTCTTCCACAATACCTCAAATTATTTTCCCTTGATGGTATGTACTGTGAAACTTGGGATTGGTCTGGCATCGTCTCTAACCAAAGTCTTCAAAGACTTACTATTCGTCATGATATGTCTGAAGGTTTTAATGGACCTGATCATCAGAACATTAATTTCAATACCTCCTTTATTCTTCTTTCAAACACAATTGATGACACTTCTTTCATATTGTTTTCATTTGCATACTTACATCCGACCTTCTTGGTTAGATGTTTTTGTTCTCCAACTGTTTTCAATTTTCAATTAAAATTAATCATTTTTGTAATCTATTTTTTATATGCTATTATGTCATGTTTGTTTAAATTTTTATTAATTGCAATCATTTTAAAGTTCTTAAATACAACTCTTATAATTTTTTTTTTTTTTTTTAAGATTTTACCATAATAATTTAGAAAAAAATATATATATAAATTATTAAGAACCTCAAGTTTAACAACCTTTAATGGATCCATGAAATATTAAAATTTCATAAGAAGTTCTTACTTTCAATTTTTTTTCAGAATTAAGAATAAAATATGTTTTTTTAGAAATTTTGATTAAACTATTTCATGGAGATGTCCTTAGTATGCACTTAATTGCACTTTTGTAAATCTCAAATAGTTACCTCTAATACATCGATTTCTGTATTATCTATTAAAAAAAAGACACATATCTCACTATAACCCTCATGACCTCATATTTCAAATCTCACATAATTTTATAAATTCTAAAATATCTTTATTTTCCCTTGATTTAACCAATGATATCTTAACTTAATAAACATATCAGTTTATTCGAATAGGATATACATGTAAAATATGATATATAGTTTAGTTATTGTTTCTATATGAAATATTATCATTTCATATAAATCAAAGTCCATACACAATTAAAGACTTTAAGATAATCCCCTATTTAATATTTGGGAAGTACATGACTTTTTTTTGTAGACTATATAATAGATTTATATATGATTTTTTGGTTATAGACTTATGGCATTCATGATTTAGGTGTATCTTAATATACATGTTAGTTTGATTTTTGGTAATTAGGGATAATATGCATTTAGTTAATTATAGTAACATATAAAATCAATTATAGGTAACATTTAAAAGATAAGGAAATCTTTCAACCTAATTAAAACAAACATATATGGTTCTTCTTTCACTTTTATTTGATTTTATATTTAAATTATTTTAACTTATTATATAATATATTTAGTTAATAAAATTTATGATTTTTTTCTGCATATAATGTAATTTAAATTTTTTGAAACGGACATATATTCCTCAACTGATGAATAAAAAAATATATAAAATTTCTCAACCACATTGCCTAAGAAAACTAGGCAAAGATTCAAGGGATTTTGGCCAAGAATGCCATTTTATCCAAAAAAAGTTGTCAAGAATGCCACTTTTTGTTTTTCTTCTCAAAATGCCAATTTGTTTGTTTTGGGATGAATTTAAATATGTTTCTTTGTTAGAGTGATAATTTTGAATTGGGTGAGTGTAGATAGACATAAATGACAAATAGTTTTGAAACAATAATAGATCCATTGATACAATTTGTGGACAAACAAACGGAAGGTATGGAAAGACAAAAGAGTGTTGGACATGATAAAGGGTGGGACGTCCATACATAATTCTAAGGGAGAAAGACCAACTGAAACTATGTCTACCTAAACCGGATGAAAAGTCCATCAGTAGACATATAATTCGTAAATCACCCAGTGAAGTTGTTGATTGAGGTGACGATTACAAGTAGGAAGGAAAGAAGAGCGAACATAGAGAACAGCAAACTAAAACATATTGCGCCTCGGAAAAGACATTCATTCCAATAACTTGTTAACAAGTGAATGGACATATACCTAGGCTTCTCAAATGTGTCTACCGGACCGTCAACTGTGATGGACATGTATCTCGAATGTCGAATCTTGTCCATCAATGGATCAACGTTATTTACAAGAACTAATTCGCTATGAGACCTGCAATAAGAAGTTTTTGGTTAACCGGATATGAGGACCTGCAATAACTTGTCATCAATGGTGGACAAAATACCTAAGGTGTATGTTCTTGTCCTCTGGTTGGTTATGGTCCACCAATGGATCCGACCTGCACGATGGACACATAGTGCGGTTAGCATAAATTTGAAAGGTAAATTTGGTGGACCATATAAAATCACGATGGACATCGTTGGTAGACATATTTGAGGAAACATCTTTTGAAAGGACATAACCAGACAAAATGACCATAACCTAGAACGTCGAATTCAAACAAAATAAATGAGCAAAAAATGGAACTTTAGCACATGTCTATCAGATCGTTGTCAGCAGACTTCAAATTGTTTCAGGTAAAAACATATAACGAACACCAAAAAAACAAATCTTAGTTAATGGACAACCGATTTACCTTTAATTTATGAATCTCCGTACTAGTCGCCGATGGTTCTGTATTCCACTGTAGCCGACGGTTCCTCCGTCGCGGCAACGGTGGAGGATTACCTGAAGAAAGGTCTGGATGAAGTAATTCATCACTTCATGACTCGAAATCGAATGTCTTTGGAGGAAACAGTGACGGCGGTAAGATGTAAAGTCTCGACGGTGGTTTGTGAGAAGAGAGAGCATGAATAATTAAAGAGACAGGCAAAAATATACAGGTTGTTCTAAGGGTTGTATTACCCGATGAGATAATTAAGACCTCTGCCAACTTTATGTCACTTGGTCTCTAAAATCCCAACTTTTTTTCTTTTTCTTTCAATTACTTCACATTGCAAACAATGAGAGAAGGTAAAAGGGTATTTTTTGTAAGCCTCTGTGGCAGGTGGGAGAAGAGTTTTGCAAAAATGGCATAAGAGAGAAAGATTAGCACTGTTCATGGCATGCTTGACAATTTTCTCAAGATTCAAAGTCATAATATTAAAAAATGACCAAAATGATTCTGAATATGACTGGGGCATGAACTTTGATTTATCAGACATTGAACTCATACTATACTATAAAGTAATACTTCAAAGTTATACTATTAAAACCAATATAAATTGTTCAATTTATAAAATATTCAAGCTTTAATAATATTATTCTCTTAAAAAATATCTATTCAACTAAAATTTTGACTATTATAATGAAACATAAAGCAAATTTGACGAGTGAAAATTTGAATATTCAAATTCAATATCATATATTTATTTTGTTGAATTGTATAATTTTATATATTATAATATATTTTTAAGAATATCATAAATATATGATAAATCAAAATTTAAAATTATAAACACTCTAATTTGATTTGTTATAGCACGGGTCAATAATATGTCACTATAATATGAATAAATGAGCACGGATTGAAATTTCAAGAAATATGAGTTTGGAATATGTTGTTTGGTAGAGGCTTTCTCGGTCAAGATGATTTTGACAAACATATGTTACATATTTGGTCCTAAATTAATATGCGGTATATTGTGGCTTAAATCATAGAATTAACAATCAAAATACAATATATAATTTAAAAAAATAAACAAATCAAACAAAATTAACAAACAAATTAATTTTTTTCTAACAAATAACTTAACCCGCAGTGTACCGCGGGTCAAAATCTAAATCTACTAGACTATTTTACAAAATAGATATTATTTCATAAGTCATATTCAGAAGAACATGATCTCATGGCATAGTGTTTCATCCTAAAAGAAAAAAAAAAACTTTGAAAACAAATAAAACAATCATGTATATAGTGATTTAAATAAAAATTACAAAATAAACAGAAAATTTTCAATATGTGCTCTAGCACGGGTCTAATTCTAGTAACCTAATAAAGTAGTTGCTGTTTTTTTTTGTTTTTTTTTATGGAAAATGTATTAGTCTAATAATCTATTGTTAGACTCACTTAGTTATATATTTATGAGACACTACAAACCTACTATTTATTATTTTGATTTTTTTCTTAATTGAAACATTTTAAATCTCTTTAAGCTATCACCATATAGAAATAAAAAAATATGCATAACTAACACCACAAAATAAATTTTATGAAAATATTTATCACAATAATTTTGAAATATGACTACAACAAAAATAATATATGGGCATATGACTAATACATCTATATATATATATATATTTTTGAAGTACATTTGGGTTCTACCGTTTTAGTTATAGTAATTTAAAAAGTTATTTACAAAATTAATCCCTAAAATATTAAAAAAAAACAATAAGTGATATATGACAAAACATAACTGATTACTCTAATAATATATCTTAAAAATCGAGAAATCATTTAAATTCCTAAAATATTTCTACTAATTAATATAGATGAAATCGAGATAGTATATCTAATGGAAACTAAATAACTATACAATATACATATGAGATTATTGGAATATTCCTTACCTAAATCATAAAATCCTTTACTTTGAAATGTAAATGTCATATTTTTAGAGATTTGTTTGCTTGCTCATCAATTTATTCTCAATTCTATATTACACCTAATTCAATTAATCTTAAAACACTATAAATAACTTCTCGCTAGCTAAATGAGTGCACCGAACATACTTACAACCAACAAAAAGAAACTTTATTGAAATCGATGGAAATTGCTTTATATTTTCTTTATTTCTTCTCTTGCTTTTGATGTTTATTTTTTGTTGTAAATTAGTCACTCTGTTTTAAGATATGAATCTTTCTCATCACTAGCCATTCAATGTGTATGTTTTCATTGTGTTGTATATTGTTTTACTTATCATATCAATAAAATTAAGTTTTCAGTTTCTACTCATGACTAACCCGCGTCTGTTTTCTCATGTCTATGTTTTTCGTTAACTAATAATATGCATTATATGCCAATTGTTTCGTTGATATATTCGTTTGTCCAAATACTATATGTTGATACTCCCTTCATCTCTCCGAGTCTTACGGAAACGTTGCATAAGTTTTATTTTAATTGTACATTTGATTGTATGAATCCCTTTAAAAATTAATTATTCCACTAAAACTCTCCTAACCTAGATTCAAATCTAGCCAAGACTATCTAGAAAACTAACCAATGAACACGAAAGGACAAAGAGTATGACGGATGACTAGCAAATAATAGAGCAACAACGATTCAGATAATACGTCACATACTCACAAGTCACAACCATATAACTATATAAGAGACAAGATGAGTCATGAGCACATCTTTCCGCCGAAGACTCACTCAGAGGACATAGTAGATACATATAATTCAATATCACCCACTTTTGATAGACTTTGTTAAATTATCTTTTATATTTTAAATATTATTAACTATTTTTTTACAGCTATTGATTAACTTGATTTACTGTTTAAAACATGTTATCTCTAAGGGGAAAGAGAAAGACATTAGAGCTCTATAATACATACATGTGGATACTCAAGTTATATGAGATTCTTATGCATTTTTTTTTTCTCTCAAAAGACAACAAAATAACTGAGATCACCAAGGAAAAAACAAACACTTATTTTTTTTACAGTACCATTATCTTTTCAAAAATAATATTTTCTATATTTACTTAGTTTATCATTTATATATTTTAATATCATTTCAAAAATTTCAGAATATGATTATTGATATAATTAAAATTAATAAAAATTAGTACAAATTTAAAAAATATCATTAGTCAGATGCTTAGACACATGTTAAATCTTCATTTTATTATTTTTGTTAGTACCATCAATTTTAGAGTATTAGACATATTTAGTTAATTTGATTAATTACGATTATGTAAAAAACAAATTGAATCATGGGTGAAATTCTAGAATTATTAATCAAAATAAAAATTTTCAATTTTAAATACTAAAAAATATAATATTAACAAACAAACAAATATAAGTCGACAAAAAAAACAAATGTAATTTAAAATTTAAATATTTTAATTATAAAATAAATTATTCCGCGCTGTCCCACGAGTTAAAATCTAGTAATCTATAAAAAAAAAATAAAGCCTTATTATCCACTTCACTCACAAAAATATTAACCAAAATTTTAGTTGATAAAGCTGGAACGTCGTTCATTTATTAACCAAAACCGGTTTAGTTTCACCGGTTTACCTTCCGCCGTGGATGTCAGCCGCCGCGATGCACATTCTCGACAGCGGAGTTCGATTCTCCGCCGTTAAATTCTCACCAGTATTCAGTCCTTCGCCTACACCTCTCCGCAGACGATACTTCATCGTAAGGTCTCTCTCTCTCTTCTACTTCAAACAGATTACTTCCCCATCTCTGTAACACATCTCTGAAGATCTCTCAAACGATTTCGATTTGTGTCTCTTCAGAGCTAATCTTCCGTTTCCCAAGCATCAAGCTAAGTATCATAAAGAGCTTGAGGTCGCCATTGATGCCGTTGATAGAGCTTGTCGTCTCTGTGTTGATGTAAGCTAATTTTTTAACTCCATTGTTTCTCAATTCTCAGATTGGTGTCTAATAAAGCTTGGGATTTTTTTTGACAATGGTTTAGGTGAAAAGATCGCTTTTTTCTTCTAAAGAGAAGATTGTTGAGAAGAATGATCAAACTCCAGTTACAATTGCTGATTTTGGAGTTCAAGCTTTAGTCAGCTTAGGTGAGATACAATGAGTCCAACTAGTTTAGGCTTTTCTTGATTGTTTAGAATCAATGGTTTAAAGTGATTAATGTTGTAGAGATTCCAAATTGGAGTCTTATATTTGGTTATTTTGTGATTGGCAGAGCTATCGAATCTGTTTCCTTCAATACCTTTGGTGGCTGAAGAGGACTCTCATTTCGTGCGTGCTAATAACCTCGTAAGCTCTGTGGTAAGTGAAGTCAAATCAAAAACAAGCATTGGAGACAGTGATTTGTCTGATGCTGATGTACTAGAAGCAATTGACAGAGGTGGCAAAGATGCCTATGCGTTTTGCAACAAACCAGCTACTTATTGGGTATGTTATACGTAGCATAGTTTTAAGGTTTCTCTAAGTTTCGTATGTTTTGGTCTTACATATCATCTTCGAAAGATAGGACCATATCATCTTCCGGCATTAGCTTTTTTGTCAACGTTGCACCGTGGTAATCTCACAATAGATTAGATATTTACCATTCACAGTTGATTGTCATTTTGAAGTTTGTCAGTCTTGGAATGTCAAACTTGAACTCAGAAATGGGTAATACTCGATTCAGGTGTCTTCCCGAAGTCGAAGATGGGCACTAACATGGAAAATGATGCACATATCATTTGTGCCTAGATGATTTTCCATACTGTCTGCAACTCACTTCCATTGATTTTCTGCAGGTTTTGGATCCAATTGATGGCACAAGGGGGTTTCTTAAAGGAGATGAAGCTTTATATGTGGTATCTCTCATATGACATAACTCTGTGATTTTCATTCCCTTTCAGTGTCTTAAAAAGTATCGTGTGAGAGTTACAGAAACTATCTTGTGGGATTGATAAGTTGATATATCCTCAAAAACCTTCTTGCTTAGCTTTACTTACATTCTTTTTGCAAAAGCACGGCTGAGCAATGAACAAGATATATATTTCTCTTATGCATATATATGAGTTGGATATGAGGTTTCATGTTGTTTTGTTCTGTTTCTGATATCTCTTCTTCGTCATAAATTTTATATGCATAAATCTCAGGTAGGATTGGCCCTTGTTGTAGATAATGAAATTGTGCTAGGAGTTATGGGATGTCCAAACTGGCCAGGAGATTTATCAGATCAATCCACCGGAACTCTAATGATCTCGCATGTTGGCTGTGGAACGTGGACCAAGGGGTTACAAAATATCTCTGGCAAAGTAAGCGGTGATTGGACAAGGTGTTTTGTTGATTCCTGTGATTTAGTGAACAAAGCAAGGTATTGTATACAAGAAAGCCAAACCTGGGAATCACTTCCTCTCTCTGGTTTCTTCGCTGCAAATATAGCTTCAGATGACTTACAGCATGAAGATATCATTCTGGTGCCCACATGTTGTGGAAGGTATCTGCTAATTTTCTATCTACTAAAACACACATTAAAGTTCTTCATACAAAACAAAATAGTAATGAACAATTTTACCTCTTTAGAGCTGAAACTATCTACGAGTTGCTTGTATCCAAATTTTTAACATTTCCCACTCAGTTAACTTTCCCTATTTGTGTGTACAGTTTGTGCAAGTATATGGTGGTAGCTTCAGGCAGAGCATCGGTTTTCCTTCTCCGAACCAAAACTCAGCGAACAATAAAGGTACTCAGATTGTTTGATCCGGATCTACGCACAGCAAAATCTCTTTCTTGTGTTGTTGTATCGAGTATTATTTATCTCTCTTTCTCTTAAGAGATTGTCTTGAAAACATGTAGTCTTGGGATCATGCTGTTGGGATGATATGTGTTCATGAAGCCGGAGGAAAGGTTGGTGAAATCTTTATACACTGTGTCTTGAAGCCATTCTTGTTACCATATCATTTCATCAATAAAGAGTTCTTAAAAATCGGCAAATAACAAGATAGAGCTTGCCTAGGGATCTAACAAAGCCCTAAGTCTAATGATCATGATCTCTTTTTAAAGTTTATTGAGAGAACGAGTCTCTATCTTCTCAGGTAACAGATTGGGAAGGAGATGAAATCAATTTGGAGGAAGATCAATCTGAAAGAAGGATCATTTTCCCCGTGGGTGGTGTTCTAGTTAGCAACGGACGTTTACATAATCAGCTTCTTGAGATGACATCTTCTGCTTCACCAGCTCTTTGATTCATATGATTCATAATCAGATTCTTGAGATGATCTCCATTCTTGTTCTACTTCGGAGTATGTTTGTTTATATATTGTATTATTGAAAGTACTGTATATCTAGTTGGTTTTCGTTTACCCAAAAGATTGGTCTTCATTTTGAAACGCCTCTTCTCTAATCTCTCTTTCTCTCCCAATAGCACTGAAAAATCAAAATCAGCACGGTCTTGTCCGATTAGAATATAGTTGAATGATTCTTGTTGTGTTCTCATATTGACATTTAGAATCTACTGTAACCCTTGTATAGTTTAGGAGGAAAAGAAAAAGAAAAAAACAAAATTTCACAATTCAGATCTTCAACTTTTTTAGTAATATCTCGACGAAGAAATATGTCATTATAGCATCACCTCTATAATGGAACGTAATGAACGAACATCCAAGAATAGAAACCACTACTTTTTAAATAATTCACATGTATATTATAATAGATACTAACTAAATACTTTTACTAATTAATAATATTAACTATAACGTGGATGTAATTGATCTGGCACATCAACTCCACAACTATTCGGATATCGTGTCGCATATATATTATAGTTTTATATACATAAATAAATGTTATGTTAATTATAGATGTAGTTATTTATGTATGTGTGTGTGGTGGACTCTTGGTCGTTGTCTTCACCTTTCAACTATTTAGGATTCAATGGGCTCTTTTCTGACGTAACTAAAATCTGGAACGCGACGATAATCTCTACGTTACTCGATTCATATATATATACTAATCAATCATATATCTTATATTAAGAAAAATTAGGTCAGTGCGCATATCTATACTTAATATGTGGCTTCATACTATTACTGCCTAACTCTATTTTTTTCTATCTGGCTTCATTACAGCAAGTACTGATACAAGTTATAATTAACTTCGTTAGAAATATTACGTATAATGGATCGTTTGAGAAAAGATCAATATATAGTTGATGTAGAGAGTGAAAACTCACTACATATTTGATGTCAAATACGCGAAGTCACGTATGTTTATGTTACAATTCGAACTAAATGTGTGCAAACCATCTGTTTTCGCAAATTGTTTGTAATCGAGCTCCAAGTGATTTATCCACAGTGAGTTTGTGATCGACACATAATGTTTGCGATTGTAATGTATTTATAAAAAGCCGCCTCAAAACATTATCAACAAATGAGATATGGTCAACTATATGTAGTAACACGTAGGCTACTCTTTGTGGCAAATTCATGCGCAAGCAAAGCCTCTAGTTGCGTGACAGGTTACTACCCTAATATAGGCATCACTAGCTATCTTCTAATCTAATTTAGTTAATTATTCCTTTATTCTTTTTCATTTGGTAAAGTATAATATAATTTTATCCTCCTTTTTCTTATAAACTAATATACTTGTTCATTCACACATAATTTCGCATTTTGTGAAGTTCTCATTTGTCGTTAAACTCGACATATTCTTGACTTGCAAGGAACGAGACATTAATGTAATGTACTTATATAAATTAAGTTTTAGTATAATAACATAAATACGAGAGTGATTTCGATCATTATTTCATTCCTTGCTAGTAATATTTTAATCACAATTATATATGTATCCACCTTCCTGATTATTAATTAGAAGATTTGTCGATAGATTAACTATTTTGTCCCTGTGTATTTTCGTTACTTGGATGCTTTTGTTTGTTGGAATATATTCGAGTGGATTTTTCTTTGCCTGAAATTATGCATAAGGCCATATCCGCCAATAATAAAGACTCCAAACTTTAAATCCTTTTTGTAATTCATTAACTATAATTAGTTTGTTCTAGAGTTTTAGCTACTCATCATCATAAATGCAAATCATTAGGAGAAATAGAGAGTACTTTACAAATCTAATTTCGTAGTTGTAAAGTGCCAATAATCGAAAGAGAAGACGAGTCTCATGATAACTAGTGCATGTTCGTAGTACTACATGCAAAATGTACTAATCCAATTTTTTGTCACTTCAAAATGACTACCTAGCCAGCTGATTAATAAGAAGATATGTAACTTAAAATCTAAAATGTCAATTGGAATTTGGAAGCATGCATCACACATATTTACAATAATGTATTCAAAATCTCACGTAGAAAAAAGCTAATAATTCCAAAAGATTGGTCTTCATTTTTTTTTGGAGAAAGTTTGATGGGATAGAGAGAGACAGAGATGAACAGCTAAATGTGCTATATATGTATTTAATACATTGATACATCAAACTCACAAATTTATTAATTGGTGGCTATTTTTTAAAAAAAGCAGCAATCATCGGCGATTGGTGGTTAATTAATATCGCTTTTATCAAATTAAAAAATTGTAAGTATACTATTTTTTACTAACTTACAAAAAAAAGAAAAAATTATACATAAAGTTACTTAATCATCAAAAAGAATTAAAGAACGATAATATTTTGTCCAATCGTAATTCGATTATGATAGTAAGTTTCTACATTAAGCGCTCATTCTTAAAACAACAATGTAATGGTATCTCCAACCTACCTCTATATTTGCTTTTTAACTCTATTTTAGAGTAAAATTTATTCCAACTCATCTCTATCTACCTCTATAATAGAGATCTCTATTTTTTTCTCTATATATAGAGGAACTCTATTTTTTCCTCTGTAATAGAGTTGAACTTTTTATTTATAAAATGGTCCTTGAACTTTTAATACTTTTATATTTATGATCAAAATAAATAAAATATATATTTAAATAGTTTAATAATAATTTAGTGAAGTGGAGGTTTATACAAAATCTTATTAAATATAAATAACTTGAATATTTTTGTTTTTATTCATACCATAATATTATTTTTAATACAACAAAGATTAATTATTTAATATTCTGGTAAATTACTTCCGGATCCACCAATATCTCTAAAAATTTGTACAATGTATTTCTTTTAATAAATGGGATATTTAAATAATATTTATAAATGTTAAAATTTTAAATAATATCATAATTTTATGAAAGTTTTACAAATACTAAAATAAATGGGTTAGTTTGCAACTTTATAAGTAAAAGGTATTAATAGTAAAATAAAAAAGGAATATCTACGGAATATTCTTTTTTAGAGGAAAAAATAGAGGTATTCATTGGAACAAAAGTCACATCTATTATAGAATTCCTCTATTTTAGAGGTGAAAATAGGGAAAACCAATGGAGATGGTCTAAGCTATTACGATTTTCATATTTAATGATAAAATTTTAAAGTTCCATTTCAACATCAAATTTACAAACAAGTCTTGAAGTATCTATATTCATAATCCCTCCTAATTATCCATTGGTTTGTGTTTTTTTTTTCTAGGAAAAAAGAAGAAAAAAGTCCAAAGGAAAAGAAAGGATCGAGATGGGTTGAAATTGTGAGAGAGAAGGAGTGAAAATACGTGGCATCATAACTTTGGCGACAGCTAATGTGAAAACAGCCCAAAGCTACGGAGAGCGACACTCCTCGACGACGTCCATGTCCCTTTTTAGATTGTGATTGCATTGTTAATTATCTTACATATATCAGTTGAATAGTTTAATTAAGTATCATCGCACAAGTTTATTACATTAATTTATACACAGTATTACACTACAAATCTCCCCAAAATCACGTGTTTCGTATCGTACGTACATTTGTCTACCGTCTTTATTTATGTTGAAACACAACTTATCAAATTTCGTATTAAAAGTTATGAAAGACCTAATCAATTATAAATAGTTAATTTGAAACATATCACTCGAATTTAGGGTATTAGTTGGATTGACAACATTTCTTATTAAAATCAACAAGAATGTATAAATGATTTGCATGTACGTATACTATATTTTTTTGGACAAAGATTAATATACTATCTAAGTATCTAACTTAAGCACATAATTTTGGCTACCCAAATTACAAATTTTGTACTCAGTGTCACATTAGATTCACATGCACAATTATAACTTATAACTGATTTATGAAAAAAAAAACATACAAACATAAACCAAATAATACTAATAATATTTAATGGCCATCTCATAATTCACAGTAAGTTGTAGAAATAATCCATTATCTAATTAATAATATAGTATGTATGTGTACATCCAAAAAATATTTTGACAACAAAACAAAAAAATATTTTGGGATTTGTAAAGGACACGTAGCCCAATCGATAAACAGAGGACGGCACCGAATCAATTTGACTTCACCTTTTTTTGATAAGAGTCTTATCTCTTCCCTATATATACTTCGTACTCTTCTTTAAGGACCCTACGTCTCTCTCTTTCTCTTCTCTCTATCTAGTCTCTGTTTCTTCAATATTACTCAATCATTGTGTTTTATTAAAAAGGTTTTGACTTCATATCTAGTAACAATTAATCAAAAAGATGGGAAGATCACCATGTTGCGAGAAGAAAAATGGGCTGAAGAAAGGACCATGGACTCCTGAGGAAGATAAAAAGCTCATTGATTATATTAATATACATGGTTATGGAAATTGGAGAACTCTTCCCAAGAATGCTGGTTCGTGTATAATATACTTTTTCATTATCACAATTTAGTCATATATATTATCCCTTAATTGGACGTTGTTTTCTAATGTTTTGCTTTTCTTGTGTCTTGAATCTTGATTATAGGGTTACAAAGATGTGGTAAGAGTTGTCGGCTCCGGTGGACCAACTATCTCCGACCAGATATTAAGCGTGGAAGATTCTCTTTCGAAGAAGAAGAAACCATTATTCAACTTCACAGCATTATGGGAAACAAGTGAGTTTGAACTTAACTATTGGTTATGAAAAAAATCAAAAGAAAATTAAAAACTATATATTAAATAAAATTGAAAATAGTACAAGCATGTTTATGTTAAGTCTACTATGCATCAAATATATATACCAAGATTCTGACTTAGCTTGTTTTTGTATAGGTGGTCTGCCATTGCGACTCGTTTGCCCGGAAGAACAGACAACGAGATTAAAAACTATTGGAACACTCACATCAGGAAAAGACTTCTAAAGATGGGAATCGATCCAGTAACACACAGTCCACGTCTTGATCTTCTTGATATCTCCTCCATTCTCAACTCATCTCTCTTCAACTCTTCGCATCATAATCATCAACCTATGAACATGTCGAGGCTCATGATGATGGGAGATGGTCGTCATCAACCATTGGTTAACCCCGAGATACTCAAACTCGCAACCTCTCTCTTTTCAAATCAAAACAACACACACGAGAACCAAACGGTTAACCAAACCGAAGTAAACCAATACCAAACCGGTTACAACATGATTGGTAATCAAGAATTACAGTATTGTTTCCCCAGCATGGATCAGTTCACGGAGTTCCAAGATCTCATGCCAATGAAAACGACGGTTCAAGATTCAATGCCTTCGTTCCCATCAAACTACGACGATAGTTACTCGAAATCTAACTCTGTTTTAGAACCTTTTTACTCCGACTTTGCTTCGGTCTTGACCACACCTTCTTCGAGTCCAACTCCATTAAACTCAAGCTCCACAACTTACATCAATAGTAGCACTTGTAGCACCGAGGATGAAAAAGAGAGTTACTACAGTAACACTATTACAAGTAGTTCTGACATTCCTGATTACTCGTTTGATGTTAATGGTTTTCTACAATTCCAAGAAACAAAAAACCATTGGGATAGTGTCATGTAAAAAACAAAAATATTGTATTTTGTTATTTAGATTTTGTTACACATCCAAGATACTATTGTTTTAAAATATTTATTACTAAAGTATATTCGTCAAAGGGAAAGCAACATCCCACCGGTAAACAATATATAAAGCTCTCATGCATTGTTTTAATTAATGATAAGAGTTTCTATTATTGGTATCTATCTACTCTTTTGTTTAATATTTGTGGTCGGCTTTTCTTCTTACATAAATGCATGGTGATCGTATCAACGATCATATTTTAAATATGATTCGAAGATGTATAAATTATATGCTACCGAAATAGAAAGGAAGATAGACACTAATTGATAGTGAAAAATGATCATTGACTTTATGAGCCAAATTAACTATGTAGCTTTGAAATGGATGATGGGCCCTTAAAGTCAATCTAAAATAGTATATCTTAAAATTTTGTTCAAAGTCATTGTTAATAGGGAGTAAAAAAGAACAAAAAAAAAAATAAAGATTCACGAATAACTTACTAAGGGCATGTGCATTGGTTAGGACTGATATTTGGTCCTTCAAATATTTTATTTCTATTTTGAGAGTTTCTTAAGTTATGTATTAGCATTTGTGTCCTTCAGAGTTTGGTCCTTCATAATATTTTTAATTTAAAAAATTAATTATTGGTACAAAGTTACAAAAATCATCATGCCCTGATATCTGAAAATCATATCAAAAAGAACAATGAAACTTCTTGGTTTATTGAATCACAACTCACAAGCATCTCGGTACAATGCTCTTCTTATACAACAACAACAAACACATACATTACCGTGATTTACAAAGTTAAAATCAATGTTTCTTCACTAAACTCTCTATAAACTCGTTAATGCTCCGATCAGAGCTTCCTCCTTCACTCATTGCCTTGACAGCCAAATCTTTCCACTTCTTAGAACTCTCTCTAATCTTAACACTACTCTCTCCTTCCATCACTCCTTTCAAACACCTCACCACCTCTTCACTCTTCACAATCCCTTCACAATCCCTCAACAGAGAGAGAGAGAGACAGAGCATAAAAACTATAAACTAGAAGCAAAACACAGAGCATAAAAATAAAATGCAGAACAGAGAGAGAGACCAACCTCGGTAATCAACACCAGAGTTGAGCTTGACAACACCAAAATCAAACAAGAACGTTTTTTTCCCCCACAAAGCCAACAAATTAGAAAGTGAAGAAAACTTACCGTTGTCAGTTTCATCATCACTTGTCCAGGGATTGTCAGTGACAGTCCAACCCCCACTGATAGCTCTAGAGTCTACAGTACGATCAACAGTAGCTTGTGGTTTCCCTTCTTGACAAACAGGATTGTATTGGCTTAATGGCTTCTTAAATATTTCAGGGAACTCGCTATCAGGACACTCACAAACACTACAGTCTCTTAACCGGCACATACCATCATCAGGCCAAAACGGGCAATCACACCACAGTTTAACCTATAAAATGGTTTCAGACCTTTACTCACAACACACACCTCCAAATCCTCTAGATTCTTGAAGTGAAGTAAAAAAATAAAAACTCAAATTTCATTATCAAATAAAGATCATGAACCAACCTTGAAGTATCTGTAAAACGGTGTTTTAACAAGATCTTGAAGTAAAGGATGCAACACTTCCGTGTTCAACCGATTCACAGTCTCGTAATCGCAACAACAGTCTTCAACAATCCCAATGTACTTCTGCTGCTCAGCCTAAGAAAACAAAATCAAAATATACGAATTCAGAAGTCGCCTATACAAATCAAATCAAATCAAATCAACGTAATCTCTGAGATTCAATCAACATATAAAACACTAACCTACCTATTTGTTACAACCACAAGCTCAAGCGCTAGCTATCCTAGTTTCCAAATTCAGAAACTCACAACGACAAAAAATAGCTTTAAGAAATACCTAACCTGACGGCAATTGCATATTTTTCCGGTAAATTCAGAAATCGACGAATTCTGAGTATTGAAAAACACAGCAGCCACGACGGCTTCGGTAATTCGTCAAGAACTTCCGGTGAGAAGAACGGATGGACTTCGTGAAATCGTCGAGGATCGGTATCGGTTTGTCGTCGCCGTCGAGAGAAAAGAAAGAAGACACGAGAGAGAGTCCGAAAAAAATGAAACGATACATCGAGTTTTTTTTCTCTCACCCTACCCATAAAACAACAACCTGACACGTGTTATGAGGGACGCCTAAAAATTGTCCCATTTGTAGGAACGTATCTATGATTTTTCTATGATTTCGATTTAAATTAAAAGGATTAATTACGTGGGACGGTCCAAGGACGGACCGATGCACATGGTCTAATATGATCATACACGAACCAAAAAAAAAAAAAAAAAAAACTCTTACTATTTTACTATCAGCAAGACTGGCCGGCGCGTGAACATGAGAAGTACACTTATTAGCGTACGACGTGTGTAAAACCCCGTCGGGGTCAAATCGATCACGGGAGAGTATGCTAATGACCAGGCGCACGTGTCAAACAAGCTACGCGTAAAGCAATAATTTGGGGAAGGGTAATAATTAGAAAAGTTCGTTTTTTTTAATTGGATTCACGGTTTGTTGTTTACTTATCACTTTTTACACGTGGTGCAGGGAGAGCGATCTGAGAGTGGGGACGCGTGGGATAAAGCATGTGTAAACACGAACGAACGGATGGATCCTGCTTTAAGTTTGAACGTCGACATTTTGGGATGAGCTGTTTGTTTTGACTCGCTTGTGTTTCAGTAATTGCTTTTGTTCCATATAAAGTACACTTTTGGTTTTTCAGTTGAGGTAAGAATTAGCTAAAAGGGTATTAAACTTAAAACCAATTTTTTTGCATAGTATTGACAATATCACTGTTTATTGAATGCTAAAAAAATTTAGTGGTCACTTTAGTTATCATGATTTTTGAAACTGTAGAACGTTGTCGTTTATAATCGATCTAAACGTCTTTTTTAGCCATAACGTACTTTTCGTATCAACGTTAGTTTTTTAAAAAAGGTTAAATGCATATGTTGTCTGATAAAATGTTTTCGTAATTGGTGATTACCTTTGTCAATCAAACCTACAAAGTCTAGACATGAATTTTTTTTGGGCGGTGGCATGTGAATCATTTGGACTAAAAAGGCAAATTTTGTTTTACATGATCCCAAAATTTGTTTTCGATTTCTAGTCCATTCCCATACGAAAAACACGTTTTGTCCTCGATGTACACTTGTGTTGTGTTTTTGTATGACCAAGATTTTCAATGGTAGAGTATCTTATATGTCACTTTGCCAAATTTAATTCAAACACCAAAATTTTGTCGTCTATATACGGTTGTATTTTACCATTTCATTTTTCTTATTACATTATACTATATATTAAAGATCTACTATCATGTTATGAAAGCGATTTAATAATCCATAGTATTACACATTTTATTGAATTTAAGTATTTACCTGACTAGAACGGACAAACCTATATATAGCAATTAAGCATACTCATATTTTATCTAATAGGCTAATGTGTGGAAAAGTTCTGACGTAAAAATCAACAAAACTTTTGCATATCAACCTTTTAATGATTTAATCAATAAGCCATATATTGGACAAAAGCAGTGTCTAGCTCTTCCATCATTCTTTTTTTTTTTTTTTTTTTTTTTTTCTAACATTGCTTAATATGACTTTATTTGTGTGCTGGCCAAATGAGTTGAGTAATTGTATGGATAGTTTTTTTTTTTTTTTTTTTTTCAACCCAACATTAAAATAAATTAAAAAGTAACTCCAAGATTAGTCGCCCAATCTGGAGGAAGAGCGTTTACAAAGGAAGATACAGAAAGTAAAGATCTAGAAGAGCGAGCAAGACAGTCTGCTCGGACGTTTGACGTTCGGGGGATGTGCGTCAGAGTGAAGGAGGGAAAAGATGATCTGAGTGAAAGGAACTCCTCCAAAAAGTGCGAAAAAGCTGGCCAGTCGTCCGGATCCTGCACCATTGCCACCAGTTCTGCGCTGTCTGTCTCAAAATGCTGACAATCAATCCCCATCGCCCGAAGGGACTCCATCGCCCATACCAGGGCATTAAGCTCCGAGTGAAGAGAAGAGGGACTACGATGAAGACTGCGGGCACCCACAAGTAGTGTCCTATCCTCCTTAGTCCCATACCACCAGCCCAAACCCTCTAAAGGATCAGATCCTTTCCATGATCCATCAACCTGACACCGAACAGAAAACACCCTTTCCTCCGGATCCGGTTGGGGGGTTAAAAAGTTCCCCGAGAAGGATTTTGCCTCCTCCCACAAAAGTTTATCGGTTGTCGCCTGATTTATAATATCAATTGGCTCCGCCTCAATTCCTTGGAAAACTTTTTTATTCCTATCTTTCCAAATTGTCCACAATATCCAGGGTAACAAATATCCAATACCCGGACCCCCTGAACTCGACAATGCCCTAGAATATAAAAAGTCTAAATTTGAATACACTGATCCAAAGGGAAAGCCTGTCGAAGAAAGATGCAACGGCGATAGCTCCCAAACCAAACGAGAACGTTCACACACAAAAGGGCATGATTAATAGATTCCTCCGCACAACCACACCGTTGACACATAACATCGCACCGTTGTATGGATAGTTTATCTATTGAATTTCTTGTCTAGGAAAGTTATTAATAGTCTAAAAGTTTTGTTACCAAGTGACTAACCAATCATAAATATTGACAAATAATACACTAAAAATTTAGGAATCAATATATTTGTTGGCCAAAACATTACAAGAATCAATTTAATGTCGCCAACCCGAAAGTGGACTTTATACATAACGTTTGAGGTTTGATCATTTATAAATAAGGTAGGAAGCTTCTATTGTCACATGGCCGGTTATAAACATATAAATGTGTTCCGAACAGTATGTAATTAATACGTCATAGTGAGCTATCACACTTCCTAATTAGTTTTGGATATATTGGTGTAGAGGAAAAAAGTCTTCAAAAAAAATTATGCGATTTAGCTAACAAAACTTCAATTATTCCACCAAACGACTGACACTCTAACTCTGAGTTGACTAGATAATTTTAGATCCAACGATAATCAACACTCAACAGTAGTTGCACGTTAAACCATGTTAACGTTGACTAACATTGGGTTTAAGACAACTTTGGTCAATCCAGTTATCCAAAGTTAATGTTGGATGATGTTAAGCAGGATATTTTTGGGTTCAAATCGGATACGTTATTATATTTATATTTTTTCTCTATTGGTCACTAATGATACTGATGATTTATAAAAGCAAACAATATTTGTAAAAACAGAATCATTAGAACCATATAAAACGTTAGAAACTGAAATACCTACCCGTTATAGGAAGCAAAAAATGGAACCGAAACAGTATATAATTGTATAATCTCTTGAGAATTACTCGAGATTTGAGGAGTACAAACAAATGGAAAACTGTGCTCATGATCCTAGAGAATATTTGCTTCGAATTCACTTAAGTAGTTAGAGCTACTTATGGTTTGGCAGCCACAAAAAAGAGGGACTAAACAAATTAAGGAACGACGTCGTGGAAGTAGAGATGATCTCGTGTAGTACACAAAGTTGGTGTTTCGCTGTAGGACACACGAACACCGATCATTAGTACAATGCACAAATTTCGATTATTCTAAATTTGACTAAGAATCATGTAACATTGTTTTTTTTTTTTGATAATTAGTATCACATGAAAACTAAAGTCTAAAGACATGCTTATAAGTTTGGTTCATTACAATTTTATATACAAAAATACATCCGGAACCTCAAAATAATGATCTGATATTGTAATTAAATAGAAAGGCATGCAAGAAGTTATATATTCTTTTCCTGGGTTTGAATGAACATCATTGAGTGCAGCGTTGATGTGCTTTCGTTTTTGCTTTTCTTTCTATTGTTGAATAGAATGGATTAACGTAACTTACACCGGTGTTGCGCTCAATTATGTTTTTCTATTTCCAGGAACACTTACAAAAAGGTATCTGCTATGATCATCTCTTTTAGTTTGACCTTTTATCTTCTACTTAGTTATATAATCTAGAAAAACTATTGTTACAAGCTTGTATGATATATAGTTTATATTTCAATTAAAAATTATACATCCTTTATTAAGAGCATATATATGTCGTTTGATATGTATTGTTACGGTTTGTTATTCATTAATTCCAGCGTTATGGTAGATGTTGCAAGAAAATCAGGAATAGGAAACAATCACTCTTAAACGCTTTATGGTATATAGCAAATGTAATTACATATCCACTTTTTGTGGATAAGAACACTTAAAGAGGTTACAATGCAAAGAATAATAAAGACAAAGCAGATTAAGTAAAAGTGAATCAATGGTTTTGGAGTGCTTAGAACTCAAAAGGCATCCTTCTTACCAATAAGCCATAACCAATCCAAAGCCACTCCTGCAAATATCCCTCCTAACAGAAAGATCACCAACAAGTTTCCTAACGCATTCTGCTCCGGACCCTTCACAAATATTAAAACCCAAATTAAAATTTAGAACAAATGTGAGATTACTTGTCTTAAACGCCAAGACTGTATTCTCTACTAAATATAGATTACCTTGTAGCCTTTAGGAGCTATAGTCATAATGCAAACAGTGAGATGTCCATTAGTCAACCCCAAAACAGAAATTAGCATAATCATCCATCCTTGATCACCATATTTCGCAGTGAAGTAGAACGCCGGAATGAGTAAGTAACGCGATAAAACCGCAATTGCGATCAATTTCCTGTTCTCAAACTTAAGCCATTTCAACAGCGGCGTGTACCTCCCAACCAGATCCCAACAGTTGTACATCGCTACAAGGACAAGCGCGTACCAATCTCCTAGCCCATGTTTCCCCGTGTTCTCATATAAGAACCCGGGAAAAATAGATAACGTACATACGTAGATGAGAAACAGATTCACTGCATAATCTATGTTTTGAAGCAACAACTCTTTGTTGCTTAGCCTTTGATTCTTGGAATCATCATCAGTCTGCATAGAATCAAGAAGCTAAAGACTGTTTAAGAGTGAAGAATATTTTTTAAAAAGCAAAAAGTTAGATTCTCTGAGGTTACCAAATCTGATGTATTTTGGATACCAGCAGCAGCAAGATCTGCTGAGACAGTTTTGGAACCTTCAGAAGCAGCTTTTCTCCGGTAATACTTAACAATGGGGAGTTTCGGGAACACATAAGCGTATAACAACACGCAGAGTAACTCTATGAATGTTGAGATCGCTAAGAATATCACTGCATGAATGAAAAACAAACTTATAAACACTTTGATGATTGGAGTTAGTTTCTATCGGTTTTCAAAATTTTAAACTCACTTGCTCCTTTTCGTAGACCGTTGTTTGATTTCTCAAAAGCTGCTTTAGTTGTTAGCCTTAGCGCTGATGTTAGCGCACCAGCTACAGCCAAACCCGCCATGAATGACTACAAAGAAGCAACAAGTATGAGTATATCTAAACTGGTTAGTCTAAACCGAGATATTTGAATCTGCTAAAATGTATAAACCTGAACTAGTTCAGGGCACATCAATGATAAATCACCGATCATTCCTCCTTGAACGGTAGCATCCGCGAGGCCAAAAGAAGCAACGACTGCGCATAAACCGATATATGGTCCGACTCCACCACGTCCTTTTGTTGCCAAATCCAACTGTTGTGTTTATTTTATTTTTTAAATGATTCTTGAGTCCATAATAAAAATCGGATTCCATAAGAAACATTAATGTTACTTTTAAGACTTAAATAAAAACTTACGACTATGAGCAAGAATGTGGATATTGTGAATAGAGTGTAACCGATCAGGTTACGTTTTCGAGTGTTCATTTTTGATTCGTGGTATGTGAGAATCACGATGGTTCCAAGCGCAAATGGTTGGTAAACAAGTGTGAGTACTCTTGAAGGATGATAATCCTACAAGAAAGATATAAGTTTTCTATTTAATATTTTTGGTGAGCCAAAACAAATCAACAGATTTGAATTCTTGGAATTGACTGAACCGAAACCGAACCGGGAAGACTTGGTAATAGTAATCTGCTATAGTTAGCATACTGTTCCAAGCGACGAGGGATCCAATTCCGAGAATACAGCAAACAACCATAGCTTGATACTTCCCCTGTTTTGTTTTGTTTTTTTCAGAATTAGACATAAACACGATGAAAGATTTTTGGATCTGAGTTTTTGGTTTTGTAATAACTTACCTGAAGCTTCTCAGGAGGTTGGTTCTCATATGTATCCCCCATTTTTCAAAATATAGTTACAGAGAGCTCAAAAGAACATAACCCTGTTTCAAGAATCAAGAATTGGATCAAACACAGAGAGAAAAAAAAATGCTCAGAGCTCTGATACCATGAACAAGTCGGTAATGAGAAGAATATTTTCTTATGTTATTCACAAACAAGATTACAAGAATATATGGAGAGGAGAGCGTATCTAGTTTCCTAAATATGTACAATTAGAATCTTGTTTTTTTTTTTTTTTTGTCTTTCTTTTGTTGGAGCAAAAAAGCTACAGAGATACTTACTTGGAACTTAGCACATGAGGATTTTGTAGAGTTACTTGGAACTTAGCACATGAGGATTTTGTAGAGTCAACGAGTTTCATATAGATTCAAAACAAGATTCTTAAACCATGGAGATGAGCGAGTAAAATAATATAGACACTTTCTTAAAGGCTTTGACAGCAAATATGGGAGGATAAAATAAGACTCAAAAGAATAAGAAAAAGAAACAGAACCAAAATGATTAAAGAATCCAAAGTGTGAAAGCTTTTTCCGTTTCTATTTTTAGTCCACTTGCAGACTTTGTAGTATGTACATAGTCTGAAAGCAAAATACATTATTAGAGAAATTCTTTAATAGCTGCATGCATATCTTTGAGAGCGGTCTAAAAGTAAACAATAAATGAAAATAAATACTATGTAAGAATAAAAAACAAAGTTAGATAAGAGTCAATGGGGGTTGGATAAGTGAGGCAATGAAGTAATAAGACCTTCATCTCAAGTTGATTGTTACGTTTTACTCTATTCTCAGTTTTTCTTCCCATGGTTGGTTTCAGTGGAATTAGTAGTACAAAAGGGTTTTGTGACAAATGTTTTTTAATAATCATTTGAAGGTAAAATATACTAAAAGGGGTGTAAAAAGAATTATAAAAGTCTAATTCTCATAATCATTTGTTAAATGGGTTGTCAAAAAAAAAAAACATTTGTTAAATGGCGTTGGTGTGTGAGAGGCTGTAAATGATCCGTCGGTTATGAGCGCAGATTTAATGGGCCTAGCTTAAGCATGATTGAAACGTTTTTTGCCACTTGCACAAATAGCTCTATTAAATAGGAGTTGTCTTTGTACAATTTTGAATGCCATTTAAAGTGTTTATAGTGGTCAAACGGAACACTTGCAAAATGACAAACCTTTGCAACATGGCGGAACTACATGGTCATCATGATCACTTAGGTTACTAAAACCAAAATTTAAATCTCTCAAATATAGTTTATAATGCATACGTTATATTTGGTGGTTAAGCAAAAGTAGATTGTGTTTGGACTTAGTTTTTGCTTAAGTCTATGAATTTGTAAATCTCATGCTCTTGAACCTCTCATGTTGGTGAAAACCCTCATAAATGTTTCCCGATGGAACATCTTTCTACAAACTCCAATGCGTCTTCTGCTAGAACCGCTTATGACCACCTATTGGTTGAGGATCTCGTGAAGCCTGAATTCAAATACGAATCCGCTTTGGTTCCAATAGACTTATTAAATATTGTAAAATTGTTTCAGTTTGATAATCCCTTTGTTAAGCTCATGGAACCTCTATCTTTAGCTCTCTTTGTTTATTTTGATTCATGTTATAAGAATTTATCTCTTGTTGGAAATTAATTTGAATGAAAATATCTTGTTTGTCAAAAAAAAAATAGTAAACGAGAAATGGAGATGGTCAAATGGATCTAAAGTCGTAACTCGTAAGATTGGATAAGTCAAATACAATTTGCCAATTTGGTGAAGCATCGAAATAAGACTTCCCTTCAAGTCTTTGAAAGTTTTACGTGTTAGTATTCTCTTCTTTATTATTTTTCATGATAAACAGTTACGTTTTTTTTTAATAGAAGCATCAAGCTTCTCATTTAAAGCCATAACAGGGTTGAATTTAGGGTAAATTTGCTAACTGACCAAACCAATAAAACCATAGAAGAAAATAACCATATATTTGAAAAAATTAGGAAAGTAGGATTAGGGGTAGGGAAAATTACCAATTTAGTGTTGATAGGTGGTGGTTGATGGTGGTGATGGTGGCCGGCGGAGGTGGTCGGAGTAGGTGACCGGCGGAGGTGGTCGGCGGAGATGGCCGGTAGAGGTGGCCGGAGTAGGTGGCCGGCGGAGAGGGCCGACGGAGGTGGCCGGAGTAGGTGACCGGCGGATGTGGCCGGCGGAGTTATTCGCCGGAGAAGATCGCCGGAGTTGGCCGTCGGAGTTGGTCGTCGGAAAAAATCGCCGGAGGAGGTCGCCGGAGATATCGCCGGAGACCGGCAGAGGTGGCCGGCGGAGTTGTCCGCCAGAGAAGATCGCCGGAGTTGGCCGCCGGAGGTGGTCGTCGGAGGAGCTCGCCGGAGATGTCGCCGGAGATGGTGACCGGAAGTGGTGATTGTGGTGGTAGAAAATGGTGGTTGTGATGGTAGGGGGTGGTGGTGGTTGAAGTGGTAAGGGCAAAATATGTAATTAATATAAAAAATATAGAGTATATAATGTTTATATGGTTAGTATGGTTAGTGGGTTAATTATAATTTTTTTTTAGTTATACAGTGCAATTCCTCTTGAATTTATCGAAATTAATTAGAGAAAAGGATGTTGTGAATCATTTGCTGATGAGAACTCAAAATGCATTTTTCTTGCCAATAAGCCATAACCAGCCCAAAGATATTCCTACAACTGCTCCTCCTAGTATAAAAACCACCAGCAAATTCCCTAATGCATTCTTCTCCGGACCCTTCACAATATACAAAACAAGAATCACTTTAAATGTGCAGGTAGAGAGGTTGATTATTTATAATTATTTTCTTTTGGTATTTATATGTCAAAAGCTTGTGTTATATTTATAAAGTGTAAAAGCAAACGGTATAAGACAAGATAACTTTGTTATATCTTTTTAGTTTCTATCTGATAATACTGCACTAGTGTGTTAACATAAGAATGAAATCACAATTTTTTTGCGATTTTTTTTTAAAAAGACACTTTTTCTTTTTGGTTCGTTGAATAACGCCTTAAGCATTAATGCAAACATGTGTTTAAGACGTTATTACGGTATTTTAAAATTTCAAACATGTTTAAGACGTTATTTATGGATTATTTCTTGGTTTGTTGTATAATGTCTTAAACAATTCAACAAACCAACATATATTAATGCAAACATGTTTAACACGTTACAGATATTAGGGTATTTTTAAAAAATCCATACATGCAAACAAAAATTGAAGACAGTGTCATATTCTCCTTTCAACTACCTTTCGTGTTTGTTTATAATTTTCTTAATTCAAGAGTGTATTGCTAAAGTTTTACAAAATTAATGTGTTTTGTTTTCTAAATGTATATCCATAAAAAACTAAAATGTAAATTTATTGATTAATCAAATTAATTAGGTTAAAAGTAGGGATCAGTACTGACTTGATAGATTACCTTGTATCCTTTAGGAGCTATAGTCATAATGCAAACAGTGAGATGTCCAGTAGTTAATCCCAATACAGAAACGAGCATCATCATCCATCCTTTATCACCATATTTTGCGGTGAAGTAGAATGCCGGAACGAGGAAATAACGGGACAAAACCGCAATCGTTAGTGCTTTTCTATTCTCAACCTTCAGCCAATTCACCAGCGGCATATACCTCCCGACCAAATCCCAAAAATTGTACATGGCTACTAGGATAAGCGCGTACCAAGAGCCTAGGCCGTGTTGTCCCGTGTTCTCGTATAAAAATCCAGGAAAAATGGATAGTGTCAAAACGTAGATGAGGAATAGACTCACTGCATAGTCTATGTTCTGAAGCAATAGCTCTTTCTTGCTTAGCCTTTGATCCTTGGAGTCATCATCACTCTGCATGAAAAAATTATGATTCTAACTAGTAACTAAATAATGTTTAAAAGTGGAAAACGGAATCAAGAAAGATGTTCTTGATGAAAGGAAACCAAGAAAGATAAGATTCTTGAGGAATTTGATGTTACCAAATCTGATTGATTTTGGATACCAGCAGCAGCAATATCAGCAGCTACAGTTTTCGATCCTTCAAAAGCAGCTTTTGTGCGGTAATACTTAACGATTGGGAGTTTTGGGAACACATAAGCATATAACATCACACAAAGAAATTCTATGAATGTTGAGATTGCTAAGAATATCACTGTAAAGGGGGAAAAAAAAAAGAAGCAAGAAATGAAACTTCAAACACTTAAAAATATTAGATATGAGAGTTTCGAAAAATGTTAAACTGACTTGCTCCTTTTCGTAGATGGTTGTTTGATTTTTCAAAGGCAGCTTTAGTTATTAGCCTAAGCACTGAGGTTAGAACACCAGCCATACCCGAACCAGCCATATATGACTACAAAGAAGTAAATGGTATATCCAGTAAATAGTTTTATCTAAACCAGAGACCTTGAATATGCTAAACTTAATAAACCTGGATGAGTTCAGGGCACATCAAAGATAAATCACCGATCAATCCTCCTTTAACGGTGGCATCAGCGAGGCCAAAAGAAGCAACAATTGTGCATAAAACAATATAATTTCCGATTCCACCGTGTCCTTTTGTTGCCAAATCCAACTGTTTTTGAGGTTTTTTTAATATTTAGTCCATGATCACTATCAAGTTACATAAGAAAGAATGTTGAGATTAAGACTTATTCAATTAATACTACTTACCACTATGAGCAAGAATGTGGATACTGTGAATAGGATGTAACCGGCCAGGACACGTTTTCGAGTACTGATTTTTGATTCGTGGTATGCAAAAATCATGACTGCTCCAAGCGAAATTGGTTGATATACAAGTGTGAGTACCCTTGAAGGATGATAATCCTACAAGAAACAAACAATTTTCAAGTTGAAAAAAAAATCAATAACCAAAACAAAAGATCAGTTTTTAAACCAATTTCGAATTTTAGAATTGACCAAACCATAACCAAAATCGAACCGGGAAAATTTGGTAGTAGTAATCTGCGAAACGAGAGATCCGACTCCAAGAATACAGCAAACAACCATTGCTTGATACTTCCCCTGTTTTTTATTTTCGAATTTATACATAAACACACAAGAATTTGAGGAAAAACAATGAAAGATTTCTGATCTGTGTTTTGGTGTTTTGTGGATACTTACCTGAAGTCTTTCAGGAGCTTGGTTCTTGTATCCATCCTTCATTTTCAAATAGTTACGGAGAGCTCAAAAAGAACGTACGTAGCCCTGTTTCAAGATTTCAAGAATTGGATCGATCATAAGATGATGTTTATACCATCTCTTCTTTTTTTCGGGAGTAAAAGCTATGGGTACTTACTCGGAACTTATAAGCACATGAGGGTTTTGCAGAGTCAACGAGTCGTTTTTTGAATTTATTACGAGCAGAACAAGATTCTTGCAACATGGAGATGATTGAGTAAGATAATATTTAGATTTTTTTAAGGTTTGACAGCAAATCTGAGGAGATAAAATATAAGACTCAAAAGGTTGGCATGTATATATACCCTGCCTGATACCCTAAAGGTCTGATCTTTGTTTGGCACTTTCCTTTTATCTCCATTATGTAATCGTCCCTTTACGTCAATTTAATACAACCAGAAATTTTAACCCAAAAAGAAAAAAAGTATGAGAGGACTCGAAAAGAAAAGAAAAGAAACAGAGTAAATAATATAAAGTTTGAAAGCTTTAGGGTCCGAATGGTGACCGCGGTTTTGGTTGTGCGGGGAAAGCGGTTTTAGAGTGCGGTACGGTTCAACTGCGGTACATGCGGTTTGCGGGAAAAGTGCGGTTTATACAAAACAAGCGGTACAGCATGATATTTGATTGGTGAAAAAACTATTTGCGGTTCAGTATTAATTGTGTGAATGGTAAAAAAAGGAAAAGCGGTACGGATTACATATATTATAATAAATAAATTTATTTATAATTAGTATGTTTGTATATTATTTTATGTTATGAATTAATAATAAAAATAATTGTATTTATAAACCTTAAATACTATGGTTGACCAAAAAGTAAATTTTTTTTTGACATATTGATAAAAAGTTCAACTATATAAAGATACAATTTTTTAAAAAAAATTATCGATTATTTTGATTTTCCCATAACATATTTGCAATAGTATCTCTTATTTGCATCATAGCTTCTCCATCTGCTATCTCTGTTGCATCCATGTCACATATTATACTTGTCTTTGTTCTACACATTCCGAAAATACAATGTCACATATTATATCAAGCATAATTTTTATTTTAAATTTTTAAAAAGAAGCTAAGGAAAATTTACCCGTACTGTTGTTTCCGTGGGAGGAGTTGAATTTTCAGTTGACTGATTTGAACTTGTTTGTCTAGAAGGATTTGTGTTTCTTCGTCGATTAGAAGACGTATCTACATTTAATGAAAGTCATCGGTTACTATATATTTAATAAAGTATTAATAAATTTATTGTTAATAAGAATTCTTTTTAATATATTGTTTTACTTCCAAACTAATATATATTGTTATATATACATATATATATATACATATTTATATATTAGTTAGGAAAAAAATAATGATGATATGAAACATAATGAATATGTTCAATTGTTATATAATTAAACTACCATGTATAATTTTAAAAAATCAAGTAAACTGGATTACAAATTTTTTTATAATAACACTATAATTAATACATAGAGACTCCATGATATCCGTCATACGTATAGGGAGGCAAACCGCGTGGCTGATGGTTTGGCGAACTATGCCTTCTTGTTGGGGTTAGGTTTTCATGCTTTTGACGCTATTCCAAGTTGTCTTGTTTCTTTGTTGTCGGACGATGGTAATGGCGTCGCTGTTCCACGTCGTGTTTGTATTTAAGTTTTTTGTTTTAATAAATTAGGGGAGGCTTTGCCTCCCTTGTCTTACCAAAAAAAAAAAAAAAACTATGATATTTAGGTAGCATATACAATAGTATTATTTACTGATACAATAAGATTATTATTTTTATTAATTTTCAAAACACATATTACAACTCTATTTATTAATATGGAAACTGCACTGTAAATCAGTTTTTATAAATTTAAAATCTCACCAATCATTTAAAAGTGTATTTTTCATTAATTCATTTTAAAATTTATAAAACAAAACCTATATGACATTGTTTTAATAAAAATATGAGAGTAAGTTTTTCAATCAAAAGAAATTAAAAAAATATGAGAGTGATTAGAAAAAAAACTTTACCTAAATGAAGTATAGTGAAATTGAGAAAGAATGAGAGGGTAGAAATAATTTTTAGGTTTTGATAAAAGCTATGTAAAAAAAAAAAAATGAAAGTGATTAAAGAAAAAAAAACATTACCTAAAGAGTGGATCGAGAGAGAGAGAGGGGAGAGATACGAGGGAGAGAGGGGAGAGATATATGTTTTGATAAAAGAGTTGCATAATTACGTGTATATATATAGTATAGTTTAATATTAAAAAATTTATTAAAAAATCATTTATTTAAAGCGGTCTACAAATCCGCTGGTTGTTGTCCCATATTTTTTTGAAACGCGGTCCAAAGCATTTATCTGCTAAAGAATCCGCTTTTTGTTTTTTTTTTTTTTTTTTTTTTTAAAGAAAACGCAAATTAACTTTCTTCTTCTGATTGGGTGAAGTTGTGCGGTTTTGCATAAGTTGTTTTGAAAACCGCATAATAACTGCTTCCATTCACGCCCTTAGTTTCTTCTATATCTGGTCGACTAGAAGACAGTGTAATCCGAAAGTAAGACTTTTCTCTGAGAAAGTTCTTGGAAAAATGGCCAACGCATGCATGAAAGTCATCCGCTTCATGAACTAATATTATAACCTCTGCAAATTGGTACAGTACTAACCAAATTAGCTTAACTACTTTCTACATAAATTAACAAATACTTCCTACGTTTCAAAATATAAGATGTTTTAAGCAAAGCACGCAGATTAAGAAGTCTTTACTTTTAATAAATTCAACCAATCAGAAACAATACTGCATAATATAAAATATTAAACTAATCTAAAAGTTGCATTGAAATTTGAAAGCATCCTATATTATGAAACAAAACTTCTCCAAAACATCCTATATTTTGAAACGGAGGGAGTATTTGTCTAAACCATCATTAATTCTAACGCGTTAGTCAACATTGAAATATATTTACTGATGTAGATTAGATGATAGTCATAAATAACAAACCAATGTCTTAATTGTCATTTTCCCCTTAATTGTACTATTGTTAGTCTGTGCATTCACTAGCAAACAGCTTTGTAGACTTCCACCAACACATTTCCACGTCGTACTTTTGAAGCCATTATAGTGTTTTGGTGTATAATATATACTATTGTATTAGTTTAATCCTTTTTGTGTACGGTCCCCGTAAATTATTGGGGGTGTACAGCGTACTTTTAAGTAGCCTGTTGAGATTTCTTAAACTTTCCCTAGCCTCGGAGGCCATACGATCATTGTTTACGATTTACATCATAACAATTTCTCCTTAAATGGGAGGATCCGTTTGAATGCAAGAGTTTTTATATCATTAATGTATTAGTTGTACCCCAAAGTGGGTTATATTTGATTTGTTATTTTATGTTTCCTTTGTAACAATATAAAACAAGAGAAATTTGTGAATCCTGCCATGAACAGTGACACTTTTTCTCACAAATGCCATTTCCAATTTTTTCTTTTTCCGCATGCCACAAAGAGTTTATGATTATATCCTTATGCCCTCATTCCTTACACGACCAAAATTCTGCATTTTAATGGTGTGAAAAGATAAAATAAGTAAGAGATATATGAAGAAGTTACATAAAGTGATCAGAACAATTAATTGTTTATTGGGTAATGCAACTCTTCTCATTTCCATAACTCCAGTTCTCTCTCTCTCTTCTCATAATTCCGCCTCTCTCTCTCTTTTCATAATTCCGACTCCTTCGACTGTATCGACCTTTCATCTTCTGATTTCCACCACTGCAATAGTCCATCTTTTGATAGCCATCATCGTTATGATTAAAGAAACCATTCAATTGATAGTCTGGGCGTGATGAATTTCTTTATCCACAAACTTCTACGGTCTAATCCTCCATCTTTGCCTTCACCCGCCATGACAGCATAAGCCCCGGAGACTAGTCCCCCCTGCAGGTTTATGTCTGTCTGCATTTTGTCCTCCAATCGTTTTTTAGAGATCATATCCAATTGCTCCAGTACTAACCACATCCCAATTACTCCCCCTTGCAGGTTTGATGTAGGTTCCACCTCTAGAAACATTGTCCTCCCAGTGGACCAGATCCAAATACAAATATATATATGTCCACCATATTCTCCTGTGTTTTCCTTTGTTTACTGGATCATATATGGTTAGCTCATCTGAATCAACAACCAACAATTCTTCATGTTGCAGGTGTCATAACGAAGCAGGTCCTTCTGGGATGGTTGATCATTTGGTGGACCAGATTCAATTTCCAGGGTACATGTCTATCTTGTATGGTGGACAATGGTTACAAGACTATTGCATTTGTGGAGTATCCTTGTCTATTTCGTAGTGTAGTTGTTGTGGACTACATACTGACCTCTCTTAATCGCAGTCCAGATGACGACGTAGACACTCGGTCTGATTTCCCGCCGATAGACGACAGTGAACTACCTAGGTATATGTCCATCTTCAAGTTGACATTTTGTCTACTTGCTATTTACATTTGATATACTTGTCTAGTTTCTTGTTCCTTTCATTGTGGACATCATACACACTTCTCCCTTTTGCAGGTCAGATCAAGGGCGGGTCCTGCAGGAAGCAACTCAGGATATTAACACTTCATTACTTACTCCCACGTAGGCTATTCGCTACCAATCGCATCAACTCATACTCAAAGCCAGAGTATATGCTGAACATCGTTGAAGTTTTCGAGAGCATTGTGGAGTTTGAGTGGCTGAAATTATCTTGGTTTGGTCATCTCTTTAAACTACCGGTCCGTAAAAGCTCCTTCTCTGGTAAACTTGTCCACCAGCTTATGGACTATAGTCTCGCTCCCATTAATTCATGTCCAATCGCCATTAATGTTAGCTTTCGTTTGAATTCTCCGCCTAAGCTTTTCCCTTCTCTTTTCTCTATTAAGTCAAGGGTAAACTTGACTTTAATCACCTCCCCCAAAATCCAGAAAATGACATTTCTCACAAACAAACAAAAAAATGACATTTTTGACAAGTTTTTGAATAAAAATGGCATTCTTAACCAAATTCCCATAAAACAAGTGTTGAACCTAACTGTAATTATATGATTTCATAAAAACAAAAGATAAATGTATGTTGGATAGAATTTTATATTGGAGTACAATAGTATTTATCTAAAAGATGAATATTAACATTTAGCTAGTGTAATTTGTATGATATAATCATATCATGTATTATTTTATGTCACCTTTCTTTATATATACTGCAGTTCGATTTAGTAACTTTGGTCCATTTTGAAAAGTTCAAACGTAACATATATGAGCAAAAAGAGATGAGATCTCACATGAAAGAGGGAGAATAACTCTGTGTAATCTCTCAAATTAGATATATCATTATTCATTAACCCAATTTGAGGTTTTTTTGTCCTATTATATCATAAGTTTTTGTTTTCTTTTTGACAAAAAAAAATGTTTTTGTTTTCTTTAGAAAGATATCAACAAAAGTATATTTTGGTATTTTATTATATTCCTTTAACTTTATGATTTATTTTTGGTAAATTATTGTAGATTATTATATAAGTATCATGTTCCCCAAAAAATTAAAAAAATATCATTTGACACAATGTTTTAGATTTGTGAAATAGTACATGAGATGGCCAGATGGGTCCTAAAAACATTAATAAAAAGCTGAAATAGGTTAGAGCATTAGCCAATTTGGTGGAGTTTCGACATACCTCAAGTTGTTATTAAATTTTTTACGTCTCAGTATATACTCCCTATCTTTTTAATTAATATATTTTTAAAAATTTTCACACATATTAAAAAAGTCATTTTTTAACAAAACCAAAATGTTAAAAAAAGCTAATTAAATGTATAGATAACTTAAAACACATCTTTTTGGAACGAGAAAATTTTATTAACAAACATAAAGTATATTTTTTCCTTTTGCTCTAGATTGGGCAACCAATTTTGGAATTACTTTTTAATTTATTATTGTTAGGTTGAAAAAAAAAAGTATATTTTTTCCATGACTAAACAGTTAGGTTCGACGTATCAAACTGTTCATTTGCCATCATAACAGGGTTGGAATCGTCGGTACTAATTGAATAAAGGATGTTGTGACTTGTGATGCATTTTATATTGTCGTGCTTACAGATTTAGAGGCTTTAGGAAATTTTTTTTATAAAAATGTTTCATGGTTAATAATATAGCCTAAAAAACAAAAACAAAAGCTCAAAATATATTTCAGACTAAGATATACTTCCAAACAAAGAAAAGAATGATGAATGCTAGATATATTTGAGATAGAACTTTGTAAAATGACTTCTTTTAAAGTGTCAATTCTAAGAAGATTATTGAGTAATGAGGCCTATAAAGTTATGACATCAATTGTGGCTTAAGGGCATTTACCCACTTATTGCCTCAGGCTCAGAAATGGTAAAACACATATATAATTTGTTTTTATTTTATGTATTTTTACTAACAAATAAGTAAAATTTGCAGGATCAGATTTATGGAAATTGGTGGTTGGGTCTAGAAATCAATACCACGCCAATCGGGTATTGGGCAGCTGCGATTTTCACACTCTTATCTGATCGGTCGAGTGGGGAAGCGAAATACTATACAATAACTTTTCGAAGCAAATATGTTGGCCCAAATGGGAAATACTATACAATAACTTTTCGAAACAAATATGTTGGCCCAAATGGGTTCTGGAGAATTTGCTAAAAACTTTTTTAGAAAAGCAGCTTATTTTTGCAATCTTGAAGTCACTAAGAACAACCATAACCTTCTCTATGTCCAAGATATTGATGTACTAGCGGATTATCCACAATATTTCACAGTTAATAAGTTGTATAAAAGAGACTGCAAAAACCACTTTCGTAACGGCAGCCAAGGGTCTAGCATTCAGGAACGGTTTAGGTTAATTTCTGTTTTTTGTTGGTGATTTATTTTGGTATTTGCTTAGTTTTATTTATTTATTTGAGTATTTTTAAAATTTAAAAATAAGAAAATGGTTTTGCAAAACTAAAAGATGTTGATTTTGAACGCTTTAGATCAACATCGGGAATTGGGTGATTTGAAATGCTTCTTACAAAAAGTATCATCCAAACTTAATTGTTTTGTTAGCATATATCGTTAATATTACTAATCTTATTTAACATGAATATTAGCCAACAAAATGAATATTCAATTTTAGAATAAGAAGATCAATTATTTAGTATTAATTTAATTGAATAGAAAATTTATCTACCATTTTGATATATATATATATATATATATATATATATATATCATTATTGTGTGCAAACTATATATTTTTTTATTCATAAGTGAAACACACAAATAAATTGAAGAAGATAATGAATTTACTAAAATGAAGTATGAAGTTTTGATTACTTGATGAAAATATTATTATAGTTTTACTTATGTTTTGCTTAAGTATTACTAATGCTTTGTTTATGTTTTACTTTGTAAATTTTAACTGATGTAACTATAAGTGACCATATATAAAAAGAATGATTAAATAAAACTTGATTGATTGACTTAACACTTATCTAATAAATAATTTTGAAACCAAATTTAATATAATAAAAATAAAGTCTATGTATTAATTTATTTCACAAAGGAATTAGATAGTTGAGATGATTTACAAATGTCATAAGCATTAATAGCAATTATACATGGAATTACAAAACAATACGCAATCGAGTTTATGATAAACAACAAAAGATTTATGGAACAAGAGCGACATTGAATTTGAGCGTGTTGGATCATGTTCTGGAAACGTACGACGATTTTAGTCTCGTCCAAATATGGCTAGCATTAGGAATATTCAAGAATGTGGATATCAATAATTTTATTAACCTGAGACAAGTATACTAATAATTTTCCCTTGCCGAGCAATCCAAACAATCCCTTTAATAACAAAAAAAAATTCAATTAATTCAATATTGAAAATAGTTATAATTGAAATTCTAATAACAACTAGAAAATGAATAATAATAATAATAATAAAAACTACAAAATCCTTTTATATTAAAGTAGTATTTTACTTTGGATATTATTATTCATAACATAAGTATTATAATTTTTAAATCTAACTCAAACTTGTTAGCTAAATTGAACTTAAACTCTAGATTTAAACATCATTAACAATCTTCAATCCATAAAATAGTAAAACTCTAATTCATTTGATACATTTTTTTTTTCAAACACTAATTCATTTGATACTTTAAAATAATTAATCTACATGGTCTTTCCCTTTGAGCTTCTTCCCAAACAAGGCGATATTCTCCGTCATCTTTTCTTGGTTCATGGCTCCAAAAAGCAAGAGAGAGAGAGAGACCGGTGATGTTGACACTGTGCGTCGTGAGAGAGAGAATTACTAATAATTTATAATTACTCACGCGAAATCCGACGGTCCTTATTTAGTCAATCCGACGGTGGATCCCAAACAACACAAATCTATCTGACGGTCCTTATTTAATCAATCCGATGGTGGACAATTTTCCCTTGCCGAGCAATCCAAACAATTCCCGTAATAACAAAAAAAAATTCAATTAATTCAAAATTGAAAAATAGTTATAATTGAAATTCTAATAACAACTAGAAAATGAATAATAATAATAATGAAAACTACAAAATCCTTTTATACTAAAATATTATTTTACTTTGGATATTATTATTCATAACATAAGTATTCTAATTTTAAAATCTAACTCAAACTTGTTAGCTAAATTGAACTTAAACTCTAGATTTAAACATCATTAACAATCTTCAACCCATAAAATAGTAAAACTCTAATTCATTTGATATGTTTTCAAACACTAATTCATTTAATACTTTAAAATAATTAATATTTACTATTATATCATAAACAGAGTTGTCATTAATACTATCAGTACTAATAATGTACGCTTTTCTCTAACAATTTAGCTCTTGAGTTGGATAATTCACATATCAAATGGAGTTCGTTTGGGCCTGTACCTGGGCCCCTGGCCCATATTTTACCATGTGCTATTGGCGTTTTTATCAATGGAAGAGATATGCGTTGCTAGCAAAAAGATCCAACGGTAGAAGAATAAGCATTCTTTTGTAAAATACAGTTTAATAAACAAAACACAGCCGTTTTAGCAATATAGAAAGACGTACGTAGCGTTATTAAACCGTTTAGTTAGGTCCGACCCAGTAACCCGTCGCATAATTTAACCCGTCGCATAATTTAAGTTTCTTGAGCTTCTTCTTGATTCATCTTCCTCAGGCGATTTCCTATATTATCGAAGGTAATTTCTGTGTTGTTGGTTCGAAACTTTTAATTTGTATAATCCATTACAATAAGGAAATCTTTCTTTTTCATTTTTTCCTGTTTTTTTTTTTTCTGGAACTTTTTTTTGGCTTCCTTATCAGTTTAGATTAGAAGAAAGGAAAAAACCCTTTTTTTTTTTTTGATAAATTATAAGACTTTTGAGAGGGAAAAAGGAACTTGTTAATAACTTCCTCCTCTAAGGCTCTAAAGAGGGACATGCTCTTAGAGCTCTCTGTCTCGTGAAGATGATACAAACCGCAAATTGTCGTGGTGTGAGTCGAATCCAAGAGCAAAAGATAGTTTGTGGAGACAGGATTAGTGCATTGCCAGAAGATTTGCTCGTAATGATCTTGGATCTTGTCCAGACGAAAGACGCCGTGGCCACCATGTTTCTGTCCAAACGATGGCTCTCTGTTTGGACGATGAAACAGAGACTTGAGTACGAGGACATTGAAGAGGACGTGTATGCTAACGGGAGGGTCGACACTCATATTGATGACGATGATGATGAGCATGTGGACATTAGTGATGATGATGATGATGATGATGATGATAATGAGAATGAGGAGAAAGTGGAGGCGGAAGACGAAAGCAAAAAGAGCGTCTGGCGGTTTCTTGAGAAATCATTGCAACTCCACAGAGCACCCGTAATATCCAACTTGTGTATTGTACTCGGTCCAAGTTGTCCTACCGATGCTGATGTCGGGAAGTTGGTTGCAAAGGCTGTTGATCGCCGGGTGCTTGAGATGAAACTCCAACTCCTCTGGTCCGCAGATCCAGCCAGCTTGCCCTGTACCCTTTACTCTTGCCAATCTCTCGTGACACTGATTCTCTCCGACAAGATTCTCGTGGATGTTCCTTCTTCCGCTTCCTTGCCATCCCTGACAACCCTCTACCTTCACTATGTGTTGTATAAAGACGATGATTCCGTGGTTAGGCTCTTATCGAGCTGTCCTCTTCTTGATGATCTGCAAGTCAAACGAAACAAGAAGGGCGACAATGTGACCAACTTTACTGTGAAATTGCCTAGCTTATCCTCCTTAGCTTATGATAATTGTAGACGCTCGCCAACACCAACGCCAGACGACAATGATGTTGGAGATACTACTACTGGTAGGTGCTTGGTCATAGACATTCCATCAGACGTATCCTACTTTAGAATCTATGATTTTTCGGGAGACTCTTGCTCGATCAATATGCCTTCTCTTGATACGGCATATATCGAATCTGATTCTTGTCCTGATGACAAGTTTCTAGGAACTCTCTCAACTGTCTTGTGTCTTGTGTTGCAATTGACTGATGAAATGGTATCCATCTCTCTCTCTTTCTTTGCTTGTGATTTCATTGTTGTATAATACTTTACTTGAATAGGTTTGCTTTGTTTTCATCACAGGTTGTGTGTTGTAGCACCACCAAATTTTCTTGGCTTACAGAGTGCACGATATGTCCCGAAAAACCAGACTGGATGGAACCAACTATACATTTACTTGGAAATTCTCCAAAACTAAATTCTCTTACGATTACTTATGTAAGCATCCTCTCCTTCTCTTCCAAGTTTGATGGGTTAAGATGTTAAAAATGTTTTTGTTTAATTTAAAGTGGTCCTTACATCACAGGAAGCTACCTATGATCAAGATGATATCCCACTTTCATGGAACCAGCCGTGCTCTGTTCCCGAATGCTTGTCGTCACAGCTCGAGCTTTTTGAGTGGAAAGATTATGGAGGAAGAGTAGAAGAAGAACAGTTTTTGAAATACGTTCTAGCCAACGCTATGTGTTTAAAGAATGCAGTTGTCTCCCTGAGAAACATCTTCGATCCTGAGGAGCAACAGATGATGATGGAGGCGTTGAAAGACATTCCTAGGGTTTCAACAGAATCTCAGCTTATGCTCAAACAATCAGACCTAAAACATGATTACGTAGGTTGATTATGTATCAGAATAATCATGATTATGTATCAGAATAATCAACAAAAAAGAAAAAAAAAAACATGATTATGTATCAGAATAACTCTTTTTTTTAATATTTATGTTCTTTACAAGATTTATTAGAAATAAGATTGCAAAAGGCCTCGAGGAGTTTGAAAGAATATTATTAATTCTTCTTCTTCGTTTGTTTTTCTCTGCAACTCTTTGGTTCGAAACTTTTAATTTGTATAATCCATTACAAAAAGGGAAATCTTTCTTTTTCATTATTTCCTTTTTTTTGTTTTTCTTCTGGAACTTTTTTTTTGTTTTGGCTTCCTTATCAGTTTAGAAGATTAGAAGAAAGGAAAAAACTTGTTTTTCGATAAATTATAAGACTTTTGAGAGGAAAAAGGAACTTGTTAATAACTTCCTCCTGTAAAGAGCAGTAGACACGGAGTAGTTCTCTTAGATCTCTCTGCTCCCCCTCGTGAAGATGATACAAACCGCAAATTGTTGTGGTGTGAGTCGAATCCAAGACCAAAAGATAGTTTGTGGAGACAAGATTAGTGCATTGCCAGAAGATTTGCTCGTAAGGATCTTGGATCTTGTCCCGACAAAAGACGCCGTGGCCACCATGTTTATGTCCAAACGATGGCTCTCTGTTTGGACTCTGAAACAGAGACTTGAGTACGAAGACGACATTGATGATGATGATGATGATGATGATGATGATGATGATGTGGACAGTAGTGATGATGATAATAATGATGATGAGCATGTGGACAGTAGTGATGATGATGATGATGATGATGATGAGGACAGTAGTGATGAGGAGAGTGCTGATGAGAATGAGAATGAGGATCAGAAAGTGGAGGATGAAAGCAAAAAGAGCGTCTGGCGGTTTCTTGAGAAATCATTGCAACTCCACAGAGCACCCGTAGTATCCAACTTGTGTATTGTACTCGGTCCAAGTTGTCCTACCGATGCTGATGTCGGGAAGTTGGTTGCAAACGCTGTTGATCGCCGGGTGCTTGAGATGAAATTCAAACTCCTCTGGTCCGCAGATCCAGCCAGCTTGCCCAGTACCCTTTACTCTTGCCAATCTCTCGTGACACTGACTCTCTCCGACAAGATTCTTGTGGATGTTCCTTCTTCCGCTTCCTTGCCATCCCTGACAACCCTCTGCCTTCACTATGTGTTGTATAAAGACGATGATTCCGTGGTTAGGCTCTTATCGAGCTGCCCTCGTCTTGAGGAACTGCAAGTCAAACGAAACAAGAAGGGCGACAATGTGACCAACTTTACTGTGAAATTGCCTAGCTTATCCAACTTATTGTATGATAATTATAGACGCTCGCCAACACCAACGCCAGACGACAATGATGTTGGAGATACTACTACTGGTAGGTGCTTGGTCATAGACATTCCATCAAACGTATCCTACTTTAGAATCTATGATTTTTCGGGAGACTCTTGCTCGATCGATATGTCTTCTCTTGATACTGCATTTATCGACTCTGATTCTTGTCCTGATGACAAGTTTCTAGGAACTCTCTCAACTGTTTTGTCTCTTCATTTGGAGTTGACTCATGAAATGGTACCTCTCTCTCTCTCTCTCTCTCTTTGCTTGTGATTTCATTGTTGTATAATACTTTACTTGAATAGGTTTGCTTTGTTTTCATCACAGGTTGTGTGTTGTAGCACCACCAAATTTTCTTGGCTTACAGAGTGCACGATATGTCCCCAAAAACCAGACTGGATGGAACCAACTATACTTTTACTTGGAAATTCTCCAAAACTAAATTCTCTTACGATTAGTTATGTAAGCATCCTCTCCTTCTCTTCCAAGTTTGATGGGTTAAGATGTTAAAAAATGTTTTTGTTTAATTTATAGTGGTCCTTACATCACAGGAATGTACCTATGATCAAGATGATATCCCACTTTCATGGAACCAGCCGAGCTCTGTTCCCGAATGCTTGTCGTCACAGCTCGAGATTTTTGAGTGGAAAGATTATGGAGGAAGAGTAGAAGAACAAGAATTTTTGAAATACGTTCTAGCCAACGCTAAGTGTTTAAAGAATGCAGTTGTCTCCCTGAGACACACCTTCGGTCTTGAGGAGCAACAGATGATGATGGAGGTGTTGAAAGACATTCCTAGGGTTTCAACAGAATCTCATCTTATGCTCAAACAATCAGCCCTAAACATGATTACGTAAACATGATTATGTAACGAATAGTAACTCTTTTTTTAAAAAAAATATTTATGTTCTTTACAAGATTGATTATAAGGTTTGAAAGAATATCATCATCACTTGTTTGGACTGTGTTCTATGTCTTCAAAATTCAATGCGTCACTGGAAAATGGCTTTGAATACAGACTGGCTTTCTTCTTTCGATGATAAGTTGTACATCTTTATCATCTTTTGGAATTTTTGATATGAATGCCTTGGCACATTCCGAATCCCCTGCAGCTAGTAGAACCTGGTACATTCCTGCCAAACCATAAACCAGAACCACTGATATACTGGCTAATTCAGTAAAAGAGAAGTGAGGTACTAGCTACAGACTCGAGCTTGATGTTCTACTAACTCAATGTTCTTGTTTGAGTTTTACTTTCAAACATAGAATGTGAATGTGGCACATAGTATGAGACATCTCAAGGTTATCTTAGATATGAGTAAAAATGAACAAAGTTTCCAGATGAGAAACAAAATCAAACCTCGTCAAAATGATTTTCCACAGGTGTGTCTTTCTTTAACAACCGGACCTTGTTAAAGAAAGACAAGGTCTTTAAATATTGGATAACTTCTTTAAATATGATGTAGTTTGACCAGATTATGATGTATTGATAGCTCCTTTAAATATTTATGTTCTTACAAGATTGATGGAGATGATTAAAGAGGGCTGGAGGAGTTTGAAGAATATCATCACTTGCAGGTATCCCTCAATCTTATATTGCACATAATTTAAGTCGGTGTTGCAAATCACTGAAACTTGCACTTCAAGTTATTAGAATCACTTTTCCGTTTCCAAAGTGGCATATATTTTCCAACTTGGGGTCCTCTGTTCCGGAGGGATTCTAGCTCATCCTCAATTCTATTTAAGACGTCTTCGACGGCAGTGAGTAGCGAGAGCTTCTGCCACGGAGCTGTGATGTGAAAAGCATAGGTATCTAATCAGACACTTGCCAGACATTTTGGTCAAGAGAAAATTCACCTTTTGTAAAACTCTTATGATTTCATCCCAAGAAGAGCGTCAGTAAAGTCTAGCAGTGCGCATGTTATTTTCTCAATTAGTCCAACTGAAACAATGGCACGAGCGGTAACCAAATGGAAATAATCCTGAGGGACTGAACAGAGCTAGCAACATCTTCGTCCCTGCACACGGGTGGTGAACAAAAATGTGAATATGCTTGTATGCGAAAATATCATAACTTACAACTATGTACTGGAAGAGAGTAATTAAATCATAAAGTCAGAAAGTTGCAACCCTGTTTAGAGTCTATCTTATGTAAGAAACCTATTTCTGTTCCCGTTCTTATGATCAAGTAGGAGCACAACATTATATAATAAAAGAACTGTTCCCGTTCTTATGATCAAGTAGGAGCACAACATTATATAATAAAAGAACTGTTCCCGTTCTTATGATCAAGTAGGAGCACAACATTATATAATAAAAGAACAATAGAGCATACTGATCAACAGAGTTAAAAAGAAGAGATTTACAAAGATAGCATGTCCCATTACCTTAACTTTTGTATACTGATTACCATCCTCGTCTTGAGGTGGGAATCCGAGAAAATCCTCAGCGGGTGGAGAATTTACCTTGACAGCACTCTTCATATCTGACAGATAGAACTCTTGTAGCAGACGCTTTCTCAAAAGAGTTCAACAAAAGTCTCAAACATATCAAATGGTAAAAAGCACAGCTTACAAAACAAAACTTTTTTCAAAAAGCTTTTGAATTAAGGACTACGAATACATGACAGGATCCTTGATAATTTCCCTATAATGTTAGCTCAGGCTTTTAGTTTTAGCATAGACTGTGGACAAATATGAAAAGATTGATATACCTTAACAATCTGACGAATGAGAGCATACACAGAATTGGTGTAGAACAGAGGTTGAGCCAACAACATGTAACTCATATCTGATGTAGTGTATCACAAGAGGATACGAAAATGACGTCTGTCCAGCCTAGAAAGTGACATGTATTTTTTAGTTTACACTTTGTTTTTATTTTTTACATGTATGCTTTTCATGAATATTTTTCTTTTAATATTCTTCGAAAAGTACAATTACATATTTTTCAACTCCAAATATATTGCATAACCATTTCCTTAATAATGTCTAAATAAATTCTACCAATGGTTCAAACTATCCATAGTGTTATTTCATGTTGTCTAAAGCTGCGTACTACTACTATGTTTTACATCTAAACAATACTTTAACGTTCACAATTTGCATCACTAATACTATGGGATATTTACAAATACTTTTACTTTTATTATTGATGGTTAAATTATTCTTGATGGTCGTTCGTTTAGTTTATGGATTTAGATAGTTAAATTAAGTAAAATTCACTTACTTAGTGGCTGTTAATTAAAATTCACTTAGTGGCTGTTTTTAGTTACTAAAATGGTAACTGGGGGACATTGTTACAAGCAAATATATAATCTTAGTTAGTTATTTAAATATACTTTCCTGAAAAGTATGTATGTTTGTATATACGTGACGTTAACGCATATATTAATATATATACAGTATGTATATTATTATGAATAATAAATTGTATATTTAAACAACATGTTTCTGGTAAAAAATATGATTTTAATCTAAACGATTTTTAGTTTTGTTTGACTCGGTTAAACCATATCCAAAGAAATGTTGAACCAAAAGAATCAGTTTTGAATTTGGTTTTCGTACGAGTGGTTTGGTTTAATGGAATGGAACATACAATCTTCAAACGGTCATAAAAGAAAAAAAAAAAGGAAACGGTCATAAAAAGTCAATTTTGAATGAGTTTTTTTTTTAATGATTAGTTTGCTGGTTGACTCTAGTATACTACCCCAATTATACTACTTCTTCGATAAACATCATAGACTTTTTGCCTCTTTTCTGAACTCTATAAATTATATTTTTCTCCATTAAACATCACAAACTATACATTCTCTTCTAATTACAACATAACAACTCTAAATTGTAGTTAGACTTAGTTAACCGATAATCACGTTTTGAAAACCACGTTTACATTAAGTGAACCAAAATAAACAGAGTCCACGATCAGTCTCCCATGTTCAGAGACCAAGTAAGTAGTGTTATAGTTACAGCTTGGACAAAACCATGTTTATAGTACATTATGATTCTTGACTTACTTAGTAGTAAGTTGTGTTATAGTTACAGCTTTAGTAAAAAACCATCTGATTACGTAATTTAAAAGTAGGACAAAAGTATTGTAGCGTATTATTGTATATGTGAATTTCGAATTTAATGGATCTCTGTGATATATGTGTATGTGTGCATGTCATGTGAGTATATTTTCCTTTGGCAGCAAGTTTAGGCAGAAACTGACAGATTTTCCCTCAAACTCTCCTCTACGACAAGGCGCACACCTAGTGAGTGATACAATACGATACATGTGCTGAGAAGGCATCATTAAGCAAGCAACTGAGTTATGTGATTATATCAAGACTCCAACGATACAAGAACAACGTCGAATTCTTGAACACATTAAGAGGACGCACCAACTTCATAATCCATTAAAAGGACTTCCTTAATGTTTACTATCATGGCAAATATAGTATTTTACTTACTAAACCAAGTAAGTCAAGAATCGTTATTATATATATGTAGGTTGATTGAGAAATGTTGGCATGCATGAATCCAATATTCTCTGAGATTATTATATTTAAGTTTTGGGTATTTCTATCAATTATACATTAACGAAGACTAAATGTGTAGATGGTGGAGAAGATCGATTTGTTTGGCGTGAAGATCAATGGAAAGGACCCAGTTCACTATGCCTTGAGAAGGGAAGGTGGTTCAGCCATTGTCCAAGATTTTGTTCGTCTATCTCATCATCATTCTTCTTCGTTGTTTTTTTTTTTTTTTTTTTTTTTTTAACATTCTAATTGGGTTTTACGAGTTTCTAGTTGAGTTTATTTTTTTTATAAAGATCTATGGTTAAAAAAACACATGAAAAGGCCTTGAAAATCATGTACAGGCTCTACACCACCGCCACTGAAAGCACATATTACATACGGTATTTAAATTAATTACACCAAGCAAAACCACTATTAGTAATAGTATGTGGCTTTTAATTAGCAGTAATGAATTTTATCAGGAACGTTTTTGTTTCCATACAAAATTGATTTCAGACAATTTGGAAATTAAACTTTTATCATTTACTTTATTCAATTAATATTGTTTACAAAAAACAATACTTTATTAAAAATTTGGAACGTGTTTAGGAGTCTTTGAATGTAAGCAAATTAAATTGATACAATGAACATCAATTGATTGTCCCTCACAATTCTTTAATAATTGTTGTCAACAAAAAATTGAATTGAATTGTTAGTAACGATTCTTTAAATATTATAAGAACATGTAGTAACTGTAAGTGGTTAGATGTTTATTTTTAAAAATTATCAAGTAATTAAAATCAGCACAAACAATAAAGTAAGTAATTAATAGTCATATGATTAAGAAGGTAGAAAATATAACACCCACTTAAGTAGTAAAATATTACATAAACTTGCAACTAAAAACTACTTCCTCTATTTCACAAAGAGTGTCATTCTGACACATTGCACACAAATTAAGTAAAGTTTGAATTATACATGTTTGTCCCTATTTAATTAGTAATTAATGGTTTAAATTCAATGAAAAGAGCTTTCGGTTTAGAGGTAAAAAAGAAAATATAGCATTAAAAAGCACATTGGAAATGTAGAATGACACTCTTTGTGTAACAAATTTTTTTCTCCAAAATGACATTCTTTGTGAAACAGAGGGAGTAATTGACAAGTAGTATTGTATTAAATATTAATAGTCATCTCTCTTATTGATATGGTCATTTTCAGTCTTAAATAATGTATTCAGATTATGTACACATTTCATGTGAATCATAATATTTAATGCTATACAAAAATGTTTGGAAAAGTTAAAAACTATACATGACTTCAATATTGAACAACAGTAAATTCTTCTAATTTATAAATCAGTAAATATAATTTTTTGTATATATGGATTAATTATGCAAATATCTCCAATAACACTAAATTCCAAACACATGACTTTTTTATTCTTTCTTTTTCCAAATATTTTGGTCTAAGTTGGCTAGCAAAGCATATCTCTTCCATATGTTTTGCCAAAAGCACATGGTAAAACATTTTAGCATCTAAACACGAGTAAGTCTTATTCTAGCATTAGGCTTTGCACCGGAATTAAGAAATCAAGAAACGCGTTAATGCTAAATTTTTGGGAGACTCTTGCTCGATCAATGTGTCTTCTCTTGATACTGCATATATCGAATGGAACCAGCCGAGCTCTGTTCCCGAATGCTTGTCGTCACATCTCGAGCTTTTTGAGTGGAAAGATTATGGAGGAAGAGTAGAAGAAGAACAATTTTTGAAATACGTTCTAGGCAACGCTAAGTGTTTAAAGACTGCAATTGTCTCCCTGAGACACACCTTCGGTCTTGAGCAGCAACATATGATGATGGAAGCGTTGAAAGACATTCCTATGGTTTCAACAGAATCTCAGCTTATGCTAAAACAATCAGACATAAACATGATTATGTAGTTTGACCAGATTATGATGTATTGGATAACTCCTTTAAATATTTATGTTCTTACAAGATTGATGGAAATGATTAAAAAGGGCTGGAGGAGTTTGAAGAATATCATCACTTGCATGTATCCCTCAAGGACTCAATCTTATATTGCACATAATTTAAGTCGGTGTTGCAAATCATTGAAAACTTGCACTTCAAGTTATTAGAATCACTTTTCCGTTTCCAAAGTGGCATATATTTTCCAACTTGGGGTGCTCTGTTCCGGAGGGATTCTAGCTCATCCTCAATTCTATTTAAGACGTCTTCGACGGCAGTGAGTAGCGAGAGCTTCTGCCACGGAGCTGTGATGTGAAAAGCATAGGTATCTAATCAGACACTTGCCAGACATTTCGGTCAAGAGAAAATAACTAAAACTATTTACTGGAAGAGAGTAATTAAATCATAAAGTCAGAAAGTCACAACCCTGTTTTAGAGTCTATCTTATGTAAGAAACCTATTTCTGTTCTCGTTCTTGTGATCAAGCAGGAGCCCAACATCTTATCTTATTATATAAAGTTGGGTTTTGAAAGTTAGTCATTAACAAGATTTTGACATGTGTCAAGTTATCAATCTGGAATTTTGACATGTGTAAAAGTTAATATTTAATAAGAGAAATTTGATTACGACAAAAATAAAATATTTTGTTTTTAAAAATATTAATAATTATAAAGAGATTATATATATATATTTCATAAAATTCGAAATTATAGTATTATTTACATATTTTTAATTTTAAGTTATTAATTCTACAAAAAAAAACAGAAATATGGATTAAGGAAAATATATAGTTAATTGTTAATTTTAAATTTTGGAAATATTCACTTCTATATAAACATTAATCGTCTCATATTTTTTTTTTTTTGTCAACCATTGGGCCACAACTGGCCGGCCCATTAGCCAAATTCCTACATTCGTAGGAGCCGGGACTCGATCCCGGATGTGATGGTGCCTTCTACAAATGGACTTACCTCCTGCCACTGCACTAAGGTCACTTCACTCGTCTCATATTTTTTATCTAACAAAATAATTTATTTAAAAACGCTGTTTTTAACTTTATTTAATTGGGAAATTTTTTAATGGGATGGTAAATTTTTTTTATTTTTTTTAAACCAAAATTTTTCTCCTACTTTCTCCTTTTTCAGTTGGGAATAGGTAAAATTAATATGTTAAACCCAAAAAAAGATTAATATATGGGTCTTCGTTTCCTAATACTTTATTTTAAAATTTCTTGTAGTATTTTTATATTGTTTTGTTTAATTATATTTTCATCTTTGAATTATTTGGGATTCATATATTACCGTGCTTATAATTTTCTATTATTTCATTAATTATGTCAAATTAATTTTCTTCTAATTTCTCAACCTTGATTGGTTGGTCATAAACCCTTTAAAAAAAACATAATTGTTACCATTATTCATTTAATCCAAAAGGAAGATAACGAGTAGAAGCTCATCAACCTAATGGATGGATAAAATAAACTAATCAAACACAAACTTATAACAAACATTGATAAATAGATTGAAAAAATTATAAATCGTTGTTGATAGATCCATAGGAGTTCGAAGACTATGACACCCTAGTTTGCGGAAAAGTTTAAATGACTATGACATCCTTTCCTATATCACCAAAATGCACTTATCTTTTCGGTCAAGGGTCCTGAGAGAACTTCATGATGGGTGACCTTCCTGGAAGTGATTGTCGGAACTGTGCGAGTGAGGACAAAACACAGGAAATGATCATTTGTTAATTTGTAGGGTCGGTAAACAAGTTTTTAAAACCTCCCAAACGTAACAAACCGGCCATCGAATATGGGTGGGTCCACGGGCCAGAAATAAATGTATGGCCCACTTTGGAAGGTGGGTCTATGGACTGAGAGTGGACATGGGCTCACTAAGTAAGGTGGCGGTTGGGGGCATTACGAAGACAGAGGCTAGATCATGGTGTGTCAAAGACACTTCCACAAATACATTGGGAAATTTAACATTAGCTACTATCAAAAGATTTTGTGACGTTAGAAAAATGTTTTTACTTTCATTGGTTGTCGGAGCAAGCCATTTTGAGATAGCAAAAAGACGTGAATAGTTATCTCCACACAGGAGGAGGGCAGTGTAACATCCGCGAACCGGAATTCCGGTTTGGGATGTGCATCGATCGATGCAGTAGGAGCATCGATCGATGCTGGCTCAATTCTGTGCGTTTTGACTTAAGTCAAACGCTGCGTTTTATTTTAGGGAAAACCCTTAAACGCAAGTTTTTGTCTCATTCGAGTGGGTTGGCCGATTTTTGAGAGAAAGAAAGAGACAAAAACTGTTCTTGAGCGTTCCTGAGATTTCTGGAGATTTGGGGCGTTTCTTGGTGAGATCTGTAGCTGGGATTGTTGTAGGAGCTTCATAGAAGCGTGTTCTTGCTTGTTTATTGTTCAGATTCGTCTTGGCACAGGTAAGTGCAAGACCATGGCTTATCTAAGCTAGAGAATTCAGTGATTTGCTTGTTGTTTGTTGTTAGACGTATTAGATTGTTATTATGGACGTTAGGAAGCTTTCTTGTGGCTTGGGATTGAGTTTTGTGGTTGTAGGAACGAAATCCGGCGAGAAGCTTTGGAGAAATCACGGTGCTCGACGTTGCATCGATCGATGCATACCTTGCATCGGTCGATGCAAGTGCGAGGACGGCGCGATGAACTTTAGGGTTTTTCGTGTGCGTCGAGCATGCGTCGGTCGATGCAGACTGGGTATCGGTCGATGCAAGTTATACTTGCGTCGATCGATGCAGCTTCTGTATCGATCGATGCTTCTTCAGTTGGCATTGGTCGATGCTAGAGTGGCATCGGTCGATGCTAAGTTCTGTTTTGTGATTGACGTGTGTTGATTGTTGTTTGATGATTACTGATACTCTATTGCTTGTGTGTATAGCCCAGTAGATGGAAGGATTGCCTTACTGAGTGTTTGTAAAATACTCATGCATTGCAATATGTGTTTGTGGTGCAGGTAAAGGCAAAGTGTGATCGTGGAATCCAGGCAATGAAGAGGAGGATGTTCTAGGGACTCGGATTTTATGTTGTCTGGCATTGCTAGGTTGCTAGAGTTGGGTCATTAGAACATTGCTAGGTTGCTGGTTCTATGAGTTATGTTGTTTTGGATATTGTTTATGTTGGAATATTGCTATTTTTTTATTATTGGATTATTATTGGATATTGGTTGGTTTTCCGCTATTGAATGTGTTTGTGGATAGGTGGCTAGTGGGTATGGGACCACTAGTTGTAGTTTATATTATTATATCATATTTATTATTTATTATTAAAAAAAAAAAAAGGTCGGTCGTTTCAGGCAGAGCCGAGGTTCTCTCTATGGTGGAGAAGGTTGGACACAAGGTTATATCCCCAAGGGAGAAAGGTGGAAGAAATTGGACGCAATGGTATCTCTCCAAGGAGGAAAGACGGAGTCAAGGTTCTCTCCATGGTGGAAGAGGTTGGACGCAAGGTTCTCTCCATAAGGGAGGAGGGCGGAGCGGAGGTTTTCTCCATGGTGATCATACATTATTGTGATGATACATTATTGATTAGTATACTATGTAATATATTTTTTATTCGAAATGTTTTTTAAGCTACATCATGGTGTGTCAAAGACACTTCCACAAATATATTGGAAAATTTAACGTTAGTTACTGTCAAAAGATTTTGTGACGTTAGAAAATGGTCTTTAGTTTCATTGGTTGTCGGAGCAAACCATTTTGAGATAGCTAAAAGAAGTGAACATGTTCTCTCCACACATGAGGAGGGCAGAGACGAGGTTTTCTTTATGGTGGAAGAGGTTGGACCCAAGGTTATCTCCTGGGGAAGAAGGTGGAGAAGGTTGGACGCAAGATTATCTCCCAGAGAAAGGTGGAGCCAAGGTTTTCTCCATGGTGGAGGAGGTTGGACGCAAAATTCTCTCCATAAAGGAGGAAGACGGAACCGAGGCTCTCTCCATGGTTGGTCATACACTATTATGATGATACATCATTGATTAGTATACTATGTAATATATTTTTATTCGAAATATTATTTGAGCCAATAATTTTATTAATTAAAAAAAACTATTCAAAAGTGAAAGTAAAAAGACATAATAGTTGGATTAATGTGTTCATACAGACATTTTTTAAGGTGGTGGTAAAGAATATATTTGTAACATAGAATATATTTAGGTGTAAAAAAATACGCTTTAAATGGTAACATAAATAAAAGATTTGTAAATGGATATAAATTAGTATATTGTAGCAAAAAAAAATTATAAATAATATACAACAAATTTTAATATATTTTTGTTAAATTTAATTTTATTTACAAAAGTTTAAACCCGCACATCGGGCGGGTCCTTATCTAGTTATATAATAAAAGAACAATAGAGCATACTGATCAACAGAGTTAAAAAGAAGAGATTTACAGAGATAGCATGTCCCATTACCTTAACTTTTGTATACTGATTACCATCCTCGTCTTAAGGTGGGAATCCGAGAAAATCCTCAGGAGAATTTACCTTGACAGCACTCTTCATATCTGACAGATAGAACTCTTGTAGCAGACGCGTTCTCAAAAAAGTTCAACAAAAGTCTCAAACATATCAACAAATGGTAAAAATCACAGCTTAAAAAACAAAACTTTTTTCAAAAAGCTTTTGCATTAAGGACTATGAATACATGACAGGATCCTTGATAATTTCCCTATAATGTTAGCTCAGGCTTTTAATTAGTTTAGCATAGACAATGGAAAAATATGAAAAGATTGATATACCTTAACAATCTGACGAATGAGAGCATAAACAGAATTGGTGTAGAACAGATGTTGAGCCAACAACATGTAACTCATACCTGATGTAGTGATGTATCACAAGAGGATACGAAAATGACGTCTCACCTGCCTAGAAAGTGACATGTATTTTTTAGTCTAGACTTTGTTTTTATTTTTTACATGTATGCTATTCATTAATATTTTTAATATTCTTCGAAAATTACAATTACAGTAAAACCTCTATAAATTAATACTCTATAAATTAATAAACACTATAAATTAATAAATTTTATTGGTCCCAAGTCGGGCCAGTGTAAAAATTAACAAAATCGATAAGATAATAAGATAATAACTTTTGAAATCTCAATGTAAAATATAGTCCCAATAATATCATAAATTAATAATCATAAATTTACATATATATATATACATATATATATACGATATAATAATGTATGTTTAAAGCTCATTTCTATAAACAATTGTAATGTTGTATTTTCAACCTATAACTATATCTCTAAAATATTCTATAGCATGTCATAAAAATAGTTAAATTTTTAAAGTTTTCAGATTTTATTTATGCATCATTTACAATTTGATAATTTGACAAACTATTAAAATAGAAAAATTGATACTATTCATAAATTTGAATTTATGTATGTCATGTATATATAAGTCAATTTGTCTATAGTATTTGTAATTAATTATCAATAATGTTTTCTAAATATTACAAGTTCAATTCCTAAACTATAAAATTTACAACATTCGAAAATTTAATTTAATTTTGCTAAAATTGTCTCAATTCATAATTTTAAAAATAAACAATTAAAAATATATCTATAAATTAATAATTATTATCTTATAGTGTAAATTAATAATTATTAATTTATAGATAAATTAATATCACTATAAATTAATAAAAGGTCTTGGTCCCAACATTATTAATTTATAGAGGTTTTACTGTACATATTTTTCAACTCCAAATCTTTATATACATTTTCAGAAACATTTATGAAAAACATCCTAGAGTTCCAACTTATTTACAATTCTGCCATTGGCATAAAATATTTTTTATTTTAATTTATAAATATGGGCTAAATTTTTGAGCTACGAGATTTTCACATTAAATAGAGAGATATTGGTTTACTTTGGACAATGATCACAGCCGAGATTTGCGATTTGCGATGTAACTTTTTGATTCCCAAATATTTCTCCCCAATAATTTATCTTCAAAATCATTCAAAGGAAACATAATTAAATCACAAAATATATCCTATTCCATAAATATTCTGCAAAAAAACCAATCATAGTTATTATCTCCCTAACAACTCGCTTGATCGAATATTTTTTGGAAGTGTTGGGTCGACCTAATTGTCAGCCTATAAATATTTGAAACCTAAAACCCGATTATGCATAAGAAATCACAGCTATACAACACTCACGATTAACCTTAAACACTCTTTCTTTCCATTCCCTATGACTGCTATTTTTTCCTTCTTGAATGATGTTCAATTTTATGTTGCATTGTCTAGGATTACATCCAAAAAAGGTTTGAGAATACCAATAGGGAAAGATTCAGAAGCAAATAACTAATGTTGTCTTCAAGAAAGTATTCCAGAACATCTACTAAATTCACTTTTGTTAGTCTATGCGTTACCAAGCTGTCGAAATGTAATTTTGGCTTACCTTAGTACTAGCTATTTCAATTATTGTTTAAAAACAGCAAGAACAGTAACTTACATACAATTACTATGTTTATTCAAAAATGCAGGTACATATTCAATTACAATAAGACCACTCAATTGAAACCCATGACTCAACCATATCATTATTGGTTTTAAGGAATCATATAACTCTCTATTTTACTGAAAGTGTCTTGATTTTTTTTTTGGAAAACATAGTTTCTACTTTCACTTTACAACATTACCATGACCGTGTAAAGACAACGTCATTTATCTCAAACAGAGAGCCAATTCATTTAACTGTTTCAAATTTTGACAAATTTTAAAAACTGATACAACAAACACAAATACTATATAAACTAACCTGAATCTGCATGCAAAGAACTGAAGACAGTTATTGTTGACACCAGTAGTTTGTTACATTTATGAGGTTGAACATGAGGAAATCAAAAACAATTTAGCTATATATAACAGTAACAAGGATTCTTGATTATTAGAACTTTAACACCTTCCTCTATTACTCACCATCTTTTCTTTTCAAATTGATGAACTATTACTATTACTAACACTTATATTAGCTGTTGCATAGAAATTAAAGTAACCTACAAAGTTAAGCATTAGTCATTAAGATTATGAATACACTGACTACTGAAGATTTACGTAAAGGTCAACTGTACTTAGCTTCGGGTTTTAGATGTGAATACAGGATTTGGAAATCATGTATCCATGTCATAATGAATATTGGCAGCACATCATATTAGGTGAATCATCATAAGCTCATCACTTCCGATTTGTATAAATCATTGGCTGACTTGATGAGAAAAACAATCCTCAATAAAATTGTTTCCATATTGGATAATCTACATTCTTATTGCCAAACAATCTTTTAACATCTGGCTGTAATAACATCTATATCAGATCAAATTATAAAAAAAAAAAGGGAAAGAAATTTACCTCAGAATCATTTCTAAAATTTGATTAGATTTGAAATTCTTGATCAGGATCTGATGAAATCAAAGCTCTCTAAGTCTATTCTACTGAAAATTGAAATCAGAACATCATAAGAGTTCGATTGCTTTCTCTGACTTTAAAAAATACAGCTGGGCGGAGATGCTAAAGAAAGAAGAAGATATGGTTCCATTGTTTTCTTGGAATTTTGTCGGTAGAGAACAAGAAAAAAAAAAAAAAAAAAAAAAAAACTTTCCCTTCTGTAGAAAAAGATACGACCCTATAACAAAAATCATTATTTAATTTGAAACAACCCTTCCCGTTTTTTTTTTAATACCTAAATTTGCTAGTGGTCCCATACCCACTAACATCCTAACAACAATCAATAACCGCGGAATAACCAAATAAAACCAATTCCATTAAACCAAAGAATTCCAACAACAATAAACCAATAACCAATACATAAATCAAATAAAGAATAAACCAACATCTAACATCCTACAATGTTCCATTGACTTAATCTAGCAACCTAACATCAGCTAGACCACAATCAATCAAGCCTCTAGAACATCCTCCTCCTCATCGCCTTTGATCCCACGATCACACTTTTCCTCTACCTGCACACCACAAACAACTATTGAGATGCGTAAGTATTATCACAAATACTTAGTGAGGCCATCCTCCCATCTACTGGTTATACACACAGCAGATGAGACCCTCAAGTTCAAGCAAAACAAACAACACACAATACATCAAACCAGAAAACAAGCCTCGGACAAGACTGGTGTCGACCGATGCCAAACGGTGCCGATCGATGCTTCAAGAACAAGTGCCGACCGATGCTCCTCAAACGGTACCGATCGATGCTACACAACACTGGTGCCGACCGATGCTCGAAAGTGGTATCGATCGATGCCTCCTCTCGCAGACACGATCTGCGCGAACACGAACGACGAATCCCGAATCCATACCATCTCGAATCCGTTCCAAACTCACGCAATTACTCCGAAATCACTAGGAAACACGAAAGCAACGAACCCAAACAACAAACAACACAAACAACAAAGAAAACACACAAACAAGAGAGATCTCATGCTTAGATCAACCATGGTCAAGCACTCACCTTTTCTCAAGAAGATTCTGAGCAGAGAAACGAAATCCTCACTCCTAGCAAGCTTCTAACCCTTTCCCAGCTCCAAAACTCAAGAACAGCAAGGAATCTCCCAATCCTTCTCCCAAAAGCTTAAGAACACTCTCTTCTCTCTTTCTTTCGACAACGGCGATAAAAGACTTTCTCCCCAACCCCTAATTCGTTTTTTCGCACTTAAAAACACGATTAGGGTTTTAATCAAACCAAACCGAACCAATCGACAATCAAATCAAACCGGTCGAACCCAGAAATTAGTGGTATCGATCGATGCCACAAGGGTGTCGATCGATACTCCTTCCAAAACACAAAAATCTGGTTCGCGGATGTTACAATTCTCCCCACCAATATGGATTCGCCCCGAATCCCGCAATACCGTCCATCTGCCAAGGACCCCGTGCCACCGTCAACACGGCCCGCACGTCCCCAGACCGGACTAAACACCATCAGTCAGGTTCCCGTGCCACCGCCGCAACAGCCCGCACACCTCCGACTGACCCTCGAGGTCTCCCTCTAGCCAATATACTCGCATCATAACACTATTTGCTCACAACTCAGTGCTTCCCCGTCCGTGGTCGCAACCAACGAATCATGCCGGCTCGCTATCAGGCCAACCGCCTTAAGCTACGGCATCCAGGAAGTCACTCACACACACTCCCGCTCTCGGGTCGCAACCCTAGACATACCGGCTCACTGCCGAGCCTCGGCTCACAGCTACGGTATCCAGGAGCCTCACATATCCCGCTCTCGGTCGTCACCCTCAGCGCGCTCTCGGATCGTCATCCGAAGCAACATACCACTCCCACTCTCGGCCACAAAGTCCATCGAGCTATCGGTATCACGTGAGTTGGGCCCACACGGCCTAGAGCAAAACAAATACTGATGCCAACGAGTATCTCCGGCTAGATCTACCTCAACATTTCCACAAAACTTTCCTTCCTAGAAAACTTTCTAATTCGGAAACTTTCCTTTGTGGAAACTTCCTATTTATGGAAACTTCCAAAAATAGAAACCCGAAACATTTCTCTTTTCCCATGACATTACAGTCAAAACATAAGAAAATACTCATCTTATTAATCTCAAAATATCATAATCGTTACAAACTCAACGAAAATACATCGGAAACAAAAATACAACAATGGAGCCATCAACCCGCATCCCGAGCACCACCTCATCTTGATACTTAGTCGCACAACCAACCACCCCTAAGCGACCAACTATCAAGAGAGATGGGCTGGAATACTCCGTACCCGCTCCAGCCACGGACTATAACTCGGACCCGGCTAGACAAGCTCAAGCGGTCTGCTTCTCAAACCACTTCTTAAACCTTGCCTTCATCCTCGCCTCGGGCTCCCAAGTCTGCTCCTCTACTCCGTCACAGTCCCACAGGACTCTCATCAAAGGAATCTTCTTCTTCCGGTTCCTTGACTCTCCTCTCGAGCACCCTCAATGGTCTCACCTCCAAAGTCATGTTAGGCTGAAGATCCTCAAATCTTAGCCAACAACTGATCATCCTCGTGAAGACACTTCCTCAGCATCGACACATGAAACACCTTGTGGAACGCACGCATAACCTCAGGCAACTCCAGCCTATATGCCACTGGCCCCACCCGCTCAACTACCCTGAACGGACCCATGTACCTCGGACTCAACTTAGTCTCACGTCAATGACCTGTTCGGACCCCGCAACATGGCCATCTTGAGGTACACTCTATCACCAACCTGAAACTCAAGATCCTTTCTCCTCCTATCAGCATAACTCTTCTGCCGATCCTGAGCCTCCTTCATGTTCAGCCTCAAAACCCGAATCTTCTCCGAGGTCTCCTGAACAAAATCTGCACCAAATATGCTCCTCTCCCCCACCTGAGTCCAACACAACGGTGTACGACACGGCCTCCCATACAAAGCCTCATAAGGAGCCATCCCAATACTAGCCTGGTAGCTGTTGTTATAAGCAAACTCCACCAAGCTCAAGTGATCTGCCCAATGACCACCCCAATCCAGCACACACATCCTCAACAAATCCTCCAAAATCTGGATCGTCCTCTCTCGACCGTCCGGATGATAGGCTGTACTCATATGTACGTGCCCATCTCCGCCTGAAACGCCCTCCGAACACCGAAGTGAACTTGCAATCTCTATCAGACACAATACTAGCAGGCACACCATGCAATCTGACTATCTCCCTCACATACTTCTTGGCCAAAACCGCTGCTCCATCAGTTTTCTTGATGGCCAGAAAATGTGCAGACTTAGTCAAACGGTCCACAATGACCCAAATAGCATCAAACGTCCTCGACACAGGCAAACCTACCACGAAGTCCATCGTGATCAAATCCCACTTCCACTCGGAATAGGCAAACTCTGCAATAAACCACCAGGAACCTGATGCTCGCCTTCACCAGCTGACAAGTATCACACTTCGCCACCCAGTCGGCCACGTCCTTCTTCATCCCGACCCAGTGATAATACCGCTTGAGGTCACGGTACATCTTGGTCGCCCTGGATGAATAGAGAACTTGCTCGAATGAGCCTCTCTCAGTATCTCCGCCTCAAATCCTCACCCTTGGGCACACAGATCCGACCATGCACAAGGATAGTACCATTAGCAGAAACCTGATACTGCACCCGCAGCCTTAGAGGCATTCATCAGCCCTCATCGCTCCCGAGCTAACCTCACTCTGCTCAACAAATCCGCTCTATCAGCTGCCTCCAAACCCAAAGGTTCCTGTGAGATAGCACACAAACTCAATGCACTAATCTCACCTACCAATGCCTCCATATCCTGCTCCTGAGCCGAAGCCACCCTCTTCCGACTCAAGGCATCTGCAACCAGTTAGCTTTACCGGATGATAAGCTATATCCAGATCATAATCTGCTACTAACTCCATCCAACGCCTCGCCTCAAATTCAGCTCGGCTGAGTAAAAATGTACTTCAGGCTCTTGTGATCTGTAAACACCTGCACCTTCCCACCATACAGATAGGATCTCCAAATCTTAAGAGCAAAGATCACTGCTGCCATCTCCAAATCATGAGTAGGATAATTAGCTTCATGCTTCCGCAACTGCCGCGAAGCATAGGCTATAACCTTCCCCGCTGCATAAGTACACAACCCAACCCCACTCTAGAAGCATCGTATACACAACATAAGGCTCGTCCTGCTCAGCAGTGCTAACACCGGCGTGGTAGTCAACATCTGCTTGAGACTTGCAAAGCTTGCCTCACACTCGGTGACCACACAAATGGGACATCCTTCCCTGTAAGCTTAGTCATCGGCTGTGCCATACTCGCAAAACCCCGAACAAACCTCCTGTAGTAACCTGCTAACCCCAGAAACTCCGAATCTCGGTGGCACTCTGCGGCCTCGGCCACTCCCTGATCGACTGAATCTTCTGGATCCACTGAAACTCCTCTGCGAAACAATGTGACCCAAGAACCCCATCTCACGCTGCCAGAAACTGCACTTGCTCAGCTTAGCAAACAACTTCTGCCTCAGCTTCTCCAACACTGCTCTCGATGTACTGCATGCTCCTCAGACTCTTAGAATATACCAGGATGTCGTCGATGAAAATGATGACTGACACGTCCGAAACTCCCGGAACACGCTGTTCATCAATCTCATAAACGCAGCTGGCGCGTTTGTCAACCCAAACGGCATCACCACAAACTCGTAGTGTCCATACCTCGTCCTGAAGGCTGTCTTCCTCACATCTGCCTCATGAATAGGAATCTGATGATATCCCGACGCCAAATCGATCTTGGAGAACCAAGTAGCACCCTCAACTGATCCAACAACTCATCAATCCTCGGAAGAGGGTACTTGTTCTTCACAGTAACTCGGTTCAAACCCCGATAGTCAATACACAACCGAAAACTCCCATCCTTCTTCTTAACAAATAGCACCGGAGCTCCCCACGGTGAACAACTAGGACGGATAAAACCCTTGCCCAACAAATCCTCAAGCTGCTTCTTCAGCTCTGCCATCTCTGCTGGAGCCATCCTGTAAGGAGCCTTGGATAACGGCATCGTCCCGGTTCCAGCTCAATAGTAAAAGGATCCGACCGAGATGGTGGTAATCCCCGCAATGACTGGAACACATCCTCAAAGTCCTCCACAACCGGAATACCGCTAACCGTAGACTTCCCCACTGACTCGGCATAGATATAGTAACCAGATAAGCCTCACGGCCCTTCTCGATCATCTTCCCAGCCTGAACGGCTGAGATCACGAGACTCCCGAAGTCGGTCTAATCCCTGAAAAACCAACTTCCCTCCCGGACGCTCAAACTCCACTCTACCCCGATAGCAGTCCAAATGCACCTTATACCGATGCAACCAATCCATACCAAGAATGACATCATATAACTCCACTGGACTGATAAGCAAATCCGCTGGCCACGACTCTCCCGCGATCTGAATATCAACTCCTCCAGCTCGTCCAATAACCCTCGGAACTTGCCTCCCGCAACTCGACAACTCCTGAACGCTCCAGAATCCCCTCGATCCCCGCACTCTCGGCACACTCCGGAGTAATGAAGCTGAGAAGCTCCAGAATCAAACATAACATGGGACTTAAACCCGCCCACCAACAAGGTCCCTACACAAACCCTATGTGTTGAGAACCTAACACTTGACCACAAGCAACACAAAAAATAATTGAACTATTGAATTAACCAAGTTCGAATCTCGAAGTTATACCGTGATCGCTCCTGCACTAGTGCCACCGGGCTCCCGAGTCGAGTACACCTGAGACGTCGGCTCGATCCAACCCACCGGCTGCACCCGTGCTGCACCACCTGCTGCATCCCCGGCTGAGCTCCAGCCTGCAACACTGCTACTGCCCTCTGCTGCAACTTGGGACAACGAGGCTTGATATGCCCGTCTCTCTGCAGTAGTAACACACTCGAGTATCTGCCCGCGGCTCCGTCACCGCCCGCTGCTCTGTCACTACCCGCTGCTCACCCCTCCGAGGACAGCTAGTCACCTTGTGGTCTCTGCTACCACACCCAAAGCATCTCGCACCCCCATGCCTCGACCTCTGCATGACGTCAAACTTCCGCTCGCCCTTGCGCAGGCTTCGCGCCCTTGCTAGGAACAGAAGACGGCTGAGACTGCTGTGGCTGCACTGAAGACTGACCACAACCACCTGTGACCTCAAATCATCCTCTATCCCAGCTGCAACCTCAACCAACTCTGCTCTGGTAGCATAGCTCCTCACTCTGCACCGAGTCCTCAAATCATCCCGCAGAGCCAACAAAAACCTCCGCACCTGAGCCGCCTCTGGCTCCCATGCCCTGCCTGCATACCCCACAAGCCGACTGAACTCGCATCCAGCTCCCGCACTGTACGGTCTCCCGAGTCAACCCCAGAACCGTGCCTCCATGCGATCAAGAGCCTCCTGAGGAAAATACTTGGAGTTAAACTCCCTCACAAAATCTCCCCAAGTCATACCCTGCTGCACCCTCCGTGCTGTCACCGACCTCCACCACACACGTGCATCTCGACAAGTAAAACACTGCCAGATCCACTCTGTACCGGTCGGGACACCTAAGCGAAAGGAAAATATCCTCCATCCGCTCTCTCCACTCATCCGCTACACTCGGATCGGTACTCCCGAGAAATACCCTGCTCCCACATGCCGCAGCTGCTCCATCATCCGCACATATGTGCATCCACTACCTCGGTCCCCGGCTGCACACCTGCCTGCAAACCCGCTGCAGGCTGCACCACTGGAACCTGTCCACCACCCACTGGCGGCACTACTGGATCCTGCCCACCAACCACCGGCGGCACTACTGGATCCTGCCCACCAACCACTGGCGGCACCACTGGACCCTGCCCACCAACCACTGGCGGCACAGCTGCTGGAAGTCGCTGCAAAGCCTGAGCCACCTGAGCTAGCAAGTCGATCAAGACATCCTCCCTGCCCGGAGCACCTCCTGCTGCAACCCCCACACCCGGGGCAACACCGTGACCAACACCGTCACCCAAACCAGCCTGGTCTCCAGACACTATAGGATCAGCCTGTGACTCCGCTACCTCCTCACTGGCCATGCTCTGGGTCTCACTCTCACTGGCCACAGGAACCTGACCTCGTCCCCGACCCCGACCACGACCACGACCACGACCACGACCACGACCACGACCACGACCACGCCCGCGACCAGCAGCAACCTCACCTCTAACCATCTGTGTCAACCAAGAACAGAAGGCTAAGCAAACAATAATCTAATACACAAAAACACAACTTACCGTGGAATCACAATCAGGCTCGAAGAGGATGTTCTAGGACTTCATGCCACACACAATTGCCACTCACACAATCAATTATAGCATGGAATCCTAAACATCAACAGCAAAAGCACAATGAACCCTAGACCTAGAACCGTAAGGGCTCTGATACCAAAATGAAACAACCCTTCCCGTTTTTTTTTTAATACCTAAATTTACTAGTGGTCCCATACCCACTAACATCCTAACAACAATCAATAACCGCGGAATAACCAAATAAAACCAATTCCATTAAACCAAAGAATTCCAACAACAATAAACCAATAACCAATACATAAATCAAATAAAGAATAAACCAACATCTAACATCCTACAATGTTCCATTGACTTAATCTAGCAACCTAACATCAGCTAGACCACAATCAATCAAGCCTCTAGAACATCCTCCTCCTCATCGCCTTTGATCCCACGATCACACTTTTCCTTTACCTGCACACCACAAACAACAATTGAGATGCGTAAGTATTATCACAAATACTTAGTGAGGCCATCCTCCCATCTACTGGGTTATACACACAAGCAGATGAGACCCTCAAGTTCAAGCAAAACAAACAACACACAATAATACATCAAACCAGGAAAACAAGTCTCAAAGACTGGTGTCGACCGATGCCAAACGGTGCCGATCGATGCTTCAAGAACAAGTGCCGACCGATGCTCCTCAAACGGTACCGATCGATGCTACACAACACTGGTGCCGACCGATGCTCCTCGAAAGTGGTATCGATCGATGCCTCCTCTCGCACACGATCTGCGCGAACACGAACGACGAATCCCGAATCCATACCATCTCGAATCCGTTCCAAACTCACGCAATTACTCCAGAAATCACTAGGAAACACGAAAGCAACGAACCCAAACAACAAAACAACACAAACAACAAAGAAAACACACAAACAAGAGAGATCTCATGCTTAGATCAACCATGGTCAAGCACTCACCTTTTCTCAAGAAGATTCTGAGCAGTAGAAACGAAATCCTCACTCCTAGCAAGCTTCTAACCCTTTCCCAGCTCCAAAACTCTCAAGAACAGCAAGGAATCTCCCAATCCTTCTCCCAAAAGCTTAAGAACACTCTCTTCTCTCTTTCTTTCTGACAACGGCGATAAAAGACTTTCTCCCCAACCCCTAATTCGTTTTTTCGCACTTAAAAACACGATTAGGGTTTTAATCAAACCAAACCGAACCAATCGACAATTAAATCAAACCGGTCGAACCCAGAAATTAGTGGTATCGATCGATGCCACAAGGGTGTCGATCGATACTCCTTCCAAAACACAAAAATCTGGTTCGCGGATGTTACATAATTTAATAGGGTTATTGCTAACATATCTATATATATATATATACGTATCATACTAATAAAAAAGAAACAAAATTTACTAATAAGAAGCTTATCTTTATTTAATACGTAAAAAATTATAAGGATTCTATGCACACCGCAAATATATTCTAAAGTGTCTAATTATAAATAGATGAAACAAAAATAAATTACAATATCACAATATAGTATATTTATATAATTAAAAAAATTCAAAATAATTTCAAATACTGTATAATTTAATACTACATAAAATTTAAATAACACTATGATATCCTAACTTTACTATAACACACTACACCTAAAACATACTACTTATACATTACATAATATATTGATGCAACATATTGTTTACTTAAAACATTACTTACATATATAATTAATATAATAAAAATTATATTTTATATTTTTAAATTAAAATTTAGTCATGCGGTGTACCGCGGGTGAATATATAGTATATTACATAACCATTAATAATGTCTAAATAAATTCTACAAATGGTTCAAAATATCCATAGTGTTATTTCATTTTGTCTAAAGCTGCATCATAACTATTTTAAACCTCTCTTTGATGGGCGTACTACTACAATATTTTACATCTAAACAATACTTTAACGTTTTTAAATTGCATCACTAATACTATAGGATATTTGCAAATACTTTTACTTTTATTATTGAATGGTTAAATTATTCTTGATGGTTGTTCGTTTCCAATGACATACCCTCAAATTTATTTCTAAAAATTCTTCTATTTACATTATAGTTCACAATCTTACCAATAATTTGTTATAATCACAAAACTTTCATAGATAAATAGAAAATACACAATGAAAAACTATATCAAACAATATTAATAAACTACAATACATTCTATGATAAAACAACATGTAATATATATATATATATATATATATCAAAAATATAAAATAAAATTACTTGTAAATATAAAGTTATTCAATATAAATATTTCTATAGATATATTCTTATAATAAAATTTATATAGATATATTTCAAATAATAGAATGTATATAGATATAAATCAAACAATTGAATTTATATAGATATATTTCAAATAATTAAACTTATTAGACTTATTTATAATATATAAAAGTTATAAAAACTAAAATAAAATATACATAAAATTTTAAGGGGCTGAAGAATGCACCCTCAAATTTAAGGGTTCACTATTCAAACCCTTAAAAATTAAGGGTTTGAGGGTCTGTTGAAACTAAAAACCTCAAATTTTAAGGGTTTAAGGATCTGTTGGAGTTGCTCTTAGAGTCGATATAAAACACACATAAATAAATGGTAAATACAATAGCCATTTTGAACACAAGTCATCAAAAAGCTTCTTCTTAAATTTGTTATCTGATTCTCACTCTCACACACATTAGTAAGTTGTGTTATAGTTACAGCTTTAGTAAAAAACACCACCCGATTACGTAATTTAAATGTAGGACAAAAGTATTGTAGCGTATTACTGTATATGTGAATTTCGAATTTAATAGATCTCTCTGATATATGTGTATGTGTGCATGTCACATGAATATATTTTCCTTTGGCAGCAAGTTTGGGCAGAAATTGACAGACAAACTCTCCTCTACAACGAGGCGCACACCTAGTGAGTGATACGATACGATACAGGTGCTGAGAAGACATCAATAAGCAAGCAACTGAGTTACTTGTTTGTGATTATATCAAGATTCCAACGAGACAAGAACTACGTCGAATTCCTGAACGACTGCAAATGGATCGAAAATATTTGCCATATTTTACTGGATTTTTTATAACCAAGTAAACTAAGTAAGTCAAGAATCGTTATTATATATATGTGGTTGATTGAGAAATATTGGCATGCATGAATCCAATATTCTCTGAGATTATTATATTTAAGTTTTGGGTATTTCTATCAATTATATATTGATGAAGACTAAATGTGTAGCTGGTGGAGAAGATCGATTTGTTTGGCATGAAGATCAATGGAAAGGACCCAGTTCACTATGCCTGGATCAAGGGAAGGTGGTTCAGCCATTGTCCAAGGTTTTGTTCGCCTCTCTCATCATCGTTCTTCTTCTTTGTTTTTTTTTGTTTGGTTTTTAACATTCGAATTACAGGTTTCTAGTTGAGTTTAAGAGAAGGATGAAGATCTGTGGTTACATGAAAAGACCTTGAAAATCATGTACAGGCTCTACACCGCCGCCACTGAAAGCACATATTACATACGATATTTAAATTAATTACCCCAAGCAAAGCTACTATTAGTGTACCAAATAGTATATGTAGTACAGTATGTTGCTTTTAATTAGCAGTAATGAATTTTATCAACGTTTTTGTATCCATACAAAATTGATTTCAGACAATTTGGAAATTAAACTTTTATAATTAAAATTGTTTACAAAAAACAATACTTTATTAAAAATTTGGAACGTGTTTAGGAGAGTCTTTGAATGTAAGCAAATTAAATTGATACAATGAACATCAATTGATTGTCCCTCACAATTCTTTAATAATTGTTGTCAACAAAAAATTGATTGAATTGTTAGTAACGATTCTTTAAATATTATAAGAACATGTAGTAACTGTAAGTGGTTAGATGTTTATTTTTAAAAAATATCAAGTAATTAAAATCAGCACAAAAAATAATGTAAGTAATTAATAGTCATATGATTAAGAAGGTAGAAAATATAACACCCAATTAAGTAGTAAAATCTATATATATAAAGTTAGCTTTTCTCACTCATGGTGCAGCCACCTCAGCTGCCATGTCAGCCACATGTTTTTTTAATTTTTTGGGCCTTATAGATTTTAATATGCACTTTAAACAATCATACAAATGACAAACTGATCAACTAAATTTCATATAAAATCTGTAGGCCCAACACTATTTCATTCAAATTCTCTAGACTCATCACTATTTTTAAATCCTAAGAATTCAAATTTTTTATTTTAAAATAAATTTAAAATATTCATTTAGTGCATATTTTTTGTTAATTATAATTAATCAAAAGTTAAAATAAAAAAAATAATTATGTAAAATGAATTAAATGTTAAAATAAGAAAACAATACTATAATTTTTCATTAGTGGTAATAATATAGTTAAAGATTTCTATTAAACTGATCATAATTTAAAACTTCAAATATCAAAACAAGGCAACCCAAACAACACTTTCAAATAATCAAGGAAACACAACTACAAATCAGTTAAAATAATTATTTGGCAGCACTTCACAAATCCATCACCAAAGACAAAGACGCAAAGAGATGAACACACATTTAATAAACTAAAAAGATTCAGATATATGAATTTCACAATCAGATAACTGTAACACAAAATTATATGAAAAAAGATAACCGAAAAAACAAAAAAACAACCCGAACTTTATAAAATTACAGCAAGATAAACAAGAAAATTAATTTTCCCCAAAACACAACTCACATCGAATCAAAAAAATCACTCACAGGACAAACTGGAAAAAAAATTACAACAAATAACACAAAACAACCGCTTTACAGATTTTAATAAGCCCTTTAAACAATCATACAAATGACAAACTGATCAACTAAATTTCATCTAAAATCTACAGGCCCAACATTATTTCATTCAAATTCTCTAGACCCATCACTATTTTTAAATCCTATGAATTCAACTTTTTATTTTAAAATAAATTTAAAATATTCATTTAGTGCATAATTTTTTGTTAATTATAATTAATCAAAAGTTTAAATAAAAAATAAATTAAATGTTTAAATAAGAAAACAATACTATAATTTTTCATTAGTGGTAATAATATAGTTAAAGATTTCTATTAAACTGATCATAATTTAAAATTTCAAATATCAAAACAAGGCAACCCAAACAACACTTTCAAACAATCAAGGAAACACAACTAGAAATCAGTTAAAATAATTATTTGGCAGCACTTCACAAATCCATCACCAAAGACAAAGACGCAAAAAGATGAACACACATTTAATAAACTAAAAAGATTCAGATATATGAATGTCACAATCAGATAACCGTAACACAAAATTATATGAAAAAGACAACCGAAGAAACAAAAAAAAAACAACCCGGACTTTATAAAATTACAGCAAGATAAACAAGAAAATTAATTTTCCCCAAAACAAAACTCAAATCGAATAAAAAAAATCACTCACAGGAAAAACGGGAAAAAAATTACAACAAATAACACAAACCAACTCACAACTTAATTAGGAAACCTAAAGAAGCCAACATATTTTTATATAAACAAATTTGCAACCCAATTGACATTCACCTTTAACAAAATCAACAAGGGATAACCAAATATCCCTAATAGATGCGAAGCGAGCAAGGAATCAACCAAATACGCAAACCAAAAAAAAAATCAAGAGAAAACGATTACGATAGGATTGACTGGAAAAAAACGATTACGAGCATCAAAGACATAAGTTCAATCCTCAAACAGACCTCTAGATCGGAAAATTGCTCTTTTCCTATCCGTTCAAAAGGTCATCGGATTTTGAAAAAGAACAAATCAATTTCAACTCAATAACATACAACTAATGGTCCAATTAACCCACAAATTATAAGCCTTACAGAGAAATTGGGTCTGAATAAAACAAACAAAAATAGCCTAGAAAAAAAATTGACAATAAAATCCACAATAAATAACTTATTTAATTTTCTTAATAAAATCCACAATATTTTTCACTCCAAACACTAAAACATTGACAAAAAATTACTCCAACAATTTACAAAATACATATGAAAATATTAAATAACAATCCAACCACAAAATAGAAAATAATAATAAATTAATGACAACTAACAGCTACAACAAAACAACAACTTCAACTAAACAATGTTAACTTCTAATAATAACTTTCTTTTAAAAGCATTATAAGGATACAAGATGATCTTAATTTTTCCTTTAAAAACAGCAAACTAAATTATACTTATTCCAAAACATATTTTTATTAAAATATCCTACAAAACAACATAAGCAACCAGAATTAAATACAAAAACAAACGTAAAAATGAATTTACAAAAACCAAAAAAAATATACACAACAAAACTCATAATACACCTTCATCTAACTATCGCGCGTAGCGCGGGTCGATTGCTAGTATTACATAAACTTGCAACTAAAAACTAATTGACAAGTAAGTAGTATTATTGTATTAAATATTAATAGTCATCTCTCTTATTGATATGGTCATTTTTAGTCTTAAATAATGTATTTAGATTATGTACACATTTCATGTGAATCATAATATTTAATGCTATACAAAAATGTTTGGAAAAGTTAAATACTATACATGACTTCAATATTGAACAACAGTAAATTCTTATAATTTATAAATCAGTAAATATAATTTTTTTTTGTATATATGGATTAATTATGCAAATATCTTTAATAACACTAAAATCCATACACATGCCTTGTTTTTTTCTTTCTTTTTCCAAATATTTTGGTCTAAGTTGGCTAGCAACGCATATCTCTTCCATATTTTTTTTTGGTAGAGGACAAGGAGGCAAATAGGCCTCCTTGTTATTTATCTATTCCATATGTTTAGGCTTTGCACCGGAATTAAGAAATCGAGAAACGCGTTAATGCTAAGTTTTAGTTTTGTTTATAAAACGATTTATTTTTTTATTTTTTTTGAATTACCGAGAGGTTCCGGGCCTAGGCCCGTACATCCCCTCAGGCCAAAGACCAGAGGATTTTATATGGTCATCTCCCAAGCGCCGTCCCTCGAACCGGCGACCTCTAGACTTTGTCAGAGAGTCTTTACCAATTGAGCTATCGACGCTTGGTTATAAAATGATTTATTAAACTTATGAAATTTATAAAGTTTATAAAGTTATGAAATTTCTGTTTATAAAGTTATAAAAACTAAAATGAAATATACATAAAAGTTATAAAACGATTTTAGTTTTGTTTGACTCGGTTAAACCATATCCAAAGAAATGTTGAACCAAAAGAACCAGTTCTGAATTTGGTTTTCGTACGATTGGTTTGGTTTAATGGAATGGAAGATACAATCTTCAAACGGTCATAAAAGAAAAAGAAAAAAAAAAAAAAAAAAAAGGAAACGGTCACAAAAAGTCAATTTTTAATTAGGTTTTTTTTTTTATGATTGGTTTGCTTTGATTGAACAAAAAAACTCTTCTAAAACAAAACGGTCATCACAAAAGAATTAGCGATCGTATGTTGGAGAAGATGCAGAACGAATAAGGAGAAGACGGAGTAATTGTTAAAGGAGGGTTCGTGAGGAGGATCGAACAAGGAGAATGCCTCGGTTGTGTTCGCCGGAGATGTTAGATTGGTGGAGGAGCCGAATTCCAAAAAAATGAAAAGGAATCATTTATTTATGTTTGAATGAGGTAAAAAAATTTCCTTATTTTTTAAAAATCTTATCATAATTAATTTTGAAGTTTTGGTAACTAATATTAAAGTCAATGCATTAAATATAAAAACTTTCCAAAAAGTATTTTTGAGCAAAAACTGCTGCAAAAATATTAGTATAGATATTTACAAATACTTTTACTTTTATTATTGAATGGTTAAATTATTCTTGATGGTTGTTCGTTTAGTTTATGGATTTAGATAGTTAAATTTAGTAATATTCACTTACTAGTGGCTGTTAAATAAAATTCACTTAGTGGCTGTTTTTAGTTACTAAAATGATAACTGGGGGACATTGTTACAAGCAAAAATCTATAATCTTAGTTAGTTATTTAAATATATTTTCCTAAAAAAGTATGTATGTATGTATGTATGTATATACAGTATGTAACGTTAATGCATATATATACCATTTAAATTAATATTATTATAAATTGCAAATAATTTTATTATTTAAACAACATGTTTTAGTAAAAAAAAAAACATGATTTAATTCTAAACGATTTTTTTAGTTTTGTTTGACTCGGTTAAACCATATCCAAAGAAATATTGAACCAAAAGAATCAGTTCTGAATTTGGTTTTCGTACGATTTGTTTGGTTTAATGAAATGGGAATATACAATCTTCAAACGGTCATAAAAGAAAAAGAAAAAAAAACGGTCATAAAAAGTCAATTTTAAATTAGTTTTTTTTTTTTTTTTAAATGAATGGTTTGCTTCAATTGAACAAAAACACTCTTCTAAAACAAAATGGTCATAATAAAAGAATTAGCGATCGTATGCTGGAGAAGAAGCAGAACGAATAAGGAGACGACGGAGGAATTGTGAAAGGAGGGTTCGTGAGGAGGATCGAAGAAGGAGAATGCCTCGGTTGTGTTCGCCGGAGATGCTAGATTGGTGGAGGAGCCGGATTCCAAAAAAAAAACAAACGGTAACAATACTCGTGAGGGTTCTTCTCTATGATCTTCGGAGGCTTTAGTCCCCGTCGTTAAGGTAACTGGGATCTCATTACTACATTTTTTTGATTGAAGAGATTTCTGGGAATTTGTATACTATACTGAGAAATTGAGTTTTAAGGTCAATTCGCGGGGAGTGAAATTGCCCAGGGGATAACATCAATGAAGATGCTATTGATTCAAATTCGAGTATTAATGATGATCTTCAGAGGATGATAGTTACTTTGTTGAAATCTTGATTTCCCTGAATCAAGTAACCAAGGAGATAAGTAACAAAACAACTTTCTTTTTTTTTTGTAGAAATCTTGAATTCGCTGAATCAAGTATCTCTTGTTTATTCGCTAAACTTTGTGCTGATTATGATTATTTGTTGTTTTCCCATTTTTTTGTCAGCAGCTGATTCGTAGTCCTGAGTAAGATCCAAATGTTTGTGTTTCCATGTGTTTCGGGTGCGCTTTTTCTCTTTGTATGACTGGATGGATCCTGTCTTGCTTGTGGTGTTAGCATATCTTTATTGTATTTAGTAACTGATTTGTGGCTTGCTTTTTCTCTCTGTCAATTTCAACGTATACCTCTTGTGCATCCCCAAGTGTGTCTTTGAATACTGCAGGAAGTAAAATATACTGTAAGGCATCTAGTATCAAAGTTTAGTTATATATATATATATATATATATATATATATGTTCCAAATAATATACTTGGATTGATCTCTAACTGGTTTGTTATGCTTTTTTCATGTGATGATGAAGCTGTTTACCATGATGGAGGTCTGTTGATACATGAGGGCTCTCTGCTTTTGTTCCATGCTACCGAACAGAAAGATACATATCTCACGCCGTTAAAATGGTTAAGATGCATAGTAACTAAATTTTTAGAATATCACCACCTTCGATGGTAAATGTCATGTGAGAAATTGATTAACCCATCCATTGTTTTCTTGACAGGCTTGTGAACATATAGCCAAGCCTAATCTTGATGATCCTTCTGCTGTAACAAAGGTCGAACCCTTCCATGGAAGTTTCTCAAGAAAGGTCGAAGCCTTCCATGGAAGTTTCTCAAGATTAGAGATTCCAGCGTCATTATATGGTAAAACTGATCAGAGAGTATGTGTGTATGCTCTTTGAAATGCCTTCTATGCCGTCCATGATGACATGCTCATTTATTATCTTGTGATGAGAAAACGAGAACTTGTTACGTTTAATAAAGGTGATAGAAAAAGTTATGCCTCTTTGAAGTACATATATGAGTATAAGTAATATACGGTTCAATAGTTAACTAACGGCTTTGTTGTTATAAGTTATTTATCAGGTCTTAAGAGATACAAAGATTGCCACTCACTGTTCTACTTACAAAGTAAAGGTGTATCTTCTTAATTCTATTTCAAATAATGTCATCTCTGTCTCTGTTTGTTGCCACTTACAAATGAGGCTGTATAGTTTTGCAGGAGTTGTTTTTGTTCATGATCAGAGATACACACTCTACATGATGGTCTATTAGTGCTTAAAAGTTCTGCTTTTTCCGTACTACAAAACAGTAAGATACAAGTGTCACACAGTTAGGTGGTTTTAGAGAAATCACGTGCATAGTAACAATTGTGGTGATGTAAGGAGAATTAAAACGAAGTAAAGATCAACACTGAGAGGGGGCAAATTTCGCCAAAGGTACTCCAATTTAAACTCTTTTGTTTTCTGCTTTTGTTTCTTGAGAATCATTTGTCACGGAAAGAGATGATTTTTTAGAATCTCACCTCTTTGGTTAGTTTTCATTGTCATTTCAGTTCAATGGTAAAAGCAATGTGATTCTTGCATGGTATGAGAATGATTCTTGATGAGGTACACATAAATTTTTCTTTTTTATATATGTTATCAAGCTTTTCTATTTGATTGTCGTGAACTCCCATTTTTCATTGGCAAGAATACTTTGCAGTTCTGGAGACATGTCACGTGAATGACTATCTAAAGACCTCAATAACAGAAAAATGAAGGTCTCCAACTTCTTAAGAAGAAGGAGAAAACCAACAATATGAAGGTTAATAACTTTACCTCACATGTCTCAGGTTCCTAGATTGGTAAGTTGAATGATCTCTATATATTTTGGCTGCTACCTCAGCTCTTTTCTTGAAAGTCCCTTTCACTTATAATGAAAAAAAACATACCATCTTTACCAAACACCTTATGGTGATGATAAGGAGAGAATGCTTTGTGAATTCTTTTGAATCCTCGCAGACCAGGTTTATGACTATCCTTCAGTCACCGTGTTTCTATTGTCTTCATATGCTTAAAAACAAAAACATACATATTTTTCATAGACTTGTTCGACGGTTTTTACAGGTTGATAAGTTTGAAGCCAAACCAAGTCGTAAGTGTCATCTTTCATCACAATAGCAACACCAGTGCATATAATTGGCATGTGCCTTGAAAACATGTCTCGTACTAATTACATTCACTGTGTCTCTTTGCAATCAATTCTTTATTTGATTATTCTCTGGTTTATTCACTGAATTGATGTGTTTGCCTGCTTCGACAAGGTTAGGATTTGTAAACGAATTTTTATATAGTTACCAATAATTTAATTTTCAAAAATCTTACTTATATACATTTTTGTATTTAATGCAACATTTTGAGGTGCTTCTTCTCATTACTGATATGGTTTACGTTTTCAGGAGAATTTACAAAAGTCGTATACTGAAGAAAAAGCCAGGGTTCAGTTAGTCATTCCTTTTGGTCGTGATATTGAAGTTCTATGGAATGATGCTAGGTAGAAGAAGCATAAACCTATTCATATGCGTCATGTAAGTTACTTACATCTTCCAGTGTATATCCTATATTTGTTACTTGACTATTTAGAGCAATGTTATATGCAGTAATGTGACCACCATCTTCTGAATTAATGATGTTTCGATGACATTTCACAAGCAGGAAGAATCTGTTTAGGGTGGTGCTGATACCTTTAACCCATTTTATGCGTTGCATGATATTGTTCCACTTTCCTGTCAGTTGCTTTGAAGTGTTCTGCTTTTCTTCTGTTGGTGATCTGAAGTTTGACTCTTTCTTGTTGACTTTGATAAAGGTAAAATTAGTTGGGTTTTCTTCAGGTGAGAAGTACTCAAAAACGTATTATTATTTCGCTGGTCTTAACCAAGATCTGATGAAGATGCAGGCCATGTTGGACAAGATGAATATTATTAAAAAGGAAAAGACAGGGGATTAGCAGAAGGGGGAGGAACTAGAGACGATTATGGTGGAGCTCATCAATTTTAAAGCGATAAAGGAATTCCAATCTAACATGGTAAACTGGTTAGAAAATTAATCATGTGTTACAGAGCTTGTTAATGGTTGTCTCGTTTGAACACATTACATGATGGAAGTTTCGGCTTAGATTTGAAATCAGTTTTCCTCATTTCCTTTACGTTTGTCCTTAATATACTGATAAAAATTTGGTAAAGTACTTGCAGAGGGTGTTGGCCAAACTGGAAAGTGAGTTGAGAAGCCTGGTTAGGTGATATCTGCATTACCAATGGAGAAGGACCTCGAGGTTGAAAGGTAGCTCAATATAATCCGATCACTATGTTAAGATTTTAGGTTGTACCATGAACTCACGGGTTTGAGTTATGATCTATCCTATTTCTTATAGCTAATGAAAGAGGTAGTCAACGTAGCACACCAACTAGAGAAGACTCATACTGAGATAGAGGATCGTCGAAGAATGTTTGGAGAAGAAAAATCAACCAGGAAAGAGACAATACCAACAAAAATCAGTAGATTTAAATATATGTTATCATTCATTTGTTCGTTTTGCATAAAGTGTAGATATTCTTTTACTGTCAATTATTAATACGTCTTTTACCAGGTTCTAATGGAACATCAATACCCTAAGCTGAGGGTTCGCAGTATAGGGGACTCTGAGAATACAACACCACTAAGTACTATATCAGCTCACTGCAGTATATCTTCTCTAATTCCTACATTAGAATATGAGATTATGCTGATTGACTATGGGTTTATGTTATCCATTTTTTAAAAATCCAATTTTTGACTAACAAGATTTTGTTTTTATTTGTTTTACCATTTTAGGTGATAGATGGCGATTGTGTTTGTTTGAAATAATTGAAACTGAAAAAAGAAGTGTTGCACATTTGGATATGTGAAGAAAGCATTTGATCATATTATTAGAGAGATATGTAAGGATTAGAGTGAATAGAATCAAATGTTTTATATTGTTAATCCGTGTGTGGATTATTTATTTTTCTTTAAAGATACCAAGAAAGAACTTATAACTGGAATATAACATAAGGTAACTCATGCTCTTAACTTTTCTTTACATTAATTTTTTTGTTGATTTTTTTTTGACACGGGATGAAGATGCATTGTTTAGTCTATCATGATTGAGTAAAACAATTTTCTTAATATGTTTTGTGAAAGTTGAATTCTATTAGTAGATAACCTTATTTTTGGTTTACATTCCTAGTCGGATTGTCACTTTGTGCTATTGACTTTGTTTGTCTCTGTTTTATGCTCTTCTCAGTCTTGTGCAGGTTCATGGTGTCTCAGGTCTGCATGGATCACTTTTTGTGGACATTGCTCACGTCTCCAGATATTAGTAACTACATATACCTTTTCCATAGTTATTATTATCGTATGGGTGAATTACATATGTTTATCTCATGCAGCCATGAATACCAGCTGACTATGGGAGCTTTATGGAAGCAAAGCATCTTAGTTACACTGGATAAAAGTTAGTGACATGTCCATAAGGTAAAAAAAAAAAATATAAAGCCCGATACTCCTATAGCTTGCTTTTGATGTGGTGGTGACTGGTGAGTGAGATTCTCTGCTAGGTAATCTCTTGAAGCATGGATCATAACGTGTCATAGAAGAGATTAAAGATTGTAAAAATCAAATTTTGATATGACCACATAGGGCTCATAGTAATAAATTATTTTTAGATGGATCCAATCTTTTCTTTTTGTATCCCAGATGTTGGTTTCTTACTGATGGAGTTTATCTATTTCCCATGTGTCAGACATTACCTGGTCTTCAGTATAGTGATTCTTTATTGAAAGGATGATGGAGGTCTGAGTTATGGAATTATGATCTCCACTTCTTACAAGTAAATAAAGGGTTAGTCCAACAAGTAGAGACACCATCAACATATCAGTTGAGTGAAAGGTCTGTTATATCGATAGTTTTATAGAAAGCGTGGATATCCTTTTACTGGCAATTATTAATTTCGTCTTTTTCAAGTTTTGCTAGAACATCAATACCGAAGCTGGAGGTTCCCCAGTACATGGGAGAAGACGAAACCAAGAAATCCTATCAACTGAGTACAATTATGAAGATAAATGCCTCCCTTGCTTTCAGATTTCAAGATAGATTTTGCATCAAGTAGCATGTTTATGCGGGTCAGGACAGAGAGGTCTTTATGGTACACCGCTCTCCCTCTTTATATTTATTTGTCATTAAGAGTTTGTTATTTTGTGACGAGATGTTCTATTTCTTCAGTGGTTGTATCAAAGATACATACTCTACAAGATAGAGGTCTGTTAATGCTTGAAAGTTCTATGCTTTTGTTCCATACTACAAAACAGTAAGATACATGTGTCACCCAGTAAGTTAGGTGGTTTTAGAGAATATCACCTGCATAGTAACAAACATTTCACCTCCTTGGTTTGTTTTTTACTATCATTTCAGTTGGATGGTCAATGCTATGTCCCATGTGATATATGCGGAGGACAAAGCGGCGGGAACCTGTCTTCTTTTCGACATAAGAACTTGTTTACGACATACAACGTCAGTGTTGATGTTGTCATGTTGATTCCTGATATGCCTCATGCGGATTTTGAAGTCATGAAGATGTGCGTGCCACTTGACTTGATCTTGATGATCCTTGTACTATAAGAAAGTTTGAACCCTTCTATGAAAGTTTCCAGCGTCAATATATGGTAAAGCTGATCAGAGATACAGATACGCAGCAACATGGAATGATACTCAGATTCTTCTCGGCTACGAACATAACATAGATGAGATAGTAATTGCACTTTTTTTCTTTCTAACTTGATCAAATATTTTGATTAAAAAAAATGACTTACAGATGACTCATATCTTCCAGGTTGCTAAAGAGTTACTCGCCTCGATAGCCCTAATCTCCCATTTTTCAGTAGCAAGAGTACTACCTTATAGATCTTAAAAACATGGTAAAAAATTTATAATCCTTTTTCTTTTCCTCCGTTTTTTGTTTTGAGTTTCAGGTTTATTAAAGTGTTTCTTACAAAATAGTGGATTAAGAATTTATGGAATCAAATTTCTTCTAAAAAACTAATTTCTACATATAGATATATAATTGAAAAGGTCAAATGGTTTTTTAAAAAAAAAAAAAAAAAAAGGTACAAAATGAATCATTAGTCACTATGTATTGTATTTAAAAAATATGTATAAACAGTACAAATTAGCTAAATCATGATACACTGAATAAACAGTACAATTTTTAATTGTTTCAAAATTCATACATAACTTCAATACTTCATAACGAGAATTCGAATCATAGTTTGTTTTACGGTTTTAATGGAGTTTCTGTTTTCTTTTTGAAATAAATTTTTTTATAATTATTGTAAACGGTTTTTTTTCAGTGTGTCATGATTCAGCTTATAAATTGTTTAGTATGCAACTTTTTATGTAACTGTGTTCATGTAGTGGACTCTCCTGACAGACAATTGTCATAATTTTATTTAGTTTAGTCATATTTGGTTTTATTTGGATTTGACCATCAATGTCTAAAAAAACAAAAATGTCCATTTAGACATATCCATTTGGAACTAGACAGCCCATTTGACATCCCTAGGTATTAATTAGGGTATGCCAACCTTTGGAGTCTTATTATTCTATCTCCTCAAATTCGTCGTCAAATGTTAAAAATCTGTAATTATCTTACTCACTAAATCATCTGCATGTTGTATGAATCTTGTTCTGCTCGTAATTAATTTAATAAACTCGTTGACTCCACAAAACCCTCGTGTGCTAAAGTCCAAGTAAGTACCCATAGCTTTTGCTCCTGAAAAAATAAAAAAATATAGTATAAACATCGAAATGATCGATCCAATTCTTGAATTCTGAAACAGGGCTACTTTATTTTAAACTCTCCGTAACTATGGTGGATCAAACTCCTGAGAATCTTCAGGTAAGTATCCACAAAACCCAAAGCACAGATCAAATCTTTCATCGTTTTATAAGTTTGTTTTATATATGAATTCACAAAAAAAAACAAAAAAAAAAAACAGGGGAAGTATAAAGCAATGGTTGTTTGTTGTATTCTTGGAATCGGATCTCTCGTTTCTTGGAACAGTATGCTCACTATCGCTGATTACTACTACCAAGTTTTTCCGGTTCGTTTTTGGTTTTAGTTTGGTTAATTCTCAGATTCGAAATTGGTTTTAAAATTTTTAGTTATCAATTTTATATATTTAAGTTGAAAAATGCATGTTTTCTGTAGGATTATCATCCCTCAAGGGTACTAACACTTGTTTACCAACCAATTGGGTTTGCAACAATCATGACTTTCACATACCACGAATCTAAAATAAGTACTCGAAAACGTATCATGACCGGTTACATCCTATTCACAATATCCACATTCTTGCTAATAGTCGTAAGTTTTAATTTAAAAGTCTTATAGTAACATTAATCTTTCTTATGGAGTTGAGTTTTTATTATGGACTCAATTAAGAATCTTTAAAAAAAAAAAAAAAAAAAAAAAACAGTTGGATTTGACAACACGAGGACGTGGTGGAGTCGGACCATATATATGTTTATGCGCAGTCGTTGCTTCTTTTGGCTTTGCGGATGCTACCGTCCACGGAGGAATGATCGGTGATTTATCATTGATGTGTCCTGAACTAGTTCAGGTTTATACACTTTAGCAGACTCAGAAATCTCAGTTTAGACTGACCGAAGTTAACATGCATGATATACATTTTCTTGCTTTCTTTGTAGTCATTCATGGGGGGTATGGCTGTAGCTGGTGCGCTAACATCAGCGCTAAGGCTAATGGCTAAAGCAGCTTTCGAGAAATCAAACGACGGTCTACGAAAAGGAGCAAGTGAGTTAAAAATTTTGAAAACCGATAGAAACTAACTCCAATCATCAAAGTGTTTAATTATAACTTTGTTTGTTTTTTCATTCTGAAGTAATATTCTTAGCAATCGCAACAGTCATAGTGTTACTCTGTGTGATGTTATACGCCTATGTGTTCCCAAAATTCCCCATTGTTAAGTATTACCGGAGAAAAGCTGCTTCTGAAGGTTCCAAAACTGTTTCTGCTGATCTTGCTGCTGCTGGTATCCAAAATCCATCAGATTTGGTAACTTCAGAGAATATTTTTGCATTTTTTTAAATACTCTTTACTCCTAAACCGTCTTTAATTGGCTTCTTGATTCCATGCAGACTGATGATGATGATTCCAAGAATCAAAGGCTAAGCAACAAAAAGCTGTTGCTTCAAAACATAGATTATGCAGTGAGTCTGTTCCTCACTTACGTATGTACATTATCCATTTTCCCCGGGTTCTTATATGAGAACACTGGAAAACATGGGCTAGGAGATTGGTACGCGCTTGTCCTTGTAGCAATGTACAATTGTTGGGATCTGGTTGGGAGGTACACGCCGCTATTGAAATGTCTCAAGATTGAGAATAGAAAAGCGATCAACTTCGCAGTTTTATCTCGTTATTTCCTAATTCCGGCGTTCTACTTCACCGCAAAATATGGTGACCAAGGATGGATGATTATGCTTGTTTCTGTTTTGGGATTGACTAATGGACATCTCACTGTTTGCATTATGACTATAGCTCCTAAAGGCTACAAGGTAATCTATCTTAATCTTTTCCTAAGTAGAGATTTAAGATTTTGATTATTTTAACGCAAATATAAACAAATACAATCTTTGCGTTAAGGACAAGTAATCTAACATTTGTTCTAGTTTTGTAACAAAAACAAAATTTGGGTTTTGATTTTTTTGTGAAAGGGTCCGGAGCAGAATGCGTTAGGGAACTTGCTGGCGATGTTTCTGTTAGGAGGGATATTTGCAGGAGTAGCTTTGGATTGGTTATGGCTTATTGGTAAGAAGCATGCCTTCTGAGTATAATTAAAATATCAAAGCTTAACAATAACAAAGCTGGAACTAATGAATAACAAAGCTTAACAATACATGTCAAACGACATATATGCTTAATTAAAGATTTAGTTTTTAACTGAAATGTAATAATATATCTTTTAGATTGTATAACTAACTAGAAGATGTATAAAAGGTTTAACTCATGAAAGAGATGATCATAGTAGATACCTTTTGTAAGTGTTTCCTGAAAATAGAAAAACATAATTGAGCGCAACGCTGGTGTAAGTTGCTTTTGTCCATTCAATTCAACACTAGAAAGAAAAGCAAAAAAACGAAATTACATCAACGCTGCACTCAATGATGTTCATTCAAACCCAGGAGAAATATATCTTCTTGCATGCCTTTCCGATCACATTGGAAATGAACAGAAACATAATTTTATAAACATTACAATGCTCTGTACATGTTGGTTTAAAAGCAGTACAATGCTTGTTTGTACTACTGTGTACTATTTACAAACCGTACTACAATAGTACTCTGATTTTGAGGTTCCAAATGTATTTTTGTTTATAAACTTATAACGAATGAGTTTGCCAAAACAAGAAAATACTTATAACAAATGAAACTTATAAGTATGTTTTTAGATTTTGTTTTTGTGTGAATACAAAACATTCTTAATCGGAATTTAGAATAATCCAAGTTTGTGATATGTACTAATGATCGGTGTTCGTGTGTACTACAGCGAAACACCAACTTTGTGTGTACTACACGAGATCACCTCTACTTCGTCGACGTCAAACTATGTTTAGTCCCTTTTTTTATGGCTTTTTAGGACAGCAACCTTAAGTTGCTCTACCTACTTTAGTGAATTCGAAGCAAATCTCTAGGATCATAAATACAAATTCCCTTTTGTACTCTCCTCAAAAGGGAATGTTACACAACAACTAGAGCAAATTCGTACAGAGATTGATGACCTTTGACAAATAATGGTGTTGTGTTCACTAGTTTGTTTTACAAAAAGCCTAAATATTATTTCACTTTACAAATGTTTTTAAAATTAGGGAGATTTACTTAGATGTTATACATTTTAGGTAATATTACCAGAATCTAAAAAAAAAGTTTTTATTACTAGAATATTATCCTAATAGATCTTTATATAGGAAGTTTAGTTTTTTTTTTTTTTTGGACAACCTATATAGCAAGTTTAGTTAAGTTTCCAGAAAACCTTAGAAATCAATCAAAAGGAAAAAAAATAACAGTTAATTAGGACAATGTTACCAGAACCAGAACAGTTGTTCACATATCACTCTCACTCAAATTAATGATTACGTACAGAACACAAAACGACTACTACACATTTATTTATTTTCATGTTGAGTCGAACCAAAAAAAAAAGGTCTTCTTCATACATTTTGCTTGAGGTCTGTTACGACTTTAAATCAGGTTATAAATTCATAATTATGAGTCTATGACTAAACATGGGATTGTTACAATGATGCCTTGTTCGTCAAAACACATCGAGTGTGTACTATTCCCCCTACTTTCAAAATTATGTGCTATATATCATTAACACACATTCCTGTGATTTTTACAAATATATATATACTCATTCACCTAATTTAATCAATTTTTATGGTCATTTAGTGCAATTACTCTAAATAAAAACACAATCTCAAAGAAACAGTCACAAGTATTAGTGCAAATCTTCAAGGTTTGACGTATTAGAATTTTAGAATAAGACTCGATCGTGTTAAATGCTAAAATGTTAAAATAAGACTCACAAGTATTATAAAATTTATAATCAGACTGAACCCTCTTGTTTAATAATTCATTCCAGTTCAATGATGTTTTTCATCATATCTTTTTTTACCTATGTATGAGTATTTTTCAAATTGAATATTAGGGTTTTAGTTTTCCAGGGTACTTTTGGTCCCAACATGTACTTTGTGTCCTTAATTTAGTTCGACCTCGTTGTACTACTACTACCGCAACAAGTACAATAAGTATACTCTTGCGGGTGAAGAAACAGACTTAAAACATGATCGACTTAAGACACGTCCAAGTTACAGAAAATAAATTGATCTTTGAGAGGAATGACAAAATAATAATTATAATCTCCAGCTACATGGAAATGCTCATAATTTAGTTTTTTTAATGTGATCAGGAATCTTGTTCATAACTCAAAAGACATTCTTCTTACCAATAAGCCATAACCAATCCAAGGCAACTCCGGCAAATACTCCTCCTAACAGAAACATTACCAGTAAATTCCCTAACGCATTCTGCTCCGGACCCTTCACAAAAACACACACCACGACAAAATGAGAACAAATATGTAGAGGTTGATTGTTTAAAATTGTGTTTGTATATAAAAACATTGTGCTGGCGTATATATAGTTTTCAGAAAATACAACTTTGTCGCAAAGAACATAGAACTTTTGCATCTTTATTTGATAACTGTGTTTATTTTTGAACCTTTAATTTTCTCAAAAAAAATCGTTACTAAATAAGTAATTAAATATAAATGCAAACGTAAAACGCAAGAAGGGGAAAAGAGGAACCTCATTTTCGAATTTTATGGCTACGTTTATAGTTTGCAAAAGAACGTATTAGAATTGAATAATTAATATTAATTTTTATAAAGGTTCAAACACAAAATAAGTTTTCTTATAAAACAATGAAAGTGTCTTGTTTGCTTATACGAAAATAAACAATCTCTATTCTAGGAAAGGTTAAGCTAGGTTACCTTGTAGCCTTTAGGAGCTATAGTGAGAATGCAAACACTGAGATGTCCATTAGTCAGTCCCAAAACAGAAATGAGCATAATCATCCATCCTTGATCACCATATTTTGCAGTGAAGTAGAACGCCGGAATGAGGAAAAAACGTAACAAAACGGCAAATGTGAGTCCTTTTCTATTCTCAATTTTGAGCCATTTTACCAGCGGTGTGTACCTTCCAACCATATCCCAACAATTGTACATCGCTATTAGAACAAGCGCGTACCATGTGCCTAGTCCGTGTTGTCCCGTGTTCTCATATAAAAACCCGGGAACAATGGATAATGTCAAAAGGTAGAGGAGGAATATATTCATTGCATAGTCTATGTTTTGAAGCAACAACTCTTTGTTGCTTAGCCTTTGATTCTTGGAATCATCATTAGTCTGCATAGAGAACCAAGAAACAAAAAAAAACTTAAAAGTAAACGGAAAATGAGAAATAGAAGATTCTTGAAAATTATCTTGTGAGGAATTGTGAGCTTACAACTTATAAACCAATTGGTTTTGAAAAAGGTTCAATTATAGTTGTACAATGTGGGATACTTTTACCTGCCCATGCACTTAAGATGATGGATTTTTCTGGTTCATTATCTTGCTTCAAATACTAATTTTTGGATCATTTATATTCGTTTTGAGTTTACTAGGCTCTGTTACTATGTCAAGATTAATTTCTACCTCAAAATCATCATTAGTGAGTGGAAACACTAATATGCTCTATACTACTGTTGAATCATCTCCAAAATTCATGTAGGATATTATACCATATATATATGTGTTAAGAAAATATTTATTCTTGAGGATCTGATTATCGGAAGATTGTTAAATACTTAAAATTACCGATTCTGATTGGTTGAGGATACCAGCAGCAATAAGATCAGCAGAAACAGTCTTTGATCCTTCAGAAGCGGCTTTACTTCGGTAGTACTTAATGATGGGAAGTTTCGGGAACACATACGCGTATAAAATAACGCACATAAACTCTATGAATGTTGCGGCTGCTAAGAATATCACTGCATAGAGGACAGAAGAAAAGAAAGAACTAAAGTTTTTAAGCACTTGAAGCTATAAAAGTTTCAGATTTGAGATCTTCAAGATTTAAAAAAAAAAAGAATAACTCACTTGCTCCTTTTCGTAGACCGTCATGTGATTTCTCAAATGCTGCTTTAGCGATTAGCCTAATTGCTGATGTTAGAGCACCAGATATAGCCAAACCGGCCATATATGACTAGAAAGAAGCAAGAACATATATAATTTAAGCCGGTTAAGTCTAACCAGACAACGTAAACCTAATGATATCTCTAATTGTAGAAACTAGAAAGGTATAAAACCTGGATGAGTTCAGGGCACATGAATGATAAGTCTCCCATCATTCCTCCGCGCACAGTAGCATCCGCTAGTCCAAACGAAGCAACAATTGCGCATAAACCAATGTAAGGTAACATCCCACCGTGTCCTTTTGTTGCCAAATCCAACTGTTTCAAGTTTTTTGAATCAAGATCTCATAATCAGAATCCGGTTTTTAAAGATTATTGTAAAGAGTATAACCTAAACTTACAACGATGAGCAAAAATGTGGATATTGTGGATAGCATGTAACCGATCATGTTACGCTTTCGGGTATTGATTTTTGATTCGCGGTATGCGAAAATCATGATTGTTCCAAGTGCAAAAGGTTGATATACTACTGTGAGTACCCTTGAAGGATGGTAATCCTATGGAACCAAGAAACATATAATTCAACTTTTTAGTTTGATATAACCAAGACATCAAGTTGCAAAAACCAATTTTGAATCTGAAATCAACCAAAACGAAACAGAACCGGAAAAACGTAGTAGTAATAATCTCCAATTGTGAGCATACTGTTCCAAGAAATGATAGTTCCGACTCCAAGAATATAACAAACAGCCATTGCTTGATACTTTCCCTATTGGAGACATAAACAAGGATCTGAGGAGATAAATTGTTATAAGAGTTTAGATCTGAGTTCTGGTTTAGTGGAAACTAACCTGAAGCTTTTCAGGAGCTTGATTCTCACAACCACTCACCATTGTTACTCTTCTCAAATAGTTGCAGATAACGCAAAATAATGCTATAGATTAGTGAACTGAATGTACATATAGAACACAATACGACGTTTCAAGATAATATGCACGAACCTTAGCACAAGAGATTTCGGAGAGTCAATATTGCGTTTGTTGATATTTGAATTTATCCGCATAGGTTTGAACTTTGACAAATTTGTTACAATGTTAGAATAAGACTAAGAGAAGTGAGAAGTGTTAGAATGTTATAATAAGACCAAGAATAATTAGAATTCTATACAAGACTCAGAAGTGTTAGAACGTCACATCGTTAATATTAAGCTGTTTATTGTACTTGTACTTATATTATTCATTTTGGAGGAAAAGGAAAAAGAACGAAAGCTTGTAAGTTTCCATGTTTTCCGTTGGCTAGATTAGAAGAAGACAATGGTTGATGTAGGTAGGTGTTATAACGGATATGTGAGAAAACATTGTAGAAAACGCAAATAACACCACAAATTAGTGTAGTTCATTAATGAAAGTGAGTTTACGTACACGGGTGGTGAAGACATAATTATTAACTAGTGGGGACAAAGTGTGTTCATAAAAAAAAGTGGGAAAGTAGTTAAAGTGTAATTCAATCCTAAACCCTATTTGATCTACGAGCTTTTCGGTTAATAGAGAACCTCAGAAAATTTGCGAGGTTTAAGTTTAAGTTAATAACATCGTCCCATACAAGATTATTCCCATACGGTCCGGTCAGGTGGGGACGTCTACTACACTTCCTCATCGGATCCTCAAGTTCTTATGTACTTTTTTCCTTAAAAAAATGCTAAGAATCTAAAATAAGATGTGTCATAATTTGCTTATATGTATATTTATTTTCATAGTACAAGATATATTAGCTTACGTTAAAGGAAAAAAAAGATAATATATTGTAAATATTTTCTTGTCATATCCCCAAAATAAACAAAACCTTTCTAACGGCGACGGTCGCCATGAAAAATATCATTTTCCTTGGTCAATTTTTTCTTTTCGTTATCAATTTATTATATAGTCGACCTTAAACGTCATCCAGATATAAATCGCAACTAAACAACCTACAGACACATTAATTTTAATTAACTTTAATGATTAGTAGTAATCGCCTGTCGTAATAACCAACTCAGCTCAATGTCATTATTTTTTTCTTATGTCGCTAGAGTAATTAAATACTAGAATAAAGTCAGGAATTTTGTTTTCATTCTTTGTTTTTTTTTTTTTGGTGCCGACGTCAAGAACCTTGTTGAAGATTATATATATATATATATATTACGTACGAAATTTTGAGTATATATATGTTATCTTAAATCGTTAAACCACAATATATGTTTATTATTTTGTGGAGTCAAATGAATATTGTGAATGATCAGGAGCATCTAACTTCTGGCTGATAACTATCTGACGGCTGCGATGCGTCTGTCATATGATATGGAATCACGACCTGTAGTTCTCATATACTACTATTATTTTAGCCATTTTCTATTTATACATTAATGCTCGTAAAAAAAAAATTGTTGTATGAATTAGTTATGTTGGACACAAGATTTTTGATTATAGTTTTTATTGTAGTTGAGAAGGAAAAAGAGAGAAGATAAATTTTATAAAGTTAGCGAATACTAAAACTATTGGGTTAAATACTAGATAATTGTAAATTATATGTAAAAATTGTTATCAAAGTATCGTTGTTAATGTATATATTATGCGGTAACTGGAATAATAAATATATATTATAATCTAGTTAAAATAACAATATATTTTAAATAGTGAAAAGAGCTTCAATTATTTTAAAATATAATTTTTCGTATATTGCAGAAAGAAGTTGTTCATTAAAAATACATCATAAATTTAAAATCTGTGATGAAAAATGTGTTATATAATTATTATTTATAAGTTGTTCATTGTTAATTAAATATTATTTAAACAGCTAAACAATATGATTAGATCAAATATTTTAAATGATGTTATAATAATAACAGATTATCAAAAAATATGAGGACTGTCAAAAAAAAAAATACATTCATTAGAATCACCATTAATGGACAAGTAAAATATGTTATTTTTTCGTTTTAAATTACTTGTCGCTTAAGATTTTTTCATATAAATGATAAAAAACAACTAAATTTTCTACTTTACCTTATTTAATATACTTTTAATTTTGTATTGGTAAATACATTAAAACAGTTGAATAAACTTGATATTTTTACAATTTTGATTATAACATTGATTGTCGAAATCACTTCGGTATTGTATACTAACGTATGCATTATACGATGCTCTCACGATTACAAATCTCCAATATTAATCGAGATCGATTTTAGTTTGACATTTATATACACAGTCTCAATTGGTAAAATCTTGCCTAGAGATCCTCTCATTCCAATAAATGAAATTAAATTATGTACATAATAGTATATCTCTATCTGATTTGGTTAATAAATATATCAATTCGGTTTAAAACTTCCGGTTAAGTAGTAGCCAACTACGTTGTAATGATGCGGGGTACATGACAGTCCCGTATCTCTAACATATGCTCTTCCCGAACATTCACCTTTAATAATTATATGGTCGTTCGTTGTATCATATGTAATCGAATCAAAAAAAAAAAAAAAAAAAAACATAAATCCCCAAATTACCAAAATCCTCGGCGACGACAAAGAGGAGAGAGAGAGACAGAGAGAGAAAAAAAAAACAATGGCTTCTTCGATCCTTCCGCCGGAGCTGGACAACGACTCACTAGCGTCATCGCCGAGATCAGAGTACGATAGTCAGCCACGTGTACGGTTCATGTGCACTTTCGGAGGAAGGATCTTGCCTCGTCCCCCTGATAACCAGCTCTGTTACGTCGGCGGTGATAATCGTATGGTCGCTGTTCATCGTCACACTACTTTCGCCTCTCTCCTCAGTAAACTTGCTAAACTCTCCGGTAAGCTCTTTTTTTTCTTAATCTCATCTCATTCATTCTCCTCGTTGTAATCGTATGGTCGCCGTTCATCTGATTAATGTCATGATCTTTGTTTTTTTTTATTTGTATGAGTTGATAATTTTAAGTTTTCGATCCTGACAAATTATTTAGTACTAGTAGTAACGTTTTGATGCAGCTTAGATCACAATTTGTTTGTTAGACTTTTAGGCCAACTATGAAAAGTTTAGATTATGATAAATGAATTATTGATTTTTTGCAGCTTTTTTTGAAATTAATATTTATAAAATTTTGGCAGATGGTTATTGGCCACAAAAGTCTGGCATATTGCTGGAAAGTATTAAATTTTAATTAATGTGTTTTTTTTTGTTTTTTGTTCGATCATTTCGTTTTGCACGATCCTAAAAGATTATCTTCGACTGGGAATATTTGATTTCAATGATTACTACGTTTTTAAAATAGAAAAAGATTTGGGTTTTTTAGAACAAGTTTTATACCGATCACTATCAGAACTATTGGATAAAAATCTTTTTGTCAACTATGAAAATAAATGAATTATTGGTTTATTTTAAACTTTTTTTGCAGCTTTTTTTAGAACAAAAAAATTAATTTTAGTAAAACATTATTATTGTTGGAAATTGGGCAGATATTTATTGGGTGCAACATTTTGGAACTTTGCGGGAAAGTATTGAATTTTTTTTTACTACCAAAAATAAATTGATTTGGAAATAATAATAATAATAATAATGATGGGAATATATTGGATAAGGTAAAAGCAACATAAGCGTGAAGTACCAGCTACCAAACGAAGATCTTGACGCGTTGATCTCCGTATCAACGGACGAAGATGTAGAGAACATGATGGACGAGTACGACCGCGTCGCACTCAATCAAAACCCACGCGCCTCTCGTCTTCGTCTCTTCCTCTTCACCAATAACGTCGCCGGTGAAGAAGATAACGATAGTCGAGCTAGCAGTATCAGCTCACTCCTCGACAGCTCCGTTAACCGGGAGCAATGGTTTCTCGACGCTCTCAATCTCGGCTCCTCCGCCGCCGCTACCGCCGGTTCTAACGGCGGTTCCGGTAGAGTGTTCGAGCGGGTTAGATCTGAGGTTTCGTCGATCGTTTCGGAAGTTCCTGATTACCTCTTCGGGTTGGACAATTTCGATGAAACTGCTCCGCCGCATGAGCTTCGTGATCGTGATCCCAGAGCTAAGATCCGACGAGAGGTTTCGACGCTTTCGGATCCTGGTTCGCCTCGTCGTGATGTTCCTTCGCCGTATGGTTCGACGTCTTCGGCTCCTGTGATGCGATCATCTACACCGGAACTTCCACCGCCGGGTTTAACTAAACCGGAAAGTCCTGAACAGGTCTCGACTCCGAAATCTGATCCTCAACCGGAGCAAGTAATTCAACAGACAAGTAGTCTCCCGGTTAACTCTCAATGGCAATACGCCCCAGGTCCACAGGTTCATTACCAGGGTCATCCAGTTCACCAAACACCGGTTTATTACGTTCCGAATTCGGTTCAACCGGGAAATCATATGGTTCAACCAGGAAATCATATGGTTCAACCGGGTAATCATATGGTACAACAAGGCAATCATATGGTTCAGCCGGTTCAAATGCCAGCTCAGTATCTGCAACAATACCATCAGGCACTACCAATGGGATACCACCAACCTCAGCCTCATCAGATGGCTGGTCCGGGTCAAGTATACGGTGGAACGGTTAGGCCGATGATGATGGCAGTTGATGGAGTTAATCGAACAGGTTATTATGGAATGAAACAACCCGGTCCAGTTCAAATGTATCATCATCACCCTGGTATGGTTGTTCCTGGCGCAGAAGAACAACAACAACAATACAGAACCGAGACGGATTCGGATCCGGGTCGGGCTTCTTCGTAGCTGGTTGAAGAAGAAGAGATATGGAAATGATCAAACTCGGGTTTTTGTCATTTGGAGTCGTGGTGGCTCTTTGTTACTGTGTGAACTGTGTAATAAATATTTTTGTTGTTGTTTTCTTACTTTTTTATGATTATTTTTTTTGTGGGTAATTTTTGTATTACAATACGAACTATGATGAACAGTCTATCCCGATAATAATATTATAATCTATCAATAATGAAATACATTTGCTAGTTGCTACAATTGTTTATTCTGGTTTGGTTACTAGATCTTTTTTTTCTATAGTGGAAAGATGTATGCAGAAAAAGTCAAACGTACGAATTTTTAGCGAGGTCCTATTTTGTGGGTGGTGTGATACTGTGATGTGAAGTCTTGTTTCATCTCTGACGGGTTTCAAACTTGCCATGGCGTAATCGTCTCTCTGTTCCGACAAGTTTTTAACTCAAAACATATATTTTAGTTAGTCAACCAAAACTTTTCTTTCTACAGTTGGTATTATAACTAAGTACTAGAATCCTTTGTTTTAAGAATATCCGCCTAGTTCCGATTAATGAATAATTCCCGCCTAACATTAATGATCTAATTATACGTATCTAATTTGATTATAAACCGTCTAATCTGATTACGTTTCGTTTAATTTTATATATAACTAGATAAGGCCCGCGTTGTTACGCGGGTAAATATTAAAAATTTATTAAAAATAGTTAAGTAGTAGCATACATGTTTTTAGATTTTATCTTGTAACATTTTAATATTGAATATGAACCTCTCATATTTCTTTTAATACTCTTTCAATTCTATTAAATAAGAGTGTTATAATATTTTCTCAAATTTCTATGTACAATTTTAATTAATATAACAATTTATGACAGTATATTTTCTATTGGTAGAAGTTTTATAAATAACATAATATTTATTGGAAAGGAAATACCATTTAAATACATAATAGACCATATTTTAAGTTTAATTCCACATTTCATCTTAATGCATAGAACTAAATATTTTATATCACACAAAATTAATACATCATATCAAATCTATATCTTAGTAAGAACTGAAAATATAAATAAAAATTAACAAAATATAATTTGCAAAAAAAAAAACTCAATCAACATTATTTAAGATATATTTGTTATGTTGTTATCTCATAAGTACTAATTTTACCTCTTGTCATAAACAATTTTAAAAATGAGTAAAGTTTATAAAATAAAAACATATATAAAGATACAGAGAAATTCTCAATAACTGAAGATTTATTCCTATAATATATATTTTCTTTTTCAAATTATCTTATGTTTTGACATATGCATTACATAAATACATGTGTTAAAATTATAAAATTAAACATTAAAAAGTACTAATATTCTTGAATGAAATTTTTTAAAATGATACATATTAATATTTGAAAATTTTTAATCTATTTAATCTAAAATAAATTTCATCCTTAGACATTTAGTTTAGTAATCACATTTAACTATCTATTTCATCGTAAAACCATAATTCACTTCTTCATAGATTAGTTAAAATTTTTAATAACAAAAATAATATGAGCACATATGAGATAATATGTATATTGGTTAGTATTTTAAATTTAACAATAAAAATAATCAGTAAAAAAATCAGTTAACATCCACAAATTTTTTGAAATCCGAAAATATCCTAAATATTATTTTTCTATATATCATTGTTTCATAAGTAATATTTTTCAATTTTAATCAATTAACCAAAAATTCATTGATACAAACCCATTTTTCTATTTTCTTTCAGGTTTCTCATATTACTACATGCATTAAAACTTTAAAATAAAACATGTAAAACTATACTTATACAAATCATGTATTGAATTTTTTTTTAATTTATTTATTCTTTCAAGGTTTTGTGTACTTACTTACAATAAAAAAAACTATAATACAACGATAAATACAATTTATATCCGACTAAAATTATGTTAAATAACTTATGTTATTCTTTTTAACTTTGCTATTCATTATTTATTGATTAATATACATGCTTAATTAAATTAAGTTTTAGCTTACACTTGTCAAATTTGTGAGAAACCACGTATGATTTAATTAGCATATAATAGAAAATATATTTATTTTGTTAGTTTTCTTTTTGATTTAGGAAAATAAACATGTAAAATTCTGTAAATATAATTAGCTGTCCTACTACGTTTATTAAAAAAAAATTGACATGTGTCAACATCTAATCAATATATTTGACACATGTCACAATCTTGTTAATGTGTAAATTTGACATGTAAGTTTTATTAGTTTTATTAATTTTATATAATAAGTTTTATTAGTTTTCCTTATTGATTTAGGGAAATAAATGTTTTAAAATATAAACATGTAAAATTCTGTAAATATAATTAGTTGTCTTATGTTTAAAGAAAAAGGGCAAAAAATCAAATTTAAAATTAAAATTTTGAACTATTACACCTGATAGGTAAAAGTTTTATTCTGCAAGGTAAATATTACAATTGATTATTACAATTGTAGTCTTGTTAGCTGTAAATATAATTGTAGTCTTGTTACTTACAGAATAAAACGATTCTCTGCTGAACTGATAGGTAAATATTTTTTGAACTTTTTTTCTTTCTAGAAATGTGGACAATAATTCATGTAGAATAGTAAAAATCAAATTAATTGACATATTTAAACAAAAAGACGTGGCCAATATCAAATTAAATAGGACTTACATATCTCATATGGTTAGATATTGAAATTACAAAATATCTCATACGGTTAGATATTGAAATTGCAAAATCCAGTAAAGGTTTAGTAAAGGTTTTGTTTCTAATTCACGTAGATTAGTAAAATAGTAAAAATCAAATTTGTTTCTAATTCATGTAGATTAGTAAAATATTAAAAATCAAATTTGTTTCTATATTTATTTTTGACACGTGTCAACATCTTATCAATATTTTTGACACGTGTCACGATCTTGTTAATAAGAAATTTTGTCATTGAACTTTATATAATAAGATGATTATTTTTAGAACCAAATATAAATTAAATGTGTATGTTTTTGTTATTTAGGCATTTAAATTAAGAGTTTATAATGTTTTACAATAAAAAAATGTACAAACTTTTAAAGAAAATCATAAATTTTCTTTTAAAATTACGTTTTTATGTTTTTACCGTAATTTTAAAGATAATACTATTGTTTTATATTATTTGATACAAGTTGTGTGACTCGCCTAGCATGGCGGGTTTGGAATATAGATTCAACACTAAAACTATTATTTCATATATATACTATAGATTTGTAATCATAGTTTGAAAAATAATTATAAATTATTTAGTATATGAACTACAAAATATTACATATACTATAACACATTCTTAATATTCCAAAAAAAAATTAAATACACATAAAAATATACACTAACATACCATATAGGCATATACGTCTATTTAATTCTAGAGAACAAAACAATTCTCGAATTTTATATTCTATCTAATAACAAATTTAATGTAATTAGGTTATAAAGTTTATAAAAGTGTAACAACAAGAAAAAAAAACTCTAAACAAAATTATAAATTAATTATAAAAAGTTAATTAATTGAGAATTTAAAAACTAAATAAATTAAAACTTATTATTTAAAATACAATAATTTAAAATTAGCAGCCGGTGTACGCGGGTGAAATCCTAGTAAAAATGTATAATTGCATAAAAAAAAGATTTGGCTTAAGCAAAGAAATTTAAAGAATATACGAAACAACAACGTTTAGAGAAAGTTTAGTAGTATTATTGATAACAATATTCCACTATAGCTAGTAATATTATGATGAAAACCAACCCAATGATGTTTAAATGGAAGTTTCGTCTCACACAGCTGCTACAATACAAAACAGACTATCTTCAACAACTTTTTGCTGAGAATCAAACTATACCCAAATACAAAGTTGTTGTAAACTTAGCGTCTCAAACAGGTAAGACAAAAATAGATGGTTTGGTCACTGAAGAGGAGGAGTCATCAGGAGTCAACGTAAAGTTGTAAGAAGCTTTTGATCTGGTGAAAGGCTGAGATATATTGAGGACATAATCACCCTGAAAAAGTGAAGCTTCAAAGAATCCATTAGCATCAGTGACTCCTGTGGTTTGGCTGCGAAACCCTCCCCATTCACGTATAAGTCTGTCCACGACGTCTCCGGTGGGTAGGTTTCTGAAGTTTCCATCGGTGAGGCACATTCTGTAGCAACCTCTAGGAGAATATCCTGTCCACATCACTATTCCTCTCACCTTTGGATGCGCATGGCCTTCCCTTAGAACTTGCTCAAAATACTTGGCCTGCAAGAAAAACAAACACCAAACAGGGGAGAAGTGCTCGAACTCCATTTTAATGGGGATGAAATAACAAATGAGAATTGAATAATGATAAGAGAATATAATTAAGTTACCCGGACACTGTCAGGCGCATCAACGTCGACTTCAGTTAGCCAAATAGGCAAACCAGTGGCACCGAGAGTATCAAGAGCTGATCTCATATAAGGAATGTTAGGAGTGCTAAAATGAGACTCAAGACCGATCCCTAAAGGAATGTTTCCAGCAACCCGGATAGATTGAAGCTCCCTAAGCTTTTTCAAATACCTTGCTGGACTAGAACTTTGATCCTGAGGTTGCTCTAATGTATTGTATTCATTCATGAACATTGTTGTCTTTGGATCGAAGGCATGAGCCATCGAAAATGCGTTATAAGAGGATTTATAACCCAACTTACTCTCAAAGAAAGAGAAATGGAGATTCTCATTCACAACATCCCAACTTGCAAGCTGCCCTTTGTATCGCGATACCACCGAGAAAACCCTACGTTTCACGGCGTTGTAGAGATCGTTACCGGACAGAGAATACACCCATCCAGGTTGATACTTAGGGTCGTCCCATAAAATATTGTGCCCACGTACAGCGATGCCGTGCTGCTTGAAGAATCTCAACATCGCGTCTGCGTTCGTATAATCCTCTATGCCTCTTACTCTTTCTGTGCTGTACCATTTCATCTCGTTCCCAAAAGTTGTCACGGTGAATCTTTTAGTGAACCAGTTTTGGTATGCTTGATTCCCAAGTATGTTATTTTCTACGGCGCAACCAAATGGGAACCAGAGTCGCCTTTGTTCTATGGTAATGGTTGCGTTTGGTACCGTCTCGCCCTTGTCATTCACGACTTTGATCTTCACGGCACCTTTTCTTTCCTTGTCAATGCTCTGCTCGTGGTGAGAGTTCCACTCTTCTTGTGTGAAAGGCTGCAAAGAGACGCTATCTACCCAAATCTCAACCGTTGTGTTCGCGCTCTACACATGACGTATCATGGAAATATATATAGGTTGAGAAAGAGAAGCTTGCAAAATGTAGAAATGTATATAAACAATCGAGACCATGAATATGCTTTTGTATATACATACACACCTCGAAGTAGAGATCGGCAGGACCAGATTCATCAACGGTGAGACCACCTTTGAGCATGGACCAGCATTTGGATTCAGCAACAACTGAACCGGCATATTTATATTCACCATTCTTCTTGAAAACGGCGTTTACAGGAGCGTTTCCTACGCTTACTTGTAACCAGGCTACAAGTACAACATAATAATACATGAAATGATATTTCTATAGAGTGTGCACCAAGAAACACAAATTCAAAATTACTTATACCCGAGAAAGTGTAGAGAATTCCTTTTTCCAAGTAAACCTTCTGTGAGACGCTGTCGTTAGATTGATTCCTCTGTGTGGCAACAACAAACTTATTACCTCGGAATTCTCTGAAATCAACTTTGGCGTTTCCGAATTGTGACCAGCTCTGTGAACCATTTTGCAGGTCAGGATTCACGATGATCCCTCCATTGTATTGTGGTTTATTAGGGATCTCTAGACACTGCACCAATACCAAAAAAAAAAGGGAATCAGAACAAAGTTTCCAATGAACATGACTGAATGAACAGAGCATTGCTTGCCTCTATTGATGCCGAGTAATCATAAGGGACAGACTTTTCTTCACACCCTGCAAAAGTGGTAACGACGTTTAATACAAAAAATCTATTTTCTCATTTATAATAACTACTAAGAGTAGAAATATTGTAAAATCATAGGCTAAGATGAGAAGACCAACTTGATAGAGAAAGAATGCAGAAGGCAAGCAGCAGCAGTAGAAGCTTCATTGCAAGACCTAAATTAAGAATCACTTTGTTTAGCTGATGATTAAGGGTTTCATTAATATACTAGTATTTATAGTCTTGGTATATTTAGTTTACAAGAAAAATACTGACTATACTGTACATTTATGGAAACTTTTATCACACATGTTTTACATGTAGTCAATAGGGTAATTAAAAATCCCAGTCAATAGTCAATAAAGTATGAGTGTATTCAGTCCAATATTCCAAGTGATTTTAGTTTTCATGAGATTTTAAATGATTTTGATGATTTTGGGAAGTTGATATGATTTATTGTAAAATTCTTTCAAATCTCAACTAAAACAATAAGATTTGAATTTTTGTATTTATAACTAAGAAATCCTCTCAAATCCGCTAGAATCCCTAAAAACTATTAAAATCCAAATCCACAAACTATTTTGAATAACAATGGATTTTAAGATAGATTTTTAAATTATTAGGGGGGTGTATTCAAACTAATATTTCAAATGATTTGAGTTTTTATGAGATTTTAAATGATTTTGATGATTTTAGGGGAGTTGATATGATTTATTGTAAAATTCTTTCAAATCTCACATAAAATCATGAGATTTGGATTTCTGTATTTTTAACTAAACAAATCCCCTCAAATCCTCCAGAATCTCTAAAAATTATTAAAATCCAAATCCACAGTCTATTTTGAATAACAGTGGATTTTAAAGTAAAATTTTTAAATCATCAGTTCAATAACAATGGATTTTAAAGTAAATTTTTAAATCAACAGTTCAATAACAGAAGATTTTAATAGATTTTTAAAAATCTATGATTGAATAACATAAGATTTGTAAATTTTACACAAATCACTTAAAATGTCAAGTTGAATCACCCCCCCTCCTAGTTCAACAACAGTGGATTTCAAGAGACTTTTTAAGATTTTTTTTAAAATTCATGATTGAATAACATATGATTTGTGTAATGTCAAGTTGAATACATCCACTTTCTGTTCAAAGTTCAAACAGAAAACCAATGTATATGTGAACCATAACTATTATATTTTTTTTTTGTATCAACATAAATATGATTTTTTTTGGGGTTGTAAAATTATATAGGAGAAGGCTTCCATTGATATTCTTATGGATCTACATGATCTACGCCTAATATTGGGTCAAAAATATGTTTGTTTTAAGAATTTTCCGTGAAATAATATGTTCTTCCTATATCTTTTAAGTTTTTAATTTGCCTAAAGTAAATTGATGTATATACACTGTAAGTACTCCACTATTATATTATTTGATATTTTTATTTTAACATAAACAGAAATATATATATATATATATTTAATACTATATATTTTTATTTTATTAGTAATTTAATAAATAACCTTAAAACTAGTTTCCGATTAATCTCTGATTTTTTCGCTAGGCCTAGTGCCTACTTCAATCGCCCGACTAGCATCTAGCAATTTTTAAAACAAGGCTACAATCTAACAAAAACCCTAGTAATGTAAGAAAGAATAAACTACTTTTTGGACTTAATGAAACCTAAAAAGTTGGTTTTAGAAACCTTCTTCATCCTCTCATAATCTGGCTTGTGTTGCATGCTTCAATGCTTGAAGTGAGAATCCTAGAATCATTCCCAAATATTACTCTCTTCCACTCCACGATTGTGTAAGCAAGAGACATCACCCAAAGGAAACAAATAATAAAACACTAACAAATAATATAATAGTATAACAGAATATACTTTTGCGTCATGATTGAAGCCTATGGCTAATGCTTAACTTTTGTACCATACCATATTATCATACCACAACTATCCAATCATTTTTATAAAATATTGCATCTTTCAGTCTTAAGATACTAATTTTAACGACCTTGCTAGTATGCATAATTAAATTTCCTTACTTTACTATTAAAATGGAAAAATGATTGACTAAAGATATGTCACATATTAACATACAAACAATATAAATGTCTTTTAACGTAAACTATTGTCATCACATAAGACATCCATAAACAAACATATTATGTGTGCAACCATAAACATTCGAAATCACCAGTTGACCAACGTAGACCAAAGTATTTTTAAAAAATATTCAAAAAAATATTTTTTCTAAAATAATAATGATTTTGTTTTTATGTATTTTTGATAAATAAATAAAAGATAAATGATTTGTATAATTTACAAAACAAAATATACAACAAAAAATACAAGAAAATTATTTACCAAAATAAAAATAAAAATAATATGAAAACAAAATTTGTGTTATATAAAGTAATTAATTTTGTTAAGCCTGGGGTGAACAACTCTCATTCATCCCTCTTAATTAACAAAGAATACAATAATATGGCATGTCATATCATATTTTAAAAAGAGATTTTTTATTAATAAAATTATGTTTTTTGGGTTTATAAAAGTGGTTAAGGTATACATTTTATAGTTAAACGAAATTATATGTCGGTTTGGGTCAAAAGTATGTTTAGTTTTTATTTTTAAATAAAATTATATGCCTATTTGAATTTATAAGAGTGTTTAGGGTTTAGATTTTACAATTAAACAAAATTATATGTCGGTTTGAGTTTATAATAAATGGTTAGGGTTTTAGATGTGATAATTAGAAACTGTAATATAATATTAAAATTAACAATTTTAAAATTGATTGATCAACATATTTTGTTTCTTTAATTAAGATTTGTTTCCTTAATTTAAAGGAGACGATATGAGATGTTCACCCGGTGAACCCACGAATTGCTTTTTTAATACGTAAAATATACCAAAATAATATAATAAAACTATACCACCAAAATTTGATGTGTAGTAGATTTTTTCATAAACAATAACAAATTTATACTCTTTCTATTTAAATATCATTTTTAATTTTGTATTTTCAAAAATACATGAAAATAAAAATTATTATTATTAGGAAAGAAAAATATTTTTTTTTTTGAATATTTTTTTCTTGTCAACAGCGGTCAACGTCAACACCGGTCAACGGCGGTAAATATTGGTCAATATCTTCAACGCCGAAGCTAACTCGAATGTTTAACTTTTACATAAAAGATGTTTCATAAACTATCCATGTTTTAAAATAGCATCTTTCAGTCAAGACATTTATATTGTTTGTAGTTTATGTGTTATACTTCAAATAACTGGCAATCATTTTTCCATTAAAAATTATGTAATGGTTTCATTAGAATGAATTATTTTACAGTTGACTTTTTCAATCAAAGGCCAAAGCAATTATAGTCCATAGAGATTGAAACTCGTAGAGTCGTGCTTAACTTAATTGATTAAGATAGATAATTAAAACACTAATTAACATATTAACGTCGAGAAATCCTTAATCAGAAATAGTCGTCGTCGTCATCATCTTCTTCTTTATCACACATACACAGTTCTTCCCACCTTATCCTCGGAGATCGGAAAATGGAAAAGTCCGGTTATGGCAGAGACGGAATCTACAGATCACTTCGTCCAACGCTCGTTCTTCCCAAAGATCCAAACACATCATTAGTCTCTTTCCTCTTCCGTAACTCATCATCTTACCATTCAAAGCTTGCTCTCGCCGATTCAGATACCGGCGAATCGTTAACCTTCTCTCAGCTCAAATCCGCCGTCGCTACACTAGCTAACGGGTTCCACCGACTAGGCGTTCGCAAAAACGACGTCGTTTTAATCTTCGCTCCGAATTCGTATCAGTTCCCTCTCTGTTTCCTCGCCGTAACTGCCATCGGAGGCGTTTTCACCACCGCGAATCCTCTTTACACCGTGAACGAGGTTTCGAAACAGGTCAAGGATTCGAATCCCAAGATTATCATCTCCGTTAATCAATTGTTCGATAAGGTCAAAGGTTTTGATCTTCCCGTTGTGTTACTCGGATCTGGAGACTCCGTAAAGATTCCGGAATCGAATTCGAAGATTCTCAGTTTCAATGACGTGATGGAGCTCTCCGAGCCGGTTTCTGAGTTCCCGTACGTTGAGATTAAGCAATCAGATACAGCTGCACTGTTGTATTCGTCAGGAACTACAGGACAAAGCAAAGGTGTGGAGTTAACTCATGGGAATTTCATAGCTGCGTCGTTGATGGTGACCATGGATCAAGATCTTATGGGAGAGTATCACGGCGTCTACTTGTGTTTTCTTCCAATGTTTCATGTCTTTGGGTTGGCTGTGATTGCTTACTCTCAGCTTCAGAGAGGGAATGCTTTGGTTTCCATGGCGAGGTTTGAGCTTGAGTTGGTTCTTAAGAACATTGAGAAGTATAGAGTTACTAATCTTTGGGTTGTTCCTCCTGTGTTCCTTGCGCTTTCCAAGCAAAGCATTGTGAAAAAGTTTGATCTTTCTTCGCTTAAATACATTGGGTCAGGAGCTGCTCCTCTTGGTAAAGATTTGATGGAGGAGTGTGGAAGAAACATCCCTAATGTTTTGCTTATGCAGGTAAAATAATAATAATAACTTTGGTTTCAGATCCTGTTCTTAGGTGTTGGTCCTAGTTTCTGATAGAGTTAGGCATTAGCTAAAAAGAGGTGTTTTGTGATTTTCTTCAGGGATATGGAATGACTGAAACGTGTGGAATAGTCTCTGTGGAAGACCCGAGACTAGGGAAACGGAACTCTGGATCAGCTGGAATGCTTGCTCCAGGTGTTGAAGCTCAGATAGTGAGTGTAGAAACTGCAAAACTTCAGCCTCCTAATCAATTAGGGGAAATTTGGGTTCGAGGGCCTAACATGATGAAAGGTTTGGAAATATTTCATTCTTGCATATATATATCTATAGCCTTTTTTATATCTGTGTATTTGAAATTCATGTAAACTGATTCTTTCTTTCAGGTTACCTCAATAACCCTCAGGCTACCAAAGAAACAATATATAAAAAAGGTTGGGTACATACTGGAGATCTTGGTTACTTCAACGAGGATGGTAACCTTTATGTTGTTGATCGAATCAAAGAACTAATCAAATACAAAGGCTTTCAGGTTTCACTTTCACTTCCTAATGCTCTCATCCTTTTTCTCACTTTCCAAACCGCAAATATTGAAATCATAGATGAATGGTTTCATTGATATATCTAGGTTGCTCCAGCTGAACTAGAAGGTCTACTTGTATCCCATCCTGAAATACTAGATGCTGTTGTTATCCCGTGAGTTGTATATTCACATATCAATACATAAGAGAATACTGAGTTTATTCCTTGTCTGAACACATTAACATGGGTGTATATGTTGCAGGTTCCCTGATGAAGAAGCAGGTGAAGTTCCAATTGCATTTGTTGTCCGATCACCAAATAGCTCAATAACAGAGCAAGATATTCAAAAGTTCATAGCCAAACAGGTTAGTAACTTATGACCCAAGTCGTTCGAATCAATCGTATTGATAAGTTTGTTTTCTTAGGCTCTCAAAAACAATTGTTTGGATTTCACCAGGTTGCCCCTTACAAAAGATTACGACGAGTGAGCTTCATTAACAGTGTTCCAAAATCAGCGGCTGGTAAAATCTTGAGAAGAGAACTTGTTCAGCAAGTAAGATCCAAGATGTGAAGAATCTTTTATTACCGGAGACAGAAGATACGAATCTATGTGTTGTCTCGTCCTTTTCACCACATTTATGTACCATTTCAAATCAAACAGTTACTCAAACCCACAAAGTGGAAAAAAATAATCCTATACCAAATAAAATACATACATCTTTTTTCATTTCTTCAACTTGATTTTAAGATTATGTGTGTACGTGCGTGTATCTAAAGTTTGGAGAAAATAAAAAGTAGATAATTTGGTATGTAAGGTTTTGGTATATATGTTAAGAGAGTTTCTCTCTGGTGATGACTTACGAATTGTTGTACCAACGGACACAAATGTAGCTATTTTTTGTTTTAAGTATTTTTTGTTAAAGCGCACCTTCTCCTATTTCAATATCTCTTTATCTCTAATCAGAAGCGCAAAATAATAAAGTACACAACATTACTTTGCGGTTTGCTAAGTTTCTACCAACTGCAAAAGCCATTGTTTGTGACTTAACTGTTTCAAATGTAATGTTTATTAGACCTAATGATTCTCTGCATAAATTGGCTCTCAGTTCAAGCTGGAAAAGTTGAGCTTCACGCTTCAAATTCATGTATCGTCTTTATGGGCTGCTAATATTATTTATAAAGTTTGCAGTTGGTACGTAAAGGGTTTGTAGGTGGAAAGTTTGATACGCCCCCTTATGTATAAACCTTTTATTCAAAACTTTTAATGATAAATCTATAATTAAACGGTTAAATATATTTTCATTGGAATTCACATATTTCCAAGGCCGAAATTATGTAATTTTCATTTAGATGAGAAAAATCATTTGAAAAGGGATCTAAACATTTTTTCAGGTTTTCCTCTAAAATATTTTAGCAATCCAAACGCAAACCTTGGGATTTGTTTTGACGTTTACGTTTATAGTTAACAAATTTATTTTGTTTCGATTTCGAAGACTTGTAAAATAAAAATAGTTGGTTCATTTTAGAAAGAAAAGAAAATTATATACAAAAAAAAAGTAAACGCAAACAAACAATATATGATTTGAAGAAGTATCACAGGACATTTACAATTTTGTATAGAAAACCATAAACTTTACAAGATCTCGTCTGAGTCCTCTATATATGTGGAATATATCTTTTTGTTTTGTTTATGTATATATCTAATTTATAAATTTACACAGAATGGAAGATTCCAAAAATCAGAAGTGTTCATCTCTGCAGCCGAAGCTGCGGCAGCAGCCACCGGATAGGCAGCTGAGATAGGCATCAGACATAGCCCACGGCTCGCGAGATCCACTTGTCTTCTTGAGCTACATTCTTCTTCTTCTAGAGTATTGATAGATTTCTTGTCTGAACACTGTTATAATGATCAATTCAAGAATCATTAATTGGTGATGATTAGTTTTTGAAAAGATTCTTGATATCACAAACAAAAGGACAAGAAAAGAGTTGTTAACATATAACTAACTTTAAGTACGTACCTGCTGTTGTTGAACAGATCCTATGGTGTTCTGGTCTGGATTACTCAATACCTATTTTTCATATTAAATAATCAAACTAAATATTAGCGAATTAATTGATTTTATTTTGGCAGCAAATGAAAATAATGAATTTTTGAACTTACAGTTACTTGTTCTTTAAGAAACTTGATGTACTCTACAGCCTCGTTGAGAACAGAAGCTGTATCTGTCTGTAAAGAAATTAGAAGATTAATTAATCTGTTGAGCTTAAGTAAGAAGAAATTAAAGCTTAAAATAGTGCAAAAAAGTCAAATAACATTCTTTAAATTTACCTTGCCAAATGGTGAAACCAGTTGCTGAAGCGCAGTGATTCGGTCTCCGAGTTTTTCTTTACGAACTTTGAAGCTTGGCAATGGAGAAAGTGTCTCGAGTCTTGGTCTTTTTAGTAGCCGCGGTGAGTATTCATCGCTGTTCTCTTCCAATTCTTCATCAGCCTTTTCACTTCTCTGAAAGATTCATATATCACATCTATTGTAATGTTAATCTACTAGTCAAAATAAAACTGATTAGGTTCTAATGTGTATTTGTAGTTACGTGCCTTTGAAGTAATAATAGTCTTGCAGTCTTTTGTAATTTGCTCCTTAGACTTATGGTTTCTGATCTCATTATCCAAGAAAGATTCAGCTTCTGAATCGATTAAGAACATGTTGTCATAGAGCGGAAAGCTCTCGAGCAGCTCGGACTTCGTGTTAGGTATAGTAGTATTTGGCCAAGAATCCGATAGAAAGTGCTCGTTAGGATCGAATAATCCTTCGAAGAAACTATTATGCCTTCAATAAATATAAAAGAAAGAAATGAGATCAGTCAAATTCTAACTATGTAAATTAGTAATTTATGTATGCATGTGTGGACGGACTTACATGTTCATAAAACCATCGTTATGATCGTTAATCTTGTTTTCGATGTTTTGCCATCCGAAAGTTGTGACATCAAGGCTAATCTCAGTGGAACGTGGCACTGGGTAGCCGGAGAATACTGTGGCGATGTTTGTTGGCGAACTCCACCAAGTTCCGGTGGAAATTCCGGCGATCTCAAACTCTTCCGTCATGTTATAGTTTTGTTTGTGTACTTTGGAAAATGTTTAGAGTTTGCATGAGACATGATGTTGGTTTACATATTGTATTTATATGTAAGCTTGAATCCATCAAAAGTCAAAACTATAATTTAAACGGAATAATATAAATGTTAAACAAAAATTTTAGCAACCTTCAACAAATAAATAAATAAACAGCTTTAGCTACCCTCTTAACCATATGTTTAACTATTATGAAGAAAGAAAAAAAACGTATCTTATTGGACGTATGTTTGTGTTCGTGTTTACGTCAGATTATATATAATAAAATAATGTATTTGTAAATACAGAATGTATAATATATATTTTGCAGAAAAAAACAGAATTGTTAATTATTTGATAGACTAAACTAAAGTCCACGTTGAGCAAGTTTAATTGTTTAATGAGAACAGGAATAGCTACTCTTTTGGAATGATTTGAAAATTTTGATATTTGAAGGAACTAGATAAAGCAAGAAATGAGTTTATATTTGTATTTTAGTAAAAAAAAAAAGAAGTTAATGTGCATTATATTTGGTTAGGTAATCTCTATTTATATTGTTTTGTTCTTTAAAGAAATATGTGCATTAATTTTATCACAATTATATAATGTGTTCCTTAACTGAACATGTAGACTTGGATATTGAACATTATTTGACAATTGCACCCAAAAAGCAAAAACAAAAACATAATTTGACAAAACCATTTTTTTCTGTGATGAAAACAAAAGGAATGAAGAAGTTCTTAAAAGAATCAGCCAAGAACAGTTTGGTTTGGTTAAGGTGTTAATAAATGTAGCAAAAAGGATAGAAAGGTTTATTTAAATGAATAAATATCAAGTAAGTCAAATGTTGACATTCAAGTAAAATTAATTAATAGATAAAACGTTTTGTGTGGATTAAGTCATACCACCCAATCGAACTCTCTTGGGTTTTAGGGTTTTGTCTTCATTTTTACTTTGGAAATGTTCTTTTTTTTTTTTTTTTTTTTGTCATCTGGGTTTTCCATTCATATAAGAAAGGATTACAAGAGTAACTTTGTAGTCTGATCAAAAGTTACTAAGGAAATGTGATTATACATAATCAACATATCCCTCCAAAAAATAGGCTCTAAAACACTTTAGCCAAAAGGGAGATAGAAACCAAACTTTAAAAGGAGGAAGAAAGTCTCTCATGTTCAAAGAGTTCCTGTAACCAAGCTGGAAAGCTAGTGGCTACATAAGATTGCACCAAGGCATAATCTAGAACACTTTGAGCAATGAGAGAGGCTCCTCTATTTTCAGATGGCTTCTCTAGCTGTACTCTCCATTCTTGTAATATAGTTAGTTGCAGCAACATTTCTGCTTGATGGTGAGCAAAAGAGGGCCAAGCTTTGGGTCTTAAAATCACTCCAACAAGCGCTGCTGATTCAAAAGCAAAGATGACTTTTGTAACCTTGTGACTTATCATGCTTTGAACCGCCCAAAGAAAGCCTTGCAGTTCTGCTTCATCTTTAACCAAAAAACCGGTTTGAGCTTTTCTGCTATGCATAAGCACCCTGCCAAACTCATCTCTCAAAACCCAAGAAACTCCTGATATCTTGTTCTTTTGAGCTCTAGAGATGCCAATGTTACACTTTAACCAACCTGTCGGAGGTGGTTTCCATAGTGAAGTTTGGTTACGATCTTCTGCTTCTTCCACCTCGTCACTGGCAAGATCGACCTGTTGAGATGTACTCCACTGTTCCGCATCCTCTCTTATTTTTGCGACTGTATCAACAGGGTCAAACATTTTTGCTTCAAAGAAGAAAGAATTTCTGTTCTTCCAAAGCCTCCATAGGATCCAAGGAAAGAGTCTTCTGGTTTCGATGGGAAAGACTGGGTTCTTTGATGAGGTATACAAATAGTGGAAGTTAGAATGCACTGATAACTCATCAAAACCCTCTGGAGGATAAGGATAACCTGTTAAAGCCCAAACCTGCCTGACTAGCGAACAAGTGAAGAGGACGTGGTTGATTGATTCTCCTTCATTGCCACAAATTTGGCATCTGGAATCCAGCTTAATTCCTTTTCTTGATATCAAGTCCGATACAGGAAGAGCATCACTAACTGCTCTCCATAAAAACGCCTTGATCTTGGGGACTGTTTGAAGAGACCAAACTTTGTTCTTAATGCCGTTGAGGGAGGGTTGCATCTCAGCTTCCTGAAGCAGGACTGGATTTTTCTAGAGAGTTAGCAAGCCAGTTACCAGATTTAACCGTATATTCTCCACTCTTCGTGTGCTCCCAGCACCAGAAATCCTCTTTGCTAACCACAGGTTTCTGCTTTTTAATGCTACAAATATCATTTGGAAAGAAAAGAGATTCCAAGATTTCGTCGTTCCAAGATCTTGATTGGTGATTGATCAGCTCAGAAACTCTCAAAGTCCAATCAAAAAAGATATTTTTCCGGTACGGAGCTCTCCAAACCTGATCAAAAATCCATGGATCCATCCACACTCTGACCGAAGAACCATTGCCAATCTTCTTTTTTAAACCTTTGACTAATAGATCTCTGCCATGAAGGATACTGCGCCAACCAAAAGACGGTCTAATACCTAGACCTGCTTCCAAAAACTCAGTATCAACACAGTAACGGCTCTTAATCACCTGAGCAAAAAGGCAATTAGGTTCTTGTAAAATTCTCCAGGCTTGCTTTGCAAGGAGAGCTTGGTTGAAATCTTCCAAATCCTTGAAGACCAGGCCTCCATTTTCTTTGGATAAACACATTTTTTCCCAACTCACCCAATGAATTTTCCTTCTATGTTCCACTGCATTCCACCAGAAATCTGACATAGCACTGGTGAGATTGGAGATAGTGGTTTTCGGCAACTTGAAACAGGACATGGCGTAGACCGGAGTCGCCATAGCAACCGCCTTGAGTAGAATTTCTTTACCTCCAAGAGACAGGGATCGAGCAAACCAGCCTGAGAATCTGGATTTAAGACGTTCCTTCATATAGTCAGGGAGTTGGATCTTTGATCCACTGAAACACTCAGGAAGACCCAAATAAGTTCCTGCCCCACCCTCTGCGAAGATACCAAGAAGCTCCTGGATGTCCTTTTTCTTACCTTCCTCCACTTTATCTCCAAAAGTTATCGAAGATTTTATCACATTCACCCTCTGACCTGTAGCATCTCCATAGACTCTTAGTATGTTCTTTAAAGTTTCACATTGAGAAACCTGAGCTTTGCACAAAAACAAACTGTCGTCTGCGAATAGAACAGGGGATCTGAGATTGGGATTATACGAGAATGACCCGCTATATCCTGTTTCTTCTTTTGTAACCGAGCTTCTTTTTGATCCGAAAGCTCTCGTTGTTTGACCGGACACTTGCCTTGTTCGTGAGTCAGTCTTTGACAAGTAAAACAGCGTTTCTGAATTCTTTCGAAATCAAAGAAGATCGTAACCGGGACACCTTTGAAAGTGACCACCTTAGAGCGACGGAGCGGCTTAGAGACATCAAACTTTATTTTTACTCTCACGAAATCATTGATTTGAGGTTTAGTCGGATCAAAAGCCACCTCCAAGAAATGACCTAAAATTTCTCCCAAAGCCGTTATTGCCTGAGTGGTGTAGTGATTCACCGGAATGTTTCGAATTTGAACCCATATCGGTAAGAATTGAAGGAAATCAGCAGGCGGGGTTTCCACCCACCTCTCAATTACTATCGACCATTCATTGAAGGTATGGACCCCCTTCTCTAGAACTCTCTCAAGATCGTGCTCGTGTTGAAAGAAAAACTGAAATTGCTCCCTTGATAAAGCCACTCCTCTTACTCGGTGATAGAGTTGCCATTTCTTTGGAAGATCTCTGACGAGATTTGAGACAGATTGACAGTCTGGGTTTAAAACTCTGCCCATCAGACTTAAAACGTTATTCTCACTTGAACTGAATCCTGGAAGATCCGGCATGGTGAACGGCGCATCTTCTTCCTCCTCCAGAGACATGCCTTTTAAAGCTGAATCAAGAACATATGACATACAAGAAAAAGAAACCCAGAACCCGCAAGAGGGAAAACACCGAAGAAGAAGGAATATCTTTGAATTTTGTGAGGACTGATTGAAGAACCCTAATTTTCACGAAGAAAGAACAATAATTGTTGAAAAAGCTCGATCCAAACACAACTAAAAGAGTACTAAACGGGTACGACTCTTACTCAGAGGGAAAGTTTACCCTAGACTAAAGCTCAAAAGTTCGAGAAAATGAAAACTCTATCTGAACAAGAGACTCGCCCAAAAGAGGGATTTTTTTTTGTTGTGGTGGATTATGTCTTTTTCTATCACTTTGGAAATGTTCCCAAATCTTCTTTTAATAATACTAAATATATGCTCATGTCATCTGATTTGACTCCTTAACCACAACTCCACTATTAGTTAATTGAAATATTTGGTTAACTTATCTAATCTCATATCATATCATTATATTTATAGATGTATATACTTGATTAATTTATTTTCATTTTTAAAATCAGGTTTGCAATTGCAGTCATGGTCAATTAAATGGCTTCGAGGAATAAAAATACCCTGAACTTAACATGTCTAACTACTTTAGCTATACGTTTTTTCCTGTTAAAGTAAGACTTAATATAACTTAATTACAATTTGTTGACTTTGCTCGTTAAGCTTAGAAATCCATATTCATCTCGTCATTCTTTTAAATATCATGTCATCAAATTTGGATGTTACTTAACGAAGTGTCTTTTATTGACATCAAAGTAAATTTGGATGCGACTTCCGCTTGATTCTTCAAGAACAGATTTTTATATTCTTTAAGAACATATTCTTCAAGACATAACAATTACACGACCATATGGTCTAACCTCCTTCATCTATATCATTGTTTTTAATTGAATTCTGAAGTTTAGTGTATCTAGTGGAGTGGGAAATACTTAGAAAAAGTGCAGAAATTAACAAATACGAACAAAATAACTTAGAAAAGTGTTAGTGGTTTAAGTGTCCTCGGCCTTTGAACTAACCACACGTCTATTTATTGTTCACGGTCTATTTTAAAAGATATGGTTCGTTATGATGAAAAACCAAGCGTATATATATATATATATAGTCTCGTTCATAAATAACAAAAATTATCTATTAAACATGGAGTATTTAACCTATGTAATGTTGCAAGATGATACAATGAATGTAATTTTTTAACCATATATTAACGTATGGCGTATGCGACTCTCGGGGCCACTCCAGGACATAAGCAAGCAAACATATTGTATAGGGTGGTACAATGTTAAATTATGTTTTTGGAAGAACTTTTTTGTAGATTTTTTTTTTTTTTATATATATCAGCAAGAAATCTCAATTTTGTGGAAGAAATTTTGAAACTGTTGGATTGGCGCACTGGCGATACAGTTCATTTCGTCTTGCCTTCAAATTCGACAAACAAAAACGGATTAAAAGTTCATTTAAAACTAGACAAGCACTGGAAAAAAAATACTATGATTTATATATTGGATATCTCTATATAATAAAACGGAAGTACAGATAACTATATAATTTTTATAAATTGGTTACAAAATAGGTTATAAATTAAATAGAGATGGGTTACAAAAAAAGGTTATAGATTAATTGGTCAATCTGTGGGCGATATGAATACATTTAAAAATATTCCAAAAAAATCCTCTTAAAAAATTATTCCAATGATTTACAAAATTTCTAAATTTTTTTTTTGATTATTCCATATATTGTTATACCACATATACTGTTAGGCATAAATATATAATATTAGCACGGGTCCTAATTCCAGTGATGTTTATTTCAACCCGTGCAGTTGAAAATAAAATTTTATCTTACATCATTCCAAAGCTTTTAATATAAATCATTCAGATCTCCATTCACCGAAATACATCTCTCATATTCATACCAAACAAAAATATAACAATCGTTTCTCAGTCTATAATGCTAAACCGTCATATAAATTATATTTTATTTTAAAATTATAATATAAATAAAAGGAATTTTAATCCGTGCTCTAGCACGACTCCTATTCTAGTATGTATAAAGAAAAATACTTAGGTTCACTCTTAGGGTGAACCTTCTTGTTCACTTCTTTCTTATCAACCAATCAGAATCTTCTATACATTATCTTATTTAAAAATAAATCAAAATTAAATTAAAAAGCAATACATATTAAGGAAACAAATTCTGTATAATTTTATTTAAGAAAAGTTAAATATTTGTTTGGTTTAGATTTTACAATTAGAATGAAATGATTTATCGGTTTGGGTTTACAAATAAGGTGATTAGGGTTTAGATTTTACAATTCAGACAAAATTATATGTCGGTTTGGGTTTACAAATGAAGTTGTTAGGTTTTAGATTTTACAATTAAAACAAAATTATATATCGGTTTGGGTTTACAAATGAGATGGTTAGGGTTTAGATTTTACAATTAGAACGAAATTATATGTCGGTCTGGGTTTACAAATGAGATGGTTAAGGTTTAGATTTTACAATTAGAACGAAATTATATATCGGTTTGGGTTTACGAATGAGATGGTTAGGGTTTAGAATTTACAATTAGAATTAATTATATATCGGTTTGGGTTTATTAAATAAGCGATTTAAGTTTTTAATTTTATAATAATATATAAAGATTTTGTTTCCTTAGTTTATAAGCAGATGAAAAATAGATTCTTAAATATATTATAACATGTCAGATTCTCATTGGCTAAAATAAAGAGAAGTGAACAAATGGGTTCACCTTAAGAGTGAACCCAAGAATTGTCCATGTATAAAATGCAAATCAGTGGTGTAATACATACCTAACAAAATGTACCAACATTTATAAATATATATATATATATATATATATTCATATTGTGATTTACGTATTGTATATCAATTTCAATAATAAATTTGAATTAATTGCATATCTTAATTGAATATCTATCAAAATCAATGAATTTAGTGAATATAAAGTGTGGGTAAAAATGCAATGATTAAAAACTTGAGAAATTGTGTTACTAAAAATATTAATTCCAATTTTTGTTATAACTTTTCTTTCAAAAATTGAATTTGTTAATATTGTTAATATAAAGTTAATATAGTTATGCTAATGCACTTAAGACTATCTACCTATAGGATTTTTTTTGTTGGAAATGGAAACAAATTAAAAAACTGTTAATAAATAGATTTTTCATTTTTAATCATTAAATTAATCATTTATTTTTATAATTTGATATAAAAAATGAAGAGAAAATTTCTAAGAGTGAAAATCTCCATTTGAATCCTATTTAAACGCTGCAATTTTGGGAAAATTAATTATAACATGAATGGAGATAGGTTATAACTTATAAGTATGTTTGTTAAAGGTGGAAATAAAACCATCTTTTTTTTTGTGCACCAATAAAGTCTGAAGTAAAGACGAAGAGATATATTGAAGAGGATTATTAGTTGGATTCTCTTTTATGTTGAAGAGTAATTTGAATTTGGCTTGTAAAAAATAAATTGATTTTATACATTATTTGGATTTGTATTTAAGGATTTCCCTAATTTTAAATGTATTTTCAAAACTATATATTTATTAAAAAAAATATGTTCAACTAGGAATATTATGCTACGAAAATAAGAGATATAGAAAAATAGTAGAAGAAAATTACTAGGAAACTGGTCAGAGCGAATTCGTAGGAAAATTGTAGGAAATATTTAATAGGAAAATGGCAAGAACATATTTCCTATATTGGCAAGAAAATTGTCAAAAACTTTTTATGCAATTCTCTGTTATGTGAATGTGGAAGCCATTCTCTATATATTTTTTTTACCACTTTTCTTTCTTCAGTTTCATTTATGTTGTGTTTGTGATATAAATGTAAAAGTGTCTTCCAACAAATAAAATGGTGAATTTGCATTAAGCCAGTAAACCAATATTTTCTTGAAAACTATTGTTAACTTCAACTTGGTTTTGGTTTATAGGCTAACTTGATGTTTCTGAAATATTTCTAATTAAAAAAAAAAAAAACCAAGTTGTGGGAAGAGAAGAAAGTTTGTCTGTCATCTCTCATTATTTTTCTGGTCAAATCTGTATTTTTTTGGCATTTTACATTTGCGCAATCATACATATAAAAGTAAGGTTTCACTCTCTCCTTATTGGTCCATTTAACATTTAATTTTTTAAAAATAAATTTATTTTTAATTAAATAAAATATAATAATGTATATTAGTCTCTACTTTAAATCTAGACATTACTACTGAATTATAACTGAAATTACATAAATTATGAATTGACTATTTTTTCATTCATTTTCATTCAAACACACCATAAATTATAATTATAACACCTCTAATTAATTTATTTTAGAAATGTAACTTCTATCCCTTCAAATCCTATAAATAATCATTCTCACATCATCATCCATCATATCTCAAATTCTAAATATTTTATTTGTTTTGTTTATCTTCTTGCATGGATTCAAAATTGTAAGAATGTGATTATATATTTTGTTAGATTTAATTATATTTGGTTCAATTTTATTTCTTTGTTTTAATATATTTCTTCCTTCCTTATTATTTTTATTTTCCAATTACATATGGATAAGAAAATAGTTTAGAAATGTAACTTTGAAATTCTATAAATAATCATTCTCACATCATCATCTACCATATCTCAAATTCTAAATATATTTTTTTTTTGTTTTTATTCTTGCATGGGTTGAAAACTCATGGTAAGAGTGTGATTATATATTTTGTTAGATTTATTTTTTTTTGTTCAATTTTTTTTATTTGTATTTCTTACTTCATTCTTTGTCTTCTTATTACAGTATTTTTAATTTTCAATTACATATGTATAAGAAAACTTTGGTGGCTGTAAAAAAGGTTTCACTCTCTCCTTATTGGTCCATTTAACATTTAATTTTTGTTAGATTTATTTTATATGTTGTGAAATTTTATTTCTTTGTTTTTTATGTATTTCTTCCTTCATTCTTTGTCGTCGTATTATTTTTAATTTTCAATTAATTTTTATATACATAAAGTAAGGTTTGAATCTCTCCTTAGTGGTTCACTTGGCAATGCAATTTTAAAAAAAAAATATTTATATTAAAACACAAATTTAAAACAATTAACCTTCACATTTAACTCAGATATTATAAAACTGAAATCATATAAACTCTCCCTATAAATTATACATTAACTTTATTTATCCACTAAGTTGTATTAATCAGTTGTATTAGAACAAAACAATAAATTAGAAACAAAGAAATATTTATATTAAAACACAAATTAAAAAATAATTAATCTTCACATTTAACTCACATAATAAAACTGAAATCATATAAATTCCCCCTATAAATTATGCATTAACTTTATTTCTCCACTAAATTGTATTAAAACAAAACAATAAATTAGAATTGTAACTCTCATTTTTCTACATTTAATTTTTCATCACTTCTCTTCTTATAAATACTCATTATCTTATTCTCTTAGTCTCACACTCTTTTCATTCTCTCATCTTCTTCCACTATATCTCAAATCATTTTTTTTTTGTTTTTGTGTTTTTTTTGTTATTGTTGTTGTATAGGTTAAAAAAAAATCAAATCAAATACCATTGTAAAAGCTTAGTTTTAGAGTTTGTATGATATGTATATCTTATATTGTTTTTTCTTTAATGTTTTAAAAGGTTTATCTCCATTGTCTATTTTATATTAACATCTTATAAGTCATTATTTCATACTTTCTTACAATATTCACCATACAATAAGATCATGACGTTGAAATGATCCATATCTAATTATATATTATGTCTCCGCTTATCTCACATATTCATGTATCATTTTTAATAATTTATAAAGATCAAATTAATATATAAAGATCAATATAATTATCCATTTATAAAGTCTATTTTGTTTTGTGAAGTGTATCAACTCTATTTATAAAGTCTATTTTTTTTTTGAGATCCAATAGATAAATATGCAAAAATCAATATAATATTTATTTTATTTATGATTTGAGGTTTTTGAAAACAAAAAGAACATAATTAAAAAATTTATTTTTGTGTTTTAATCAAAATGAAAAATGATCCTAAAAAGAAATCATATTTAACTGGAAGTGAAATATAAAAAAATAATATAATTTTTAAAATACCATTTAACCAAATTCTCTAAAGATGAAACCATTAGTATGAAATCTAGCACTATAAATTAAATTGATGAGTGAAAAACAAAAACAAAGAAAACCAAAAAGAGATAAGTTATCTTTGGGATTTTAAAAATTCTTGAGATTGAAGTTCATATAATTTTATAAGAAAACTAATTTAGTTTGTCACTTCAAAAGTAATGTTTTCATTTTGAAATATTACGTGTGAATGTTGAGTTTATATCAACAAACAACCAAATCATGTGAATTTTGATTGGGCCACTTGGTATTCTTTTTATTTCAAGTTATAACAAATTAAAATATTTATGTATAATTAACTCACTTTTAAAGGCATGTAACTCCATTTAACTCTACATTTAACTCAAATGTAACTCCTATCCAATAATTTTACATTAATTCATTCATCCTACTAACTTATTTATCTTTCAAGAGAAAATGTTTTTGGTTAAATTTTAATATTTTATAATTATTTTGGTTAGCTAAACTTATAGTCATATATATATATATATATATATATATATATATATATATATTGCTTTAAACTTTGAAATGAGAAATATTTTATAGACAATAATTTTATATGTAGTAACTAAATTTTACAATGACATTAAAAAAACTCTTTAAATCAGTTATTAACCACTATAAAATATGATAAACATAAATACACTCATATTAGAAAATTTTAAAATTTCTATATATTATATATATATATCAATTTGTAATAACTCTTTTTAGTATTTATTAATTTTGGTATAATAAATAACCAGAGCAAAAAAATATTGACACAAATGTAAGGTTTAACTTGCACATCATATCTATAAAAAAATTGAGATTTATATTTTAGTAGAAAAAAACAAAAATCATTCTTTGATATTATTATTAATAAAATATTAAAGAACAATATTTTATTTTTACAAAATTTCAGAAATATAATAAAAATTATTATGTATTCAACCACGCAATGCGTGGACTAATACCTAGTGCAAAGCCAAGATATATGACAACCCAAATTAATGTGCTCTTTTACATAGTGACAGTACATGTCTAAAAAATAGACTAAAGGAGTCATCAATTATGGCCGTATATTGTTAAACACTATATTTAGATAACTTTTTCAAAGTTTTTATATTAACAAAATGGTCCAACTTTTTGATTATGCATAAGTATAGAAAAAAAGTTAGAATCGCTGGATAGAGACTAGTACTCTACAAATCATTCAAATTCGGCAGACAATAGTGGGTTAAAAGTTTATTTAGAACAAGATAAGCACAGGAAAATTCTATACTATAAACAAATGTTAATATATAATAAATTTATGTATGTATAGAAATGATAATCAATGGTGTAATATATAAATATATTTGAAAATGCATATGATAAAGTGTACTAACCTTCATAAGATATATATTTTTTTTCAGATTGTGATTTTACATATTATATATGTACTTAAATGATAGAGCTGAATTAATTACATATCTTAATAAATATATATATATATATATATGTATCTATAATTCTATATCCCATTTATATTTACATTTTTTTTTTTGGAAACTCATTAAAGAAATTGTTAATAAATAGATTTTTATTTTTAATCATTAAATTAATCATATATTTTTTTAATAATTTGAATAAACAAAAAATGCGGAGAACATTTTGTAAGGAAAAATTCTTGGGTTCACCCCTAGGGGTGAACCACTTATATTCACCCCTTCTTAATTAACCAATCAAAATACAACAAAACGCCATGTCATATATCATATTATAAAATAAATCAAAATTAAAATAAAAAGACAAAACAAATAAAGGAAACAAATTCTGTAGATTTTTAATAAGGAAATTATGTCGGTTTAGGTTTATAAAAAAATGATTAGAGTGTAGATTTTACAATTAAAAACAAATATATGTCGGTTTGGGTTTATAAAAAAGTGATTAGGGTTTAGATTTTATAATTAAACAAAATTATATGTCGGTTTGGGTTTACAAATTAGTGGTTAGGGTTTAGATTTTATAATTAAACGAAATTATATGTCGGTTTGGGTTTATAAAAAAGTGGTTAGGGTTTAGGATTTAGATTTTACAATCAAACAAATTTATATATCGGTTTGGGTTTATAAAAGAGTGGTTAGGGTTTAGATTTTATAATTCAAGACAATTATATGTCGGTTTAGGTTTATAAAAGAGTAGTTAGGGTTTAGATTTTACAATTAAACAAAATTGTATTTCAATTTGGGTTTATAAAAGAGTGGTTAGAATTTAAATTACACAATTAAAAAAAAATTATCGGTTTGGGTTTATAAAAATTAATTTGAATTTTGATATTATAATTAAAAACTATAATATAATATTTAGAATTAACAATTATAAAATTAATTGATATACAGATTTTGTTTCTTTAATTAATCATTTGTTTCCTTAGTTGATAGGGGGTGAATAAGAGTGGTTCACCCCTAGGGGTGAACCCAAGAATTGTTCTTTTGTAAGAGTGAGAATATACATTCCAATCCCATTTGAAAGCTGCAAATCTGGGAAAATTAATTATAGCATAATTGGAGATTGCTTATAAGTATGTGTGTTGAAGGCGCAAATAACACCATCTATTATATTCAGGTCTCATTTAAGTTGGATTATCTTTTATGTTGACAAGTAATTTAAATTTGGCTTATAACAAATACTTGATTTTATACATTATTTGGATTCATATTTATTGATTTTTCGTAATTTAAAAATTATTTTTGAATCTTAAAATTTATTGAAACAAAATTAATTAATTAGGAATATTTTGCGACCAAAATATGAGCTGTAGCCTTGTAGGAAAATGGGAAGAGAAGATTGGTGATGATGCATAGGAATGATCGCCTAGGTAGAATTAGCTAATATCATCATGTGTAGTGTTTTGCTAAAGAGTCGCCAATATATTGGTTAAATCTGGAAACTGAAATAAGAAATAACCGATTAATCTGATTAGACAAGAAGAGGAGGAGAAAGACAAAGTACTTTGGATTGTAATAATTGATAATATAACATCGACGTCATCAACACATTACAAAGCCAATCTTTTCTTCTTTAACCGAGCTTGGCAAGAACATTGTTCAAACTTGAGACCGTTTCTGAGTAATACTTCTCAGCATCTGGGCTGCTCTTTGACCTCGCCGCATAGTCCAACTTAAAATCAAGAAAACAACAATCTCAGATCATCGATGCACACTCTAACTTCTTAACCAAGAAACCAGTAAAAATAAACCCTAAATATAACTTACGTTGTCTATGGTTTGGAAGAGCTTGCCGGTAAGTTCTTTAAGGCCCTGTTTCTCTCCCTTAGGCTTAGCGGAGATAACGGTGTTAAGATCGTAACGGAGGTACGATGCTCTTAAACGGAGATCGTTCTGAACGTAAGGCCAAGCTTTTTTGTCGATCAATGACTTAACGTTGATGATCTCTTTAGCAGATTCTTTGGCTCTAGCTGCAGCTTCTGTTGGTGACAGTGGCTGTAAGTAAAACCTGTCTTTCAATGCCAATGAAAAGTCTCTTGCCTGGTCTGAGTTATCTGTTCCAGCTGCTCACACACACAGATCAAAAGCCACATTAATCAATCAAACACAACCAAACCGATCTCTATAGTCTAATTAAGACCGGTTTGTGACGACACTGATAGATAAACCGGATTTTATTTGGTTTAATTTGGGTTTAAATGGATACAGAACTAAAAACCAAATATAATAAACCAAACCAAAAACTCATATAGTAAATCACATCTATAATTTTGCATGCAATTAAGGGTGTTCGAGTCGGAGAAACTAAATCGATTCGAACCAAACCGGACTTAGTCAATAATGCGAAATTTTGGTTCAAGTAGTTTTTACTTACGTAGACCACCGGAAGGAAGTGGAGGACCACCAACTTTGATCGGAATAGCTTCAGCAAAAGCAGCCTTAACAAACGAACCACTGGCTAAACCAGCCGCCACGAGCCCGATCACTGATCGACGACTACTTTCAGGCACCGACTCGTTCTGCTGAGCCCTGATCACAAGTCCGGATCTCTGAGACCCAACCGTGACTCTTGAGATGTTCAAACGGTTTGAGCCGTTGATCTGGAGACTTCCTTCAAGGACAGCCTGAGATGCACCACGTAAACCAGCCATCGAAGTCACTGCTTGAGCCATTTTTTTTTTTTTCTTCTTCTTCAGTTCTGCTTTGAATATTTTGATTAGAGAAGAAGATTCGTTTGAGTTATAATTTTTGGTGTTTGGGTTATGTGACAAAGGATACCTTATCTTATTCATGTTGGTCTTTAGATTACTCGGATATGGTTTTAACCACTATTACGTTAACACGTGTTATCTTGATTCTCAATTTTGCCATATAGGATTGAGATCGAGTGTACCCGGAATGCGACTGTCACGTGGCAGCATGACGTGGAAATTGACTTATTCGGTTCAAGCTAATTTGGTGTTATTGGAATTAGTTTTTTTTTTTTTTGGTTTCTTTTAAAAAAAATATATACTATATGTGAAGAAACTATAGTTTAAATCCAACGAAAGTACCAACCAAAATAAAGAGAGACGAAATTAACATCTCATAAGTTTTGTTAAAAAAAAACCGATTATAAGCAGAAATCGAAAACAAAAACTAAAGTATATAAATGCTCATTCTCATCCATTTTCCTACAAATTAATCATGATTGATGTATCATATTTTCCTTTCTACCTCCATTTTGATTTTTTCTAGAAAAATCAGGAAAATAAAAGAATATTAAAAACATTCACAAAAACATGGATAAATTTTACATAAACATTTACGGGTTAAAAATTTAAATCTAGACAGATCAAATTGAATTGTAAAGACTAAAGAAAGCGTAAATGAGCTGAGTAAATGATGTGGTAAAGTTGAATTTTTACTAAAGATGAAGTTTCGGCTTTGATCCGTACCCGGGCCCGTTACCACCATATTTGGTTTATTTGTCTGCCCTGTTGTGGACTCAGATACAATTAATGGGGCATGCGAGTCGGTCCATAAAGGTTAGGGCATTTGCATCGGTGTCCTTGAAGACCGTCCGTTGCAATTAAGTGATTTAATTTAAATCTAAATTCGATATATATCGAAGAAACGTTCTTTTCTAGGGGACGTTTTTTCCATCGTCCGCCGTTACACGTGTCTGCGTGTGCGATGTTTGTGTTGTTTTTCCCTCATCGACTTTTTTTTTTTTTTTTTATCTCCGACTCTCTCTTTCTTGTTTCTTTCTCTCTCGACGGCGACTTGTTTTCCCGGCAAAAGCATCAGTTAATTTCGTCAGACGAATCGATTTGCAGTATCATCTAGAAGAGTATCCGCCGGTTCCAATCTCACCAGGTGGTATTAGCGGAATTCAGCGCCGTTACGGAAAACACAGACGCCGTGGTACGACAGATCCTCGAGAATCTTTCACCGGAGATGGCCGATGAAAGACTTTGTTTTTCACAAGACCGTTACATATTCCATATTCTTAGATATGATGGTCTTACCTTTCTATGTATGGCCAATGATACCTTCGGAAGTAAGATTTTTCTCCCAATCGTTGGATATGCTTTGAGATTTATGGTTATTGAAATTTGCCATGGATTTGAAGTGTTTCTTGTATTTGATTCCGTTAGTTTAAAGGTCTTCTCTTTATGTTTATGGTGTTGGTGGTGATTGGATTTTGTAGGGAGGATTCCAGGAAACAATCTAAGCGCCTCCGTCGAGCTCTTTGGATGAAAAACGCTAAGCTCTTTTAAGGATCTCTGTCTCTTCTTGACTCTCTTGATTTTCTTTGGTTTTGGTAGTTACTAGATACACCTGAAACAGACTACTGTTTTTGTAAATCAACTCAGTCGCATCCTTTCAGTTTCCAGTCTTGGTTTTTGCAATGAACATGAGAGTGAGTTTGAGGTTACATGTCATGGATGGTCCTCCTCGCTTATGTAACTCTTGTAAATGTCAAAATGATACAGAGGTTTTATTGAACACTTGCCTTGTCTTGTAGATTTTAGTTACTTGAGTAAGTTTGTTCCCTGTATTTCCAATACTCTATCTGCTGTTTCTTTTATAATTCTTGCATTTGCAATATACAATCCACATATTCGTTATTTATGTTGTTAAAATTGACTTTGAGTTTTCATCTTGGTTTACATTTCTGATTTACAAATATTTGCTTCTTTCATCCCTGTCTCTGTTTTCATTAATTAAACCATATTAGTTGCTACTACATTCTTTTCGCAAATTTGTCATAACTTGTTACGACTTATGTAAGCCGTCGCAAATTTAAGTTCTTATTAGGAACTTGGGAAAATATTATGTCGAAAACATGTTGCAAGTTTTGCAATAATCTTGTAGAAACCATTGGAGAAGATCATTAGAATTATGATTTACCACTAAAACTAAAACAATCCAATCCAATTATGATTTATCTTTTATGTTTTAATTGTATATTTTGTTTTTTTTTCAAGTTTTTGTAACTTTGTAATTTTCTTATATTTTTAATGTCAATGTTATATGTTTTATTTAAATTAAAACTTTAATATGTTTTTACTTATTTATTTAAATACTTAATTTTTTAAATTAAAAATACTATTTTTTTTTCAAGGGACCAACTGTGAAGGACACCAATGCTATACTAAACCTAAGAAACTCTTAAAATAAAAATAAAATATTTGAAGGACCAAATATCAGTCCTAACCGATGCACATGCCCTTATAAACGTGACTGCCTAAGAGATTTCGATCGAAACGATTTTGGGTATTATTTGTTCCTCTCTCCATCTTTTCTTGTCCCTCTCTAAGGTAAAGGTAAATTCTTCTCCGTATTTCATCAGTGTGGTAATCTCAGATTTCCTCTTTTGTTTCTGATGCTATTCCCTTTTGATTGGTACCTTAGTTGTTGGCTACTTGGATGAAATTGTTTTCCGAATGGTTGTGTTGGTAGGAAATTAGTATGGGGTTTTATTTTACAAAATACGACCTTTTTGGTTTTGTGCCTTTGTTGTGTTAGCATAGCAATCATCATGATTTGGATATAAAATTTGCATTGGGTGTTCGTTCGTTCGTTATAAAACTAATTTTTGTTTTGAATTGAGTTTTATTTGTTGAGAAAAATGTAAATTTCCCTTAACTTGTTTATTTGACGGTGATTCAAGCATAGCCCAATAACTTGACATTTTTGAGAAAATGTAAATTTCCAATAATTCTTTATATAAAGCTAAGTGTGTTGTAAATTCTCTATAACCCTACGTGACTTCTATCTATATGTGCCACCCAAACACACATGTCTAATTAACTTTACCTTACTTCTTCTTCTTCTTGATTGCAGCAGGGTATCGTGAACCACAAGAGTCAATCCCTAAATTCTGAATCTTCTTATAATACAAGCTTACTCCGACATGTTGAAACTTGATGCGGCGAGGAAGGAGCAGGGGGAGGGTGTAACATCGGTCTGGTGGGACATCACGAGGTGTCCTCTTCCCCCTGACGTTGACGCTCGTCTGGTCGGTCCGTTTATAAAACGGGAGTTGAAGAAATTAGGTTACTCTGGTCCTATCACCATCACTGCTTTTGGCATACTATCAGAGGTTTCTTTTGACGTCCTCAAAGACCTCGCTTCCACTGGGATCCACCTTCATCACGTCCCAACAGGTTAGTATATATTTCCTGTCTTTCAAGTTTATTAGGGTTTCCATTATTATACTATTAGAGTCTTAATTTTGATCGACTTCTTTTCTTTGCTGAAACAGATTTAGCTATTTCGATTAGTTTGAGGGCGTGGACATGGCATAATCGACCTCCGGCTAATATAATGATCATATCTCCTCAGGAGATCTTCGGTTCTTTTCTTGAGCAGCAAGCGTTTAAATACAACATTCTTGGGCCAATTTATAAATTTGACCCTGTGACTAAGCGACCTCCCAGAACCATGAGAGAGTGTCCAGGGTGCTTCCCCTGGGAAAACTTACTGTCAAGCATCAGGGCAGATGCAATGTATTCAAATCCAGGGGCACTTGAGGAGGACGGGGAGTGTAATCGAATGGCTGAATCTACCTTGTATTGCTCATCATGCCTTCTTGGTCTCCGACGCTTTGACTATTTCACCAGCCATCTCGAGACTACAAAACATGCAATTGAAGTAAGCATTCTATTTGTATACTCTATTTGATTCAGCAAACTCTTTCCATATAGTTATTTTTTTTTTTGCCTTAGATTAGTTTGACCCAATTGTTCTCTTTTGCTTGTCATGCAGGAACTGGAATATTACGATGAGGGAATTGTGCCTGCCCGTAAATTTCGTTCTCGTTCTCGTTCCGAGGATGCTACTGCCATCCGAGAATTGATTAATCAAATTAGAGAAAGTAAAACTGCGGCTTGCAAGAGACAGAGGAGATCATGAAGAATAAGAAGAAAAGTAGCATGTGTCAGAGATGCTGTTGTTCAAATCTCTTTAAGACATGAAGAATGGTTTGTTTGTTCTACTTCTAGCGGGGAAACGGAGTTATGTTAACTGATAAATACTTATGGCTTTTCATCTTGTAGTCTCGTTTTTTGTATTTCAGGTATCTTTTATGAACATGTCGTCTTTGATATGGCAACTCTCTTTTATTATTGTATACACAAAATTGGTTTACAAGAAACGATCTGACTTTTAAGACCATCAGTTTTTGTTATTCTAATATCTGATTCAGACATGATATTAAAGATTTGTTTCTGCAGTTAAACAAAATCTTGAAAGTTGGAAAACTATAGAGCTGCAAATCTTTTTTCGTTACTTTTATGTTTACAAACATCTCAAATAACCGTTGTTCAAAAAAAAAAAACATCTCAAATAACCTCTCGATTCACTCTTGTGTTAAACGTTTTTAAGTTTCGACAAGAATCTAAATAGAATGAGTTCAGCTCTATGTACATCTTCATATATGTTTTGACTCTTAAACATATTTTTAGTCACAGCATTATCTATGAGATGTATTGTTCAAATAAATTCTTGATCATATGCATACAGCATACTTAAGATATGTCGCATAACACATAGTATTGTTTTAGTTTTAGAATGTCTCATAAAATATTTTGATTATAAAGGAAATATAATGGAATTCATTTCAAACCCCTTTTGTGTTTTGCTCCTTTAATTTTGCTGAATTCAGGTAATCCCTTGTCTGACGTGTATCATCGCCTCTATTTTTGTGTCTTGTGATATTTCTAAAACTGGAATGGACATTTAAGCAGTTCTGATGGCTGGAATGGTTATTTTTCTTTTCAGGTTAGAATTGGAGACTTTAAGTGACTTAGAGATTGTGACACCTCCGGTTTCAGAGACTTGCATAGAGTTTTAAAAGAATTGATTTGGCCACCTATGTCACCAAAGTGCACTTATCTTTTCTGTCAAGGGTTCTAAGAGAACTCCACAGTTAAGCGTGCTTATGCTGGAGTAGTCTAAGGATGAGTGATCTTCCGGGAAGTGACTGTCGGAACTGTGCGAGTGAGGACAAAACACAAGGAAATATCATGTGGTGATTTGTAGGGAGGGTAACAAGTCTTTAAAATCTTCCGGATGTAGCAACCCGTCGGATAGAAATGGACTCACGGGCCTAGTGAAAGGACGTGAGGCCCATTAAGGAAGGCGGACTCATGGACTAGGATTGGACATGGGGCCTACTAAGAAGTCACGGGGCGTTACAGAGATAGTTGAATACATGGTGTGGTATGGTATTATGAATTGGTTTCATACTTCATCTCGAGAAGATGAGAAATTTGAACTGCAACTGATTAAATCTGCTGGTTTATGGAATTTGTAATGTCTCTTTCCTTTTCTAAAGACACCAGTTTGAATTTCATTCGACCTATGAGTTTTGTCAATGATGTAACCTTTCTTTTTTTGCAGGTTGAGATCTCCTATAACAGCTGAAAAGCAATTGTAGGCAGTTGTATCACCTTTGGAAAAATATATTCAACGGTGTTGGCTAATTTGGTTTGAAGTCTTGCTACTTTTTGCTTTTTATGCCTTCAATGTTGTGTGTATTCTTTTGTTTGTGTAGTATACATAGGCTGGAGCTGGAGAAGAAAAGGTAGGCTTGTTTTTGTAGTTTTTCAATAACCCTATGTGGCCAGGTATAGGCTTGTTTTTGTTGCTTTTGTGGTCATGGCAGCTACGATTTGGTTCCATTGTCCAACTAATTTGTTTTTATTCCATATGTGCCTTGCAAGACAGCAGAAGAGAGATAGAACAATGATTTTCTCAAGCCACTCTTTTGGATAAAAAAAAGCTGATGGTACGGAACCTTATCAAGGGACTTACTGCTGATGAAAAAATATTGCTTCTGCATGTAAGTGTTTTCTAGGGTCGACTTTGGTACGCTACCTTAACTATACTCTTTCTTCATTATACATCCTAGACTTTTTATCTCTTTTCTAAACACCATAAACAAATTTTTTCTCTATCAAACATCATGAACCGTAGAAACTCTATTAATTACAACATAACTACTCTAAATCGTGATTACACTTAGTAAACCAGTAATCACGTTTTAAAAACCACGATTGTTTTTAGTGAACCAAAAAAAAAAAACCCACGTCTAAATTTTGTTTTTTATATCAAAAGTACATAAATCTTAGGGTTCCTTTCTTCGTCTCCAATTCATCGCAACAAGAACTTGTTTCTCTTCTTTCTGGTAAGATCTTTCTCTCTCTCTCTTTACAGCTTCTCTCACTATCTCTGTCATAGCTTTTCTCTTTCTCTATCTCTCATTATAGCTTCTCTCACTACCTGTCTACCTCTCTCTCTCTCTTACCTAATGAACGAAGAAGACATGGATGAGATACAACCCGAAGATATGGAAGACGTTGATAACAATCTTAGTGAGGAAGACAAAGATGACATGAATAAAGGAAAAAAACAAAAAAGAAGGTAAGAAAAAAAATAAAAAATGACAACGAAGCTGAAGATGATGAGGATGAAATAGACCGGTTTGAGTTTGAAATAGAAGATTCAGTAGGGAATTTTGTTGATGAATTGTCTGTTGGCCGAAATGAAATTCCAGATAGTTCAGATGAAGAGGAAGATCCAATTGTTTTGCGAGATAGAAGAATCCGAAGGAACAGAGTTGATAGATTATCTATAGGTCAATTGTTCTACAATGGTGTTGAGTTTAAAGAGGCTGTAATTGAGTATGCTTTAAACTCAGGGAATAATGTGGTTCAAGGAAGATGGGAGAAGACAAGGCTTGAATTCAAGTGTGGCATTGTTGGCAAGTGCAAGTGGAGGGTGTATTGCTCTTATGATGAGCCTAGAAAAATGTGGGTGGTGAAGTCGACATACCGAAAACACAGTTGTACTCCGAATGGGAGATGCAGACTACTTAGAAGTCCCATTATAGCAAGACTTTTCATGGACAAGTTAAGAGTAAATAATAAATTCATGCCTTTAGAAATTCAGAAGCACATTAAAGATCAATGGAAGTTGGTAAGTTCTAGGGGTCAATGCCAGAGCGCAAGGCTGCTAGCTCTAAAGTTGCTTGAGAAGGAGTATGAAGAACAGTTTGCTCACATTCGCGGTTATGTGGAAGAGATTATGTTCACAAATCCGGGATCAACTTCCATTGTTGAAACTATCCCTAACTCTGCCAATGAAGATGTTTTCAACCGCTTCTATGTTTGTTTTGAAATAATACGCACACTTTGGAGAGGGTCTTGTCGGCCAATCATCGGGCTTGATGGTACATTCTTAAAGACAGCAGTGAAAGGCGTGTTGTTAGCTGCAGTTGGTCATGACGCAAACAATCAGATTTATCCACTTGCTTGGGCTGTGGTACAATCTGAAACTGGGGATAACTGGTTATGGTTCCTCCAGCAACTCAAGGCTGATTTAAAACTCAAAGATGGAGAAGGATTTGTTTTGATCTCAGATAAATCAAAGGTACGTATCAAATTTTGACTTCTCTCTGTTTTGTCTTTTCTTTCTAATGCAATGTACGTAATCGTGATTCATAATTTTTTTTTAGGGACTCATCAGTTCGGTGCAAACCGAATTGCCTAAAGCTGAACATAGATTTTGTGTGAAACACATAATTGAGAACTTGAAGAAGAAGCATCCAAAAAAAGATTTGATCAAACCTTTGATATGGCAACTAGCTTGGAGCTACAACAAGACTGAGTTTAAAGAGAATCTCAACAAGGTGAAAGAATATAACATTGACGTCTACGATTTACTGATTAAAAAGAAACCTAAGACGTGGTCAAGACCTTTCTTTAGACTTGGAAGCAACTGTGAGGATGTTGATAACAACGCCACAGAATCATTCAACGCATCAATTACAAAAGCAAGAGCTAAGGCAATGATTCCAATGTTGGAAACAATTAGAAGGCAAGCTATGCATCGAATGGTGAAGAGACATAACAAATCCAAGAATCACGAAGGTAAGTTTACAGAGTATGTAGCCAAGATTCTCGCAAAACAGAAGAAAGATGCAGACAAGTGTGAAACAACTCCAGCAACTCATGGAGTTTACAGCGTTATGCTTTACGGGAATGATTATTCGGTGAACACTAAAAAAAGAACATGTACATGTGGTAAATGGCAAATCAGTGGGATTCCATGTGAGCATGCTTATGGAGCAATGATTGATTACGATGTGAATGTTGAAGATTATGTATCAGGATTTTTCAGCACTGATATGTGGCGAGACAATTACGAACAGTCCATACATCCAATTAGAGGACCAAGGTTTTGGATGACATCTACATATCGCTTGGTAACAGCACCACCAGAGCCTATACTACCTGGGAAAAAAAAAACAAACAGACAAAAGACATATCCAAGGATTAAAGGAAAACACGAGTCACCGAAGAAGAAAACAATAAAAGAAACACTTGGAAGGAAAGGACGCATTATACATTGTTCATCTTGCAGTGAAACTGGTCATAATGCAGCTGGATGTAAGAAATATCCTAAGGAAAAGACGAAGAGACAAAGAATTACTGAGGTATGATCCACTTTTTCTTCGGTTACTTTTCTGGTTCGTATGGTAATTGTTTGTATTTCTTTTTCAGGTCGGCTCATCATCATCTCAAGTAGAAAATACTATCTCTCTCACGCAACCATTGCAAACAAGCATTGACATGGTGGTTTATGAGTGAAATTTAATACAAATATTTGTGATGGTGTGGTTCTTGGTTGCGTGAGCAAATATTTAAACCCGCCAAAAACAAAACCTTTGTTCCATGATAACTATTTGTTATCTCTGTTTTTCAGTTTACCTGCTACGTTTACCAAACATGAATTGTACTTTTGGAGTTTTTGTGATCTTGGTGATAGTTTTTGTTTCTTGAAACCATCGACTATAAATCTTAACATACAAAACATTTTTGAAGAAAAGTGTCACCATTAAAATTGCAGAGTACAGAGAACATTTGAAATCAACGAAACATCAAATGACTATTCATTTCACAGTTTCTTTTTTTCTGCAACACTTACACATAAAAACACACACACCCCTAACATACACAAAAACACACTTTTCTAGCTACTTGAGAGAGCTACACAACTAGTCACACAGCTAGAGTTCTTGGAACATTACAAAACTGCAGTCACGCTCAACTAACAATATTCATTACACAAACAAAGTTGGACCTCAAAACGAGAGCCCAATAACAGTAGTTCCACAAGTCCCACTAACACATCACCAGTTTCAGTTGCAGAACAGAGAACACAAAATGAGCATTAATCAACAAAAATAATCTCCAACAAAAACGATGGTTCTTCTACAGGTAAGCTCAAGCACACGCTTGTTCTTGAACACGTTACCCTTCATATTCATGTACATGTCATGGATGTGTAGTTGTTGGCCTTCAATCTTAAAATCAGATTCCTTTAATCTTGCAAAAAATAACTTTAGAACACTTGTTTGCTTTCAAATTTTTTAAAGAGAAAATAAAACCCTAAGATTTGGGATTGTCGATATGAAAGAAAAGATGGAGTGTAGATACAATTCTTTGGTTTACTTATTGTAATCGTGGTTTTTAAAACGCGAGTACCGGTTTACTAAATCTAATCATAATTTAGAATCGCTGTGTTGAAATTAAAGACAATGTATAGTTTATGATGTTTAATAAAGAAAAATATTGTTTAGGATGTTTAGAAAAGAGACAAATACTTTAGGGTGTTTATCGAAGAGGAAGTATAGTTGGTGTAGCGTAGCAGAGTCGATACAATTCTCTACTCTTTTCATGTATAAATATTTTTGTTGTTGTTTCCCCATATGTGTTGTTTAACCAGGTGAAACTAAACATTCATCCGTTGTCTCTTTAGTTTATAACTAGAGTATGACCCGTGCTAAAGCCTGGGAAGAAATTTATTTTGTAATTTTTATTCAAAACATCATATATATGATTATTTTATTTGTTTTTAAAGTTTCTTTTTGGATGGAACACTATACCATGAAATCATATGTTGAATAGGACTTATGAAAATAACATCTATTTTATAAGATATATTCTAGTAGATCTAGATCTAGATTGTTAATTTTATTTGATTTGTTTAGTGTTTTAAATTATATATATTGTATTTTGATTGTTAATTCTATGACTTAACTTATAGTATACCGCATATTAATTTTAAGACTAAATATTTAACATATGTTTGTCAAAATCATCTTGACCGAGAAAGCCTATCAAACAACATTATTCCAAACTTTAATTTAACCCAAAATCATATTTACCCGTACTATAACAAATCAAATTAGAGTGTTTAAGATTTTTAACTATCATATATTTATGATATTCTTAAAAATATAAAACAAAACTATTTTAAAATATTTCAAATTAAATTATTTTAAAAGTTAATTATAGTATATCAAATTATAATTTAACAAAAAAATATATATGTAACTGAATTTAAATATTCAAAATTTGACCTGTTACTCAGTCAAAATTTTAGTTGAATAGGTATTTTAAAAAGAATAATACTACTAAAGCTTGAATATTTTATAGATTGAACAACTTTTTTTGGTATGAATATGGTGTATTTCGGTGAATGAAGATGTCAATGATTTATACTAAAAGTTTGGAAGGATGTTAGGCAAGATCTTATTTTATTTGCTTAATCAGAAATCACGATTAAGCGTGATTAATTTCTGTAACAACCCGTCCCGTGGACCCCACTAGCCTCACTGCTAGCCGCCCAAATGGACCCCAAGCTGGCCCTGCAGGGCATCGATCCTAACCCATCACTGTGGAAATCCACATCCACCAGTAGGTTATTGGTGCGCCAGGCGTTCCTCGAACCCTGGTCCTCACCCTTTAACAACCTTCCCACAGGACAAGTTGCCACCAATTGACCTCCTCGAACCCTGGTCCCCACCCTTTAACAACCTTCCCACAGGACAAGCTGTCACCAATTGATGTGGGGACCAGGGTTCGAGGAACGCCTGACGCACCAATAACTTACTGGTGGATTGGGATATCCACAGTGATGGGTTATGATCGATGCCCTGTAGGGCCAGCTTGGGGTCTGTTGGGCCGGCTAGCGGTGGGCTAGTGGGGTCCACGGACGGTCCGTTGGGGCAGCTAGCGGTGGGCTAGTGGGGTCCGCGGGACGGGTTATCACATAAAAATGACAACCCGTCCCGCGGACCCCACTAGCCCACCGCTAGCTGCCCTAACGGACCGTCCGTGGACCCCACTAGCCCTAGCCGGCCCAACAGACCCCAAGCTGGCCCTGCAGGGCATCGATCCTAACCCCTCACTGGGCAAATGGAAATATTCATCCAAATCCACAGTAGGTTATTGGTGCGCCAGGCGTTCCTCGAACCCTGGTCCCCACCCTTTAACAACCTTCCCACAGGACAAGTTGCCACCAATTGACATTGTAACGTCCGCGAACCAGATTTTTTTGTGATTTTGGAAGCAGCATTGATCGACACCTTAGTGGCATCGATCGATACCCCTTATTTCTTGGTTCGACCGGTTTGATTTAATTGCCGAATTGGTTCGGTTTGGTTCAGTTAAATCCCTAAATCGTGTTATAAGTGTCTAAGGACGAATTTTAGGGTTTCAGAGTCTCATTTTGGTCGCCGTTGAGTGAAAAGAAAGAAAGAAAAGAGAGAAAAACGTTTCTGAGATTTCTGGGCTTGTTCTTGGGGATTTTGGAGAGATCTGAGGCTGTAGGAGGTCTAGCTGTTGCTGGAAACGAAGGGGAAGCTTCTGGAGGTGTTTTTTCCACGTTCTCAATCCAATCTTCCTGTTCTTGAGGTGAGTGCTTGACCATGGTTGATCTAAGCATGAGATCTCTCTTGTTTTGTGTGATTCCTTGTTGTTTGTGTTGTTTGCTTGCTTGGGTACGTTGTATTTGTGATTTCTAGTGAATTCCGAGATGGTTAGACATGATTGGAGCCGATTTTGGGTTGATTGGAGTCGGAGTTCGTCGCTGAGTTTCGCGCAGATCGTGTCTGCAGAGGAGGCATCGATCGATACCACTTTTGAGGAGCATCGGTCGGCACCATCTTGAGTAGCGTCGATGGGTACCGTTTGAGGAGCATCGGTCGGCACTAGTTCTTGAAGCATCGGTCGACGCCGAAGTAGCATCGGTCGATACCAGTCTTATCCGAGACTTGTTTTCCTGGTTTGATGTATTGTTGTGTGTTGTTTGTTTTGCTTAAACTTGAGGGTCTCATATGCTTGTGTGTATAACCTAGTAGATGGGAGGACGACCTCACTAAGTATTTGTGATAATACTTACGCATCTCAATTGTTGTTTGTGATGTGCAGGTAAAGGCAAAGTGTGATCGTGGAATCAAGGTGATGAGGAAGGGATATTCTAGAGGCTTGATTGATTGTGGTCTAGCTATTGTTAGGTTGCTAGCATTGAGTTGATGGAACATTGTAGGATGTTAGCTTTTGAATATTGCTTATTTGGATTATGGTGTTATGGGTTCATTTATGTTGGAATTTTATTGGATTAATGGAAATTGTTTTATTTGTTATTCCGCGGTTATTGATTGTTGATAGGATGTTAGTGGGTATGGGACCACTAGTATGTTAAGGTATTAAAAAAAAAAAAAAACGGGAAGGGTTGTTTCAATTTCCAAGATTTTATTATATTTTCTTTAATCGGAAATCACGCTTAAGGTGCAGTTACTTCAATTATCTCAGGGGACTCGGTCAGTGTGGGAGCTGGATGTGGAGTTCAGTCGACTTCTGATGTATGGGTGATATGAGCCAAATAGGGGTGAGTCGATAGCTGGTCTAAAGGGCCTCTCTAACTAACTCGGATAGGATTAGGATGAAAATGATGGATCGAAGTTCGCCACACAAAGTTGTGGAATGACTTTGTGATAAGAACACAAATCAATATCTAAGTGAATCGCACACAAAGATAAAGATTTAACTTGTTTTCTAAAGGAATCACACACAATAGAAAAGACAAGTAAACCAAAAAACCTAAGCTTTCAAAGTGAGAAAATTCTCTCTTTATTTTTCCAAAAATCTATATATTTTTACAATAGATGGAGAATATAGCTTATATAGGCTCAATTTATAAATCAATAACATAAATACAAAATAAATCAAAGTAATTACATAAATAAATCAAGAATAAAATTAGGAGATTTTATCAATCATCATTGATGGAGATTGGTCATTTGTATTATTGGATATCATGTATTATTGCTCAGCCCTAAACTACTACACCTACAAATTTACTAAATCAATATAAATTAACACATTTACTTTGCTAATAATTATTAATTATATTAATATGAACCAATTAATTGATTTACAAAAAAAAATGAACCAAATTAATTACATACAAATTAAGTTAATTATAAATTTAAATACTGAATAAACTAAAAATTAGTATATATCTTAAATTTAATAAACTAAATCGTCCCGCGGTGTACCGCGGGTTCAAACCTTGTATATCTAATATAGGACAAATGGAAACAAATATATTTTAGATAATGTTAGTTTTTTAAATATAAGATGATATTAGTTTTCATTTTTATATTTGATAATTATTTTGTATTAGTTTTTACTTTTTAGTATTGATATAATGCATAAACTATTTTGAAATAAAAAGTATAAGTCTTATCCATCAAGATCAATGCATAAAAGTATATTAGATTAAGATCAATGATAGAGCACGGATTGAAATCCATTTTATTTATATCGTAATTTTTATATCGTAATTTTTATATCGTAATTTTTATAAAAAAAATATATAATTTATGTGATTGTTTTTAAAAGTTTTTTTGATTAAAACATTATGAAATAAAATCGTATGCTAAATGATGGCTTAAAAAAAGATACTTACTTTGTAAGTTTTATATTGTTAATGATTCTAGATAAGTATCTGTGTTATAACACTGGTTAAATTTTATTTTATACAAAATTTTGTATATTTTATATTTTAAAATAAAATTTTAATATGTTGTATTATTTTATGTATGTGAAGTTATTTCAACAATGTATTCTACATCATGAACTGAATGTCATTATAAGACATAATTTTGTAAATTTGGTTTTTAAAAAGCAAGTTATAATATTATGAGTAATTTCATATATTGTTATACTTTTTGTTTTAATATACTTGGTTTCTTGAAATTCTTTCATATTATAGTGACATATTATTGACATTGCTATAACAAATCAATTTAGAGTGTTTCTAACTTTTATATCAAGTTACAATATTTAAAATATATTTCAAAATCAATTATTAATGTATTATATTATATAAAATTATTAAAGTCAACAAAAAATATGAAATTGAATTTAAATATACAAATTTTGACCCGTTACTCAGTAAAAAAATTAATTCAATAGATATTATTTAACATCTCCAATGTGTTCAATAGACATATTCAAACTTAAGAAAACTATAATTATGCTACTTTCTCCAATATGTTCTTCAATATCTCACTTCCATCATCTCAACAGATCGCCCTCACTTCCAGCAAAGTATATATCTTTCTCTTTTCTACAATGAGAGAAGAATCCTAATTAGATCTGTCACATAAATCTGAAATCTGTTTACACACGCTTTCGTCGTAAATCTTGTCGAGATGAAACATGTCACCGATGTGTTGTATCGGCAGAGTCACAAAAAACATATCAGATCTCAAATCTGAATCGGAGTATTTTTCGGCTTATGGACCAAATTTTAATTTTATGGACAACTTTAATCGTGACAACTTTAATTTTTGGTAGAAAACTTTAATTTTTGGTAAACAACTTTTTTTAATGGACAGTTTTAATCCATAATAGATAACAATTTTGACTTCTTTTCTCATCTTTTTACTCAATTTTTACTTCTAAAGAGTTTTTGTAGACAACTTTAATACTCAGTGGACAACATTTCATACGAATCCACTATTATCATCTCCAATTTTGTCCACGACCTAATCCAATCGTTGGTCTACTGGTTCTAACGCTCTGATTTTTTGATAGACAAATATGTCTCCAATTTAAACTTGTGCATCCAATTTTAAGTTGTCCACCACTAAAAACATTTAATGTCGCATTTAATGCTTGCTTCCTTTCTTTTTTGTTACTCTAGTCATTGTTCAGGGTTAGTTTTGTAATCATATCAATGCCATAAAGTTGAAATATGGCAGTTTCAAAAAGAAAAAAGAAAAGTGGCATTGGGTAAAAGTTTTTTTTTGCAAATATTGCATTTTTGACAAAAATCCCATTATTTTTTTTGAATTTTGCCACCCGTTGCCACCTCGATTTACGTGGCATTCTCTAAACCGTCGATCTATTAGCTGTTAAAACCTCTTTCCCCTCAAAAAGATTTTCTCTGCTTTTTCTTCCCTTTTTCAATATTCACGAGCCATTTATTTTTGAAAAAATTTGAATACATACCTCAAACTTCATAGGAAATTTGAAATCTATACTAAATTTTTTTAGTCTTTGAAATGTACCTTATGTATTAAACTAAATGACTATTTTATCCTCAATTACAAATTAAATTAAACTAAATACAATATAATTAAATTCATTCATTTGAAAATATTATTTTTAAAAACATTGTGTAAACTAGATAGTCAAAATTTTGCTAATTTTTTAATTAGAATTATTTAAAATTTTAAGATTCAGTATTATTTAGTAATTTAATTTTAAAATTTTAGTATATAAAAATTAAAATAAACTTAATTAGAATTATTCTTTTTTCCATTTATGTTTAGTAAATGTTTTAGATAATATTAGTTTTAAATAAGTGTATAATTCACTAATAATTCTTCAATTTTTTCATTTAATAAAAAAGTTTTGAAAAATAATTATATATTTTAATTTATTTTGAAAATTTTTAACTTTAATAAAATAATTAAAAATTGTGAGCTTTTAGAAAATAAATCAACAGTTCAAACAAATTGACTATGTAACAAATCAATTAATAAAAGAATAAATTGATTTTTTAATATAAGTCAACAAATAAAAAACATAAATCAGCAGGAATAAAATATAAGTCGACAGTTCAAAAAGTCAATCAGATTAATAAGTCTACTAAATGAAATAAGTCTACTAAAACCAAACAAATCGACGGGAAAAAATATAAGTCAACAAACAAAACAATAAGTCAACATCATAAAAAGTCGACTTTGTAAAAAAAAAACAATCAAACCAAAAAAAAAGTCGACAATTTTAAAATAAATCGATGGAAAAATAAATAAGTAAAAAAAATTAAATTTAAGTCAACCTTTCAAAATATCGACCTTATTAATAAATCAATATAGAATGTAATAAGTCAACAATAAATAAACAAATCAACATAAAACAAATATAAATCAATGAACAAAAATGTGGTTATGCAAGAGAAGATACTCAGATTTGGAGTTGAGTTGCTGGTCCATACGATCACAATTATAGTATGGAAGGAGCGTTTCTCTCACATGTGGTTATGCAAGAGAAGATTTACCTGTTGGAGCTTCCTTACTCTTGTTCGGCTTACGACAAGGTACATGGCAATCTTGTTAGTCTACAAAACAATGTTGTGTACTTCCGTTTGGGCAGGTTTAAAGTTTTGTCAATAAAATTAAATTTAGCAAAAATATATTAAAATTTATTGTACATTATCTATTAAAAAAAATTATCGTGAGAGATTATTATTCCGTTTTGAGTCCATTGTTGAAATGTCTGTCTTGATTTAGCTGTTTCATGGATTTACAATGTTAAGGCAACGCCAGTAGTTAATCTGATGACAAAGTTTGTGCAAAAATATATTAAAATTTATTGTACATCTATCTTAACATTTTGGAGTACATTTTTGTGCTATTCTCTCTTATCTTTGTATCCAAACAAGTCCTAACTAAATTCTCTACAATTCTTACAACCAAACACAATTATTTCCTTATTTGATAATATTAATTCCCTAAAATCTATCTATCTAATTTAAATCAATATGATAGATTAAAATATAATTCTCCTTTAACTTTTATTTAATCTTATATTTAATTATTTTAGTTACTTTTTAATACATAAAATTAATAAAATTTTAGATTTTTCAGCATATGATGTAATTTGAATTTTATAAATGGATATATATTTTAAAAATTGTCTTAGGATATTTGTAACCAAACAAGTATATCTACATATAGATCTCAAAATACATTTTTGGAATACAATAAGGTCATCACTTTTTGCCAACTTCGGGTCGGATTTTTAACTAAAATTATAACTGATTCAATTATCCAGATTCTCCTTAAGATTGCCGAATATTTTGGGCCGGTTTTTAATCCATAGCGTACTTATTTACATCCAGTTAATGTCAATTAATGCTCATTGTATCTTAGGGTCTAAGATCTAATTTGCATACCGAAATTTTAGGGCCGAGTTTGACAAAAAGAATTGATAACACAAATTATGTAATCACATCCCTATAATATAGCAACTAATTCAAGATGAATACATCTTAGAAAACATCTAATTTGTGTTTAATAAACAATTACATATTTGGTAAGTTCTTATTAGCTTTAAATGTACACTATTAATCCAATAATATCAATTGAGAATCATAATAAGAATATGTCATATCATTCATTCCTAAATTATAACTAACCAAATCGTAAAATGTATATTCTCAACTTGTGAATCAAGAGTTTCTATAAAAACCTACCTACAACCGTTAACAATATATATATAGATGCAATTCACCATCAACTACAACACCTCTAAACCATTACAATATCATATCAACAAAATAATAGATCTGTGGGAGTTATTTATAAAAAAAATTATCGTGAGAGATTATTATTCCGTTTTGAGTCCGTTGTTGAAATGTCTGTCTTGATTTACCTGTTTCCTGGATTTACAATGTTAAGGCAACGCCATCAGTAGTTAATCTGTCTCTAAAAGGTTGTTTATAAACTCTTTACATCTGTTTGTTCTTCAATATGGCCAAGATACAAAGATGTTTGCAGAAATTTGTGTGCGTGAAAAAAAGACCCACGAATGAAGTGAGACGAGAAATGTAACAGTTATATTACATGTGCATTTGTTTAGAGAGATTGCCTCCAGGTGTGATAGGAACATCTTCATGATGATGAATCTTGGTAGCATGTCTAAGTGAATAGGGAGGGTTTCTTGATCTAGAGAAAGAAACAGAAGATTGCAGTCTATCTTAAAAACATGCATAATCTTATAATTTGAATAAATTGATGATGCAGCACGGGAAAAGATTGCAGTCTTTGAGATAAAACTCAAGCTGATGGATATCGTTAGTGAGCGTATACGCACACAAGCTGATGGATATCTCCACATCTACTTCAATGGCATGTACCAATCTGATTCACCTGTATCACCGTATGCACATTATGTCTTTGTCATTCTTAGGCAATATCATACAAGACTAGCACAGATAATTCATTTACATAGCACAGACAACATACCTTGAGAAGAAGGGCATTACAAGACGACTCCTGTATTGCCCGCTCAACACGTTTTGAATTTGACATCAACAAATCATCACCTACCAGTTGCTAGAGTTCAACAGTGAGAATTCAGACAAGGAAAATGATCGTACAGGCATAGTTAAGGGTCTCTCTCTTTAGAAAATTGATTCTGTGAAAAGAATCAGAAGACGTCTGATCTGAAACAACACAAAATCTATGTTAGGGGGAACCGAGTTGGACCTGACATATTCCAAGACTGGAAAAATACCTGGTGTGTTCCCAGTCCTCCTTGTGAAAAGGGTCTTCGATAGAGACAATTTGGATACTCTGACCCAACAAGGAGACCAAACAGAGAATAAGGTCGTTAGAATACTGCAAGAATACTAAAATAGATACAAAATATCTTGCAGAACAAGCTCAGACATACCATTACAAAGTTCTTTGTACATTTCTATCATATCTTCCGCTGACTTGAAATTCTGCCCAGATTTCTTTGGAAAGTTGACATCTAGATCATACTTGGTACCTGTTCAGAATTCAGAAATCCAGGAAAAGTAAAAATAGTGAAAAATCGCAAAAAACATGATATCATTATGTGGGTTACACATGTGGTGATTTTAACTATTCTTTTTGTGTCACCAGCCAATTGTGAATGAAAGTGCCTAGAACCAAACAGAGACTACCAAAGTACCAATGACTAAAAAAGTAGCATCACAAAACCAGTTCGCTAAGAAGATGGGTAATACCTAAACAAAAATTAGTGGCAGCAACATCAATTGCTATCTTTATCTTATCACTGTACCCTGTTCGAATGATAGCTTCTTTTACAAGCTCCAAACCCTCCTTAAGGGAGCATAAAGTTGCAAGTAAGTATACAAGGCACTAAGCCAAGAAACAATAACATGAGATTCTCAATTTTGACAAATGACGCCACAAATATCTTAAGAATCTATCGTATAGATGCAAGCAAATCAGACATCACAGAGGAAAAAATACGTACCTCGAGATATCTGGAGCACAGGCCACCATCTTCACCAACATTACATCCCAAACCACCATTCTTTTCTGTAATGACAGCCTGCCCATAAACAGCAATAGATCATTCTCACCTTTAAATACAAACTAACAGATGTAAATAGAAAAGTAACTTCCAGAAAGCCATATATCTTTGAAAATTGACCTTCAAATGATGATACGTCTCAGAACCCCATTGAAGGGCCTCCTCAAATCTACTTGCTCCAATTGGAAGAATCATAATTTCCTAACAATATATGAACAGACAACAATCATCACATATATAAATGAAATTAACTGAAAAGCAAAAGAATACGAGAAAGACTGATGAAAATATATATATATATATATATATATATATATATATATTGAATAGAGACAACAATCATCACATATGTAAATGAAATTTCTTGAAAACCAAAAAAATTTATGAAGATATTTGAGGAGCAAGAGTTAAAGATGAAAAAAAAAATATGAGAAGGAGGTACAACAGAAACGTCATATGTTAATAGCGAAGTTGATGTTGAATACCTGAAATAGCAAAAGTATTCGATGCATGCTTCCCGCCACTCAAAACAGTGAAGGCAGGTACAGGTAAACACCATGTTTGCTCTGCCACTAAGATTAGAAAGATGCTTGCACAGAGGGACCTGATATGCAAGTTCAATCAGGATCTCCTAACTAGGCTAGGCATGAAATACATAAGGTACAAGAAAGTATTGCGAAGACTTTGGTACTTCTTTCTCAGCAGCTCCAGCCTTGCATGCGGCAACTGAAACAGCTAGTATAGCATTACCTCCTAGTTCATTCTGCAAGATATTTAAATCAAATATATCGCAAGGAAAACAAGATGAAATAATATACAAAAGTGATTAACTTTTGTTTCAATCCTAATATTTTCCAAAAACAAAGACAGCATAGTTCCCACCAACCTTCTTTTTACAGTTTTGTCCAAATCTATCATGGCCTGGTCGATTTGACCTTGAAGTCTCGGGTCCATACCGATCAATGCCTCAGGAATGTATCTTGGAAACAGTGTCCCCATCACGTAGTTCTACAGCTTCATATCTGGAATCAGTAAACCAGATTCTTATCAGTTAAAATGAGGATTGTGCATCAACAAAATTCAAGTACACCATTCCGAAAACATGAAGACGTAACAAAAGAGAGTAAAAAGAATTGAATTCGAATCACCACTGTTAGTGTGGAGATCCACTTCAACTGTTGGGATTCCTCTGCTCTGCTATCAAGGATCTGCCTCGCTTTAACCTTCGTTATCACAGACGGATACAGCTTTAGCCTGCACTTATTTCCCAATTGAAAGATTCAAAAATTTGGAAAATTCAAAAACTTCACAACTGAAGCCCTTAGTGGGAGGCAACCCACTGATAGATTTTTCTTTTTCCTTTTTCTTATGATTTATTTTTATTTTATTTTATTTTATTCGCCAGTCTCTTACTTGATAACTCTGCGGACAGTGTTATTTAAGTCTGGGGGAGACAGTTACTAACTACGTTTTTGTTTTTGAGAGTCAGTCAAAAAAAAATTTTTGTTTTATTGAGTCAAAACATGCATTCGCGCTGTCACGCCATCATCAATGAACACACATAAGATATCTATTGAAATTTAATTTCTATCTCTAAGATATTAGTTCTCTTTGTTTATACTTTTAAAATATATATTAGATTTGGACCCGTGTTAGAGCACGGATTGAAATTCCTTTTATCTGTATTATAATTTCAAAATAAATTATAATTTATAAGACGGTTTAGTATTGTAAACTGAGAAACGATTGTTATTATTTTTATTTTTTTTGTATGAATATGAGAGATATATTTTGGTGAATCGATATCTGAATTATTTATATCATTGTTTTTTAACCAGGACCGGACCGGCCGATCGGTTTGATCCAACCACAACCCTATAGGTATTCCGGTCTGAATAACCTCTTAAACCTAACAAATAAAACTTTCAAAAAAAACTAGAAAAACCCGCTAAAAACCTGTAAACCGGTGGTTGAACCGGCGGGTCAGACCGGGTTGTTGGTCTCAAATTAAAATATTTTATTTTGGTAACACTTTAAACTCAAACCAAATTAAAAATAAATGTTGTTATTTAAAGACATTGGTTTATATTAAAAGCTTGGAAGGGTGTTAGGTCAGATTTTATTTTGAAATCCACAATAAAATCTCGGAAATCACGATTAAGTCTGATTAATTGCAAAGATTTTATTTCTTTTTACGCATAACAATATATTTTTATGCCTAACACTATATACGATGTAACAATATATCGAATAATCATGATTTTTTTTGGAAATTGTATAAATCATTGTAATATTATCTTTAAGAGGATTCTTTGAGATATTCTTAAGTGTATTTGTAATTTCATATAGCCACGGATTTCATCTATAACATTTATTTTGTAACCAACCTATATTTAATATATTATCTATTTTGTAATCAACTTATAAAAATTATATATTCTACAAAAAAAAGTTGTGTACTTCCGCTTTATTATACAAAAAAGTTGTTTACTTTCTTTTTATGATTGAGAGTATATTTTTATCCCCTTTAATAACTTGGTTAATATTGTTGTTTATCAATAAAATCTCAGGAAAATAATTGGTAATATTGTGATTGTAGATCTTTGGAAACAACGTGATCTTCCGAAAATAATGTTTGGAATATCCATGAACTATCAATTTGGAATAACCCGTTTAAGATTTTTGGTTACAATTAAAGTTTATTTGTTACCATTAATATATGAACTATCAACTTCTAACCAATTAATATATGGATTAATCTATAACCTATTTGTAACCATTTATTAAAATTATAAAGTCTACCAAAACAATGTTATGTACAGTAGAACCTCTATAAATTAATACTTGATAAATTAATAACTTCTATAAATTAATAAATTTCTCCGTTCCCAAGTTGGGACTAGTGTAATTTTAGACACAATTCGATAATATAATAGGATAATACTTTTTTTGAAAATTCTTTGTAAATATATGGTCCCATCAATAATATAAATTAATAATTATATAAAATTATCTAAATATATGTATATATCTACATATTAAATTTTATTAGAGTTCCATAAAAATCTTTGTGTGCTATAGTCAAAACATGATAATTGTTATTTTCACTGTAATTGATTTTATAAAAATATTAGTTATAACCATTAAATCTTATTTTTAATTTTTTTTACCAAATTAGGAAAATATCTCTATAAATTAATAATTATTAATTTATCAATAAATTAAAACCTCTATAAATTAATAAAATTTCATGGTCCCGACCTTATTAATTTATAGAGGTTTTACTGTACTTCCCTTTTACTAAAAAGGGGATATTACATAACTATAAATATTAATACACTTGACAAACAAATACGGTTACTTATATATGTAACTCGTAGGTATACTCGGGTTAACCCTAGTCTAAGCAACTATCTAAACATATTTGAATAAGTAGAAAACACCAGTTAGTCCTCAACTTAACCACACAAATATGCAATAGTTTAGAACGGTCAAATATTATTTCCCAACAATATACAAAATCACTATCCATTATTTAATCCATAGTTACATATATACTAAACGACTAGTCCTGAATCTACTCCATCCATTTCACTGTCATGTGTGATATAAGAAATTGATAAACTCACTTCATTCTCTTTTACATATAGATGTTGCTTTTGTATAAAAAGTGCAAACTATTTATAGTATTTTGAATTTTTTGATCATGATATATACTAGTAAGTTGAAGATTCGGAGGAGATAAGAAGTCTGGTGAATTATTGTCTTTAATTGGTGTTGTACTATGTCTTAAATCCCCAAACAGCTATCTTCTGTATTTGTATGTACTATTCACACTGTTTAGAGTTTTTCTCAAAGATTAATTATTTATGTTTCAATTTAATTGTTTTTTTTGTTATAAAAAGTGTTTGATTTTATGGTGAATAAAAATATAAATAATAGAGAGAAATTTATATCCGCAGAAGGATCAGAATACTGAATATAATACCATAATTAATGAAATTATACAGTCAATTTTTCATCTTGAAAGAAAAAGGATTTAAAAACTTCACCATCTCTATATATATAAAAGAGAAGTACAAAATTGAAAATTGCACAAAATTTCCGTGAATGCCACTCAATTAGTTATGAAGGAGAGAGTTTATTGAAATTGAAAAGGGTAATTTGGTCAAAATTTAGGCAGCAATGGATTACCCGACCGAAATGTTGTCTTGATCCGGTTATTCCATACATCTCGGAAAATATCGTCGAAAGCATAATCTTACTCGTCGAGAGATGTCATTACCCTCTCATCTATAAGACTAAACATAACACTTATTTTTAAAAAAAGACAGAAAAACACACTAAACATAACATAATAGATCTCATATCTATCCAATCTATATTGACCATTGACCATTTTCTTTGTTGTTTGTTTTTTTTTTTTTTTTGCCACCACTACCACCACACTTCCACCCAATTTCTAAATTTCTAAGCTAAAAAAAAAAGATTTTCTTCTTTATTATTATCCATACCCTAATTAATTTACTCTATTTAAAATCCTCACGCTAAGCAACAACCCTTAATTCAGATTTAAAACCCTTTAAAACACAAACATCAACAAACACAGATACCAATCCACACACAAAAAGTCTTGTTACATTGTCAAGTTGAATCAAGAATCATGAATCAAGAAAATGGAGGATTCAGGGCGCGGAGGAGTTCCATTTCCAGGTTTTGAGATGAGAGTTCACAACGACAATTGTGTTTTCCCACAAAAATCAAAAAAATTTCCCACCAAAATTTTTGAAATTTATACCTTATAAAAACCTTGTAAACGCTTTTAAAAACATTATAAAAACCTTTTAAAAGTGTTTACAATGTTTAAAAACATTTTGAAACTTTTTAAAAACCTTTTATACTTATATTTATATACCTTATATTGCTCAGCATGCCTTCTTGGTCTCCGACGATTTGACTATTTCACCAGCCATCTCGAGAGTAGAAATCATGCAATTGAAGTAAGCATTCTATACTTATATTTATATTAATATACTCTATTTGATTCAGTAAACTCTTTCCATGCATAGTTATTTTTTGCCTTAGTTTGACCCCATTCTTCTCTTTTGCTTGTCATGCAGGAACTGGAATAATACCCTGTGGGAATTGTGCCTGCCCGTAAATTTCGTTCTCGTTCTCGTTCTGACGATGCTACTGCCATCCGAGAATTGATTAATCAAATTAGAGAAAGTAAAACTGCGGCTTGCAAGAGACAGAAGAGATCATGAAGAATAAGAAGAAAAGTAGCATGTGTCAGATGCTGTTGTTCAAATCTCTTTAAGACATGAAGAATGGTTTGTTTGTTCTACTTCTAGCGGGGAAACGGAGTTGTATCTTTTATGAACATGTCTTCTTTGAATTGGCAACTCTCTTTTACTATTGTAAACACAAAATTGGTTTACAGGAAACGATCTGAATTTTAAGACCATCAGTTTTTGTTATTCTAACTAGGTTTTAACCCGCGGCACACCGCGGGACTATATTTTTAAAAATAAAATAAAAATGTAATGTTTTTAGTAGGTTAACTATATATATGACTAATCTTTTGTAAATTTTAAATATATATCCCTTATATCTATATATTATTTAGGTTTACCGGTTTAAATTGTTAAATTCAGAATATAACATGTGGTATACCCAAACCCATTCCGCTAGATATCCAAACACAATTTTTCGTCTTTGCTTAAGTACAACATGCACGTTTTTCAAAATTCAAATGACGAAAAATGCAAAAAAAAATATAGTTACTTTAGTTTTATGTACTTTATGATGATTTAAAGCAATTAAACTAAATAAATCAAACAAAGATGATAGGAAAATCATAATTTTAATTAAAAGTATTATTTTCTATTTCAAACAAAGTCTTTTAATTGTGTTTGGTTATGAGGATAGTATAGAAGTTTTATTGTTAGCATTAAATATTGTAATGAATTAAGGATATATTTTAGGAAATATTTAGGAATTTTACAAAACAAATATTTAATGAGATATTGTAATTAGTCATTGATTGATTAAGGAGATATTTTAGGAATTTTTGTTCTGCAAAAAATCTTGGTTTTAATTTCATTTTATAATTTATAAAATTAAAATTTAATGTTAATGGCATTCCTTGTAAATAAGTATCAACTTAAGGATTTCTTTGCTAAATGTCTTGAAAAATGTATATATAGATATCTCTAATTCAAACATGATATTAAAGATTTGTTTCTGCAGTTAAACAAAATCTTGAAAGTTGGAAAACTATGGAGCTGCAAATATTTTTTCGTTGCTTTTTATGTTTACAAAAATCTCAACTATCCAACTAAACCAAACCAATATGAAGATAAACGAAATTAAAAATCTCATCCATTTCATTTTTTCCGTACAAATTATATATTTCCTTGCCTTTATCTCTTGAAAAAACAGGAAAAATAAATTGATGTTAAAAAAAATCAGAAATTATGGATAAGTTTACATCGAAATTTACAGGTTAAACTCTAAATCTAGACAAATCAAAGTTGAATTGTAATGACTATTAAGCTGGGTATAATTAAATTTCACTTAAAAAAACTTACTTAACAAAAACGAAAATATATAAAATAAAATAAAAACTAAAATATCCAAAATTAGCTAATGTTTTTTTAAATATAAACTGAATTCATATTATCTCAAAAAATATTTATTCTAATTTTTAAAAGTAACTTAGTTATTAAAATCTACCAAAAAAAAAAAAAAAAAAAAACAAATTTCAACCATAAACCAAACTGGATTATCTTAACATTTATGGGCCGAGGCTTTTTAAGTCAATAAAACCCATATGAAGCCTATACTTTTTCTTTTTTCTTACAATAATTTAAAAATCAAGGGTTGAATTGAATCATTCATTACATTATAATATAATAAGTAACAATCAGAGCCAGAGGACAAGAGAAGAGTAACGTTACAATTTTTGGTTTTGTATCCGCCGATCTGTTTTCAAAAATATTCAAAATCACAGAAGGCTCCTCCTCTTTCCTCTCTTCCTCTTTCATCTCAAAAATAAAAAATCTCTCAATTAGGAAAAAAAAAAGCAAGCAAGAACCCTAATCTATCCCCGTATCTGATTCACAAGATTCAAGATCTGACTTCTCCTGTGTTATTCTCAAATCTGCGCCTTCCTCTCGATCCATAACGTGAAGGAATCTATCAGAAAGGTTTCTGTATATTGATCCTCGACTATGCCGCTTCGTAACCAGAATCGCGCTCCTTTGCCTAGTCCTAACGTCGTAAGCCTTCTTCTTCTTCCATTGGGGTTTTTCCATAGATGAGATTTAGATTGGTTGGTGTGTGAAATCCAGAGAGTTATATTTTGACTTAGGGTTTTGTTCTGTTACATATCAGATTGGATTTTAGTATTAAGTATTAAAAACTGTGTCTTTACTTGTTTTTTGAAAATCTTGGATGGTTTAGAAAAAGGAAGCTTTGTCAAGTGTTCCTTTTGAAAGGCGAAAGAGAGTGGAAACGCAAGGTACTGGAAGAAGACAAGTTCTTTCGACGGTGAACAGACAAGACGTAACGGCGAACAGCGATGTGGGCAGCACAGATGACTGTGGTAAAGTTGAATTTACTAAAGATGAAGTCTTGGCTTTGCTTAACGAGAGAGCCAAAGCTGGCAAATTTGATACCAAGGTTTGTTTAACTGATAACTAATTGTTTGATTCTCTAGCAAAGATGTGTTTTTTTTTCTATACTTATTGGGGTTCTTGTGGTACTAGGCTAAGATTGAGCAAATGACGGATATTATCAAGAAGCTTAAGGTTTGTGTTAGATGGTTCCAACAAGTGGAAGAAACACATGTCCATGAGAAGGAAGATCTTCGTTCTTCTCTTGAATCTGCTGAGAGAAGATACAATGATAAAGGTGAGTTTAATTTTCATTTATGTCTTTTTTACTTGCATTAGTTTGTGTACACTGAAATATGGATGTGGTTTCTAATTACTTCTAGAGTTGGATGCAAAGACCAAAGAGGATAGGCTACAAGCGACTATAGCTGAGATGAAGGAGAACATAGCATCACTACAGGAGAAGTTCTCCAAGGAGGAGTTAAACAAGTTGGTAAGGAGGATTTCTCAAAGAATAACTTATCAAGTTTGGTTTTTTTTTTTTCGCCCAAAATAAGGTTAGGAACTTATTGGTTATGACTACTAGGATGCAATTGAAAATCATAGAAGAGAAAAAGAATGTAGAGTTGCAGCGGAGAAGCTTCAGGATTCTCTCCGAGAAGAGCTTGACAAAGAGAAAGAAGACAAAATGGCTGCCAAGAATAAGGTACAATAGATTTGTTTTTCGTTATTGTGTTTAGGTGTTTCATTCTCTGTTACTCCTCTTAGCACTTGGCGTAATCTTTTTGTAATGTCTAGGTGACGTCCCTTGAAGATATGTACAAAAGGCTGCAAGAGTACAACACAAGTTTGCAACAATATAACACTAAACTCCAGACTGATCTTCAAGCAGTTCGAGAGGCACACACTCGTGCTGAAAAGGAAAAGTCAAGTATACTAGAGAACCTTACTACACTTAGGGGTCACAGTAAATCACTACAGGAACAACTAGCGTTGAGCCGGGTGAATATCCCTGACATGATTCTTGCATTTCTAAAAATTGTGAGTGATATAATTATTTGCTTATTAGTTTGTTTCTCTTCCCTTTCCGTGATCAAGGTTTCACAAGATGAAGCGGTAAAACAAAAGGATTCATTGCTGACGGAAGTCAAGAACCTTCGGAGCGAGCTCCAACAAGTTCGGGATGATCGTGATCGCCAGGTTGTGCAGTCGAAAAATCTGGCTGATGAGATACTGATGTATAAGGAGAGTGTTGGAAAGTCTTCTCATGAGTTGGACATTTTAATAGCTAAATCAGGATCCTTGGAGGTTAGTTCAAAGTCATTGAAGTTTCGTATCTTTGCCTTATATTCACTTTTCTGAAATTGTCAATCCTATGTTGCAGGAAACATGTTCGTTGCAAAAAGAGCGTATAAAAATGTTGGAGCAAGAATTAACTTTTGCTAAGGAAAAGCTAAAGGTAATGGTGTGATTCATTAATCTTGGGAAATATTGGATTGGTGATCTGCCAATTTTAAGATGCTCTTTACTTTGTCAAATGCTTCTTTAGACTGACATACTTTTTATTTACTTTCTACAGATGGTAGATGCATCTATGTCTCATACTATAACAGAATTTGAAGAGCAGAAACAGCGTATGAACGAATTGCAAGATCGCCTTGCAGACACGGAGCATCAACTTTGTGAAGGAGAATTGTTACGAAAGAAGCTCCATAACACCATCCTTGTAAGTAAAGGATAAAATCCCCTGTCTATATTTAATTCTTTTGATCTTAACAAAGTTTTTCCAAATTCATCTCTTTCTTCTATTCTTAATCTCCGACCTTATCTCCATCAGAATATTTAGTTATTGGCTTTCTTTATGTTCGCTGAGCAAAGCTTTTATTTCAGGAACTCAAAGGAAATATACGTGTGTTCTGCCGAGTGCGCCCCTTGCTACCAGATGATGGACGCCAAGAGGCCAGTGTTATTGCCTATCCTACATCAACTGAATCTCTTGGGAGAGGCATTGATGTGGTCCAAACTGGTATATTCAGAGATTCACCTTATTTAACTTTGCTCAGTTAGATAATATGCTTACATTAATTCATTTTCTGTGCCTTGTGCTTTATATGGGGTTCTTAGGTAACAAGCATCCTTTCACCTTCGACAAGGTCTTCGACCACGGGGCTTCTCAGGAGGAAGTATTCTTTGAAATATCTCAACTTGTACAGAGCGCATTAGATGGCTACAAGGTTCAGTATCTTCCTTGTTTTGACATTCTAGTTAGATACAAGTATTTGAACCGTTGTTATTGTTCATACGTAGTTGTAGCAGATTTTATTTAAAACTCTTGTTTATGTTAAGCAGACAACATTTTGACTGATTCCTTTGTCATTGCACCTTTCTCATATCTTTGTGGACAGGTGTGTATTTTTGCATACGGTCAGACAGGTTCTGGCAAAACCTACACCATGATGGGCAGGCCAGACAAGCCAGAACAGAAGGGACTGATCCCTAGATCACTTGAACAAATATTCAGAACTAGCCAGTCTCTTAGTACCCAAGGTTGGAAATACAAGATGCAGGTACATATTTCTCTTACAATATTCTAAAGGTTTGTTGAATGCTTTCCTTGGTAGCATTTTAAAATTTATTTTTACTTGTAGGTCTCAATGTTGGAGATCTATAATGAGTCCATCAGAGACTTGCTTGTGACAAACCGAACAATTGCTATAGAGTCTGTGCGAGGAGACAGTAGTAGCACTTCTGGAAGACAGTATACAATTACACATGATGCTAATGGAAACACGCATGTTAGTGACCTGACAATAGTAGATGTATGTAGCATCGGACAGATTTCTTCACTATTGCAGCAGGCCGCTCAGAGCAGGTTTGTCTTGAGTTTTGGGAATTTCTGTTTGTTTATTCATATCCTACATACAGTTGTATTAGTAGATGTACTACTTTCTCTTTGGTTAAGTTGATTGCTAGGCATATCTAAAAGTGTAAAATGGCATGGCTTTTGACTTTTGAGAATATTGTTACACTGTATTTGTTCTGGTATAACAATTTACAAAGCTAAAGGATAATGAACTCTTATGTTGCAGGTCCGTTGGTAAGACTCAAATGAACGAGCAGTCATCAAGGAGTCATTTCGTGTTTACTCTTCGGATTTCTGGTGTGAATGAGGTTAACTTCTTTGCCTTTGGGGTTATTATTTTGTGTTGTAAATTTTATTTCTCACTTTTGAAACTTTCTCCTATTTCAGAGCACTGAACAGCAGGTACAAGGAGTTCTTAACCTAATTGATCTTGCTGGAAGTGAGCGACTCTCAAAGAGCGGTGCAACCGGAGAGCGGTTAAAGGAGACGCAGGTTTTTGTCTTTAAAAATACAGTCTTCTAAGATATTCCCATTGAGTTTTTGAACTTACCCTCCTCTAATCTTCTAATCTTTGTTCTTTCCTTCACCCACCAGGCTATAAACAAAAGCTTGTCTGCTTTGAGTGATGTAATATTTGCATTGGCTAAGAAAGAGGATCATGTTCCTTTCAGAAACTCAAAGTTGACATATTTGCTCCAGGTTTGATTACAATTTGACTTCTGAATGATTATGCATATAATCTGTCTATCTAGATTATTTCTAACAAAATGGGTAATCGTTTTTGAGTACAGCCGTGTTTAGGAGGAGACTCAAAAACCTTAATGTTTGTGAATATATCACCTGATCCATCTTCTACTGGAGAGTCCCTTTGCTCTCTTCGGTTTGCTGCTAGAGTGAATGCTTGTGAGATTGGAATACCTCGTAGACAAACTTCTGCAAAACTCCTTGACTCTCGCCTGAGCTACGGTTAAACACTAGTGGTTGGAGTTTCTATCTCATATGTATAACAACGGCAATTGTTTTAGAGGTTTGTAATTTCTGATTGTGGTTTTGACTTAGATTTTTTCTGTACCAAGCTCATAAGAATCGGGAACTTTAGTGTGCACTTAATTTGATTGTGTAAGCTACTTGCTATCTTGGCAATGTCGTGTGAGGAAATTTCAACTACTGTGTTATGTAATTGTCTTATAAGATATAACTAAATAAGTTCTTGCTCTGTTTAACATAGTTTCAACACAACAGTATTGTTCTAAACTCTATATTTACAAACAGTAAGTAAGTATACAAAAGAAGTCAACGAGTATAAACAATAGTGATGGAAGAATCATCAACAGACTTGCTTGTTGCTGACTGATCAGATGCAGAAGCTCCTGAACGTTGATCTTTAGAGTCTCTCATGTTTTGAAGAAGAAACCCTGATCGCTTTGGAATTGGTAAAGTAACAGTGAAGCTGTTCATCATCACAAGTATGTTATCCATTGAAGGTCTCTCTGAACAATCATCTTGAACACATAATAGAGCAATGTGAATGCATCTGATCACTTCATTTGTCTGAAAATTCCCTCTCATTGCTTCATCCACTAGCTCCAATGGTGATTTCTCCACCCATAGCTTCCACACCTGCAGATTTTTCCCATCCTTTAGAATGTTTTGGAAAACATAACTTTGAAAAAAGATTCTTGATTGGTTATAAAATATACTCACATAGGTCACTAAATCTCCAAGACCATCTTCTGCATAAAAGCTACTGTTCTTTTTGCCGGTTATGAGTTCAAGAACCAAGACTCCGAAGCTATAAACATCCGATTTCACCGAGTATTGCCCGTGGATTGCATACTCAGGAGACATATAACCGCTAAAGAGAAAACTTGCTTAAGCAAAATGGGGAATCGAATAACTAATTGAAGTGTCAATATCATAAGAGGAAGAAACAACTTACTATGTACCAACGATTCTTTGAGTATTGGCTTGAGTTTGATCAACACCAATGATCCTCGCCGTACCAAAATCTGAGATCTTTGGATTCATGTCTCCATCTAAGAGTAGGTCACGGTGAATGATCATAAGCCGAGAATCTCGATGTAAGTAAACTATTCCTCGAGCTATTCCTTCAATGATCTTGTACCTTCTTTGCCAATCCAAGAGTCCTCTCTTCTCATTATCTACAAACAAACAAACAAAAGTCTAGTTAATCCGAAAACTGATATTTCCTTAAGAGGAATGAGTGATGTGATTTGTTATACCAAAAAGGAAATAGTCGAGGCTTTTGTTAGGAACAAACTCATAAACAAGTATTTTCTCTTCTCCATCTAAGCAGTATCCCAAGAGCTTAGCAAGATTCCTATGTTGTAGCTTCGCGACCACGTCAACTTCGTTCTTGAATTCTTCAGCTCCTTGTGTCGATCCTCGAGATAGTCTCTTTATCGCTACTGTTTCACCGGTTATAAGCTGACCCTGAAATGGTTTTACAGCATTAATCTTTTTTTTTTTTTTTTTTTTGTTCTTTTAATTTAAACTATGATTACAAGAATTATATAGTTACCTTGTAAACCTCACCAAAGCCACCGTGACCAAGCTTGTTACTTTCTGAAAACTTATTAGTAGCTGCGTCAATTGCGCTAAACTGAAACTGCATTGTTTCTGTTGATGTAATATTATCTCCATCTACATTACAAAAGATGTGAATTCTCAAGATAGTTTCAAGGAATCAATCAAAGCAAATGACAAGATTCGCTCAATCCTTTTTGGTTTACCTAATTCCTCTGTTTCAGCACTTAGCTTTCTCCTTCTTCTTATCAGTAAACAACACGCAACACCGAGAAGTAACACGCAGACAGAAACCGGTACAGCAGCCGCGGTTACTATCACCTTTGAGCTCTTGTCTTTCCCTAAACACAATTTCAAAAACATAACAACAAGAAAAATATGTTTCAGATTTGTGTTCTGCTACTTAGCTTATCAATGATTATACCTTTTGAAACGTAGATCAAGTGACAATCACTAACGATCAGTTTCTCATTCTTCTTGAGAATGATGCCATTAATGTATGCCAGGACACCAGCTGGGTGGTTGATAATGGAGCTACTACTCATGCTACATCCCAACGGGATTTGTATTCTACCTATACTTCGGGTAGTTATGGTTATGTTATGATGGGGAATGATGGTTTGGCTCAGGTTGTTGGCATTGGTGATATTTGCTTAGAGACTAGTCTTGGGACTAGACTTGTGCTTAAGGATGTTAACCATGTCCCAAATCTAAGGATGAATTTGATATCTACGGGAAGACTTGATGATGAAGGTTTCTACAGTTTACACGGTGGTGGTAAATGGAAGCTTTCACGTGGTTCTATGGTTGTGGCTCGAGGTGAGAAGATTTCATCTTTCTATTTGATGCAGGCTAAGGTCTCCAAAGATAGTGTTAATGCTTTGGAGGATGATGCCATGGAGTTGTGGCATAAGAGACTCGGTCACATAAGTGAGAAAGGATTGTTTGTGTTGTCTAAGAAGGAGATTATTCCAACTATCTCCAGTTCGCACTTGAAGAAGTGTGCGCATTGTTTGCGGGTGATATATCATGGTTTTTAGGTGTTTTAGCCATGATATAAGTCTTATCTATAGAGTCTTTTTGGTATTTTTAGAGTCTTTTGAGTCTTTTATAGGATTTAGCATGGATGGGAGCTTAATGGAGCTAAATTGGAGGATTTGGAGCATAATCAAGCATTGAGGCTGAGTTACAAAGTTGGGAGACGAAATTCAGATTGTGCATCGATCGACACACTGATATGCATCGATCGATGCTAGGCCAAAGTCAAAATTGGAAGTTTTCCCACAAGTTTTGAAGATTTACAAAATCTGCCCCAAAGTCTTCCATATTTGCATCATTAGTCCCTGGCCGTGTTTAGGAATATAAATAGGATTTTTATGGTCATTGTTTAGACAAAAGCTTTATTTTTCCCTGCAACTTTTGAGAGCAAAACCCTGAGAGATTTTTAGAGAGCTTTTGGAGAGAAGAATCAAGACTCCTTCAGAGAAGATTCAGAACTCCTTTACTTTTTCTTTAATCTCTTTCTTAATGCAATTTATTCAGAAGATGTTTTGTGTTTCATTGATTATGTCTGAGTAGATCTGCTAGTTAGGTTTAGGGTTTCTCATTAGGGATTTCATGGTTTATTAGATCTGTTATTATTTAGGATTCATTATCTTTCTTGTTCTTCACCATAGGTTGTTCTTAATGCTAGATCTTTGATTAGTCATCTGGATTTAGATCTTAGGATTATTGATTGATATGAGAATATAATTGATTTTCCTGATAAAAACCTTTGGTGAGCAAAATTACTTTTTGCAAAGAGATTTGAATTAGTGATTTTGTGAACTTATCTAAACCTGATTTTATTGCTGGTTTTTAACTTGAATTTTGCAAAGAGATTTGGATTTTCTGGTTTTAAACTTAGATAATATTTGCAGTGAGAACTGATTTATTTTATAATTGTGTTTAGAGTTCAAGAACGGTGTTTAATTGTTGAATCCTGCTAGTTTAATTAATTGATCTGATTTTCCATGATTTCCTGAGAATTTCCCTAGGCCTAGCGTTTATTCCTTCTGAATTTTACATCTCTTTTATTTTCTGTTTTATCTTGCAATTTAATTAAAATATTTCTGTTTAGCATAATTAAAAGATTATTAAATATATTGTGTGAATCTAGAGTTCTTGTGGATTCGATCCCTAAATACTACATTGACCTCTTAATTTGAGAGAGTAGCTCTAGGGTAAATTTGAGCATATCAAATTTTGGCGCCGTTGCCGGGGACTCTTTTGATTCACCATTAGATTAAAGTCTTTGATTTTGTCTAGATTTTTATTTTTCTGTTTTACTCACACGCTTTTGTTTCTTTTCTCTTGTGTGTTTCAGGTACATGCCTAAGCCTAGCACCAGGAAAAATCCTACTGGTCCGGTTATTAAGCTTACAAACCAAGAGTTAGGACAACTAGAGCGTGATAACACAAAAGCAGCCAAATCAGCGAAGATGGCCAATATAATCATATTGAGACCTGATGAGGCTGGGGTTTTAAAGGATCAAGAGGGTAATGTGTACAACGAGCAAGGCCAGAAACTAGATGCAGAAGGACGGGTTATTCAGGAAGAACTCGTCGTGGCCGATGGGAATGCACATGGCGTCGAGCGACGCAACGATGGCATCGATCGACGCAACCAGGACGGCATCGATCGATGCAATGCTGGCATCGATCGATGCAATGCCAGAGCTGATGCGGAGAACCTTCAGCCACGACGGGAAAACAATGGAGAGCTTGTCAAGACTCTTGCGGACTTCAACAGACCAGACTTATTTTATGAGAATCGCTCCGCAATTGTCCCTCCTCCATTCCCAAGGAATGACTTTGAGCTGAAGCCTGCCTACTTTGCTCTTGTTGGACAAAAGCCATTCCAGAATCTGCCAAATGAGAAGCCTCTAGATCACATAGAGCATTTTGAGGACATTGTCACTAGCATCAAGGCTAATGGAGTCACAGAAGACTACCTCTACTGCAAGCTTTTCCCCTACTCTCTAGCTGGGGAAGCTTCTCATTGGCTAAGGCAGCTGAAACCAGGATCTCTGACAACCTGGCATGACATCAAGGTGGCATTCTTGAATTACTTCTATGATGATGCCATGTCGGATGAGCTGAGGATCAAACTCTCCACCTTTAGACAAGGGCCAACTGAATCTTATAAAGCTGCTTGGGTAAGATTCAAAGCATACCAGAGGACTGTCCACATCATGGGTTTTCAGAGGTGCAATTGATCAGTATCTTCTTTAGCGGGATTGACTGGAGGTATCAGATGGCTTTGGATGCTGCTAGTGATGGGAACTTCAAGACAAGGTACCCAGATGATGCTGAGAAGTTGATAGAAAGGCTAGCATCAAGCAACAGTACCAAGAATGCAGACTTAGAGCGGAGAAGGGCACGTGAAGGGCATGATTCAAATCAGTTTGCTGCAGTGAATGCTAAGTTGGATACAGTGCACAATCTTCTTGTGGGAAAGAAGTCTGTCCATTTTGCTGAAAATGTTGAGATTTTTGAGCCACAACCAGAGAATACAGAAGCAGATGTCAACTATGTGTATGGAGCTGGCTATCAAAATCAGAGATTTGGTCAGAAGAATTCCTTCACAGGAAATCCAAGCAACAACTTCAATAGGAGCTATGGATCTTCTTCTTATCAACCCCTCCCTCCACCAAGTTCAGAGAGCAAGATGGAATCAATGCTTGGACAGATTTTGGAAGGTCAACAGAAGTTAACAGTAGACTTCAATGGAAAGATTGATTCTGTTTACACTGAGCTGACTGGGAAATTTGAAGCTCTAAACACTCATGTCAAGAAGCTAGAGAATCAAGTGATTCAGACTGCTGGGTCTGTTAAAAGACAAGAGGAACTTCTTTCTAGAAGAACAGAGATGGATCCAAGGCATGCTTGCAATGCGATTTTGGTGAAGGAGGGAGACGAAGATCCGTCAGTTGATCCAGCATCGATCGATGCAGCTGCTAAGCATCGATCGACGCAACCCTCAGTGGTCGTAGAAAGGTTGACTTTGCGAGACAGCATCGACCGATGCAACTCTAGCATCGACCGATGCAATGTCGAGAACGAGACGGAAGTTACGAAAGCTCCGATTCCAGTTGCTGAAAGAGTGTACAGGCCTAAGGTTCCTTTTCCTAAGCCTAGGAGGTCTAAGCAGGAGATTGAAGAAGCTAGATGCAAAGCTATGATGGATAAGGTGATGATAGAAATGCCTTTGATTGATGCTGTCAAGTTTTCTCCTAGTATTAAGAGATATGTGAAGAGGATGGTCACCAATGGTTTGAGTCCTGAGGAAGGAGCACTGTTTACAAAGGATGTCAGCTCAATTCTGTTGAACCAGCCTCCACAGAGGAAGAAGGATAAGAAGCAGGAGGTGGTTGTCTCTAAAGAAGTAAGTGCAGTGATTCAGAGTAGGATTGCAGAGAAGTTACCAGATCCTGGAAGTTTTGTGTTGGATTGCTCTATCTACACAGGAATGTTTCCTCATTCACTCTGTGATCTTGGTTCTAGTATTAACCTGATGCCACATTCTGTTGCTGTGAGACTTGGGATGACGGATTTTAAGCCAACTAAGATCTCTCTTATCTTAGCTGATCGATCTAGAAGGATTCCTGAAGGTGTCTTAGAAGATGTTCCAATCAGGATTGGAGATTGCATGATTCCCACTGACTTTGTGGTGTTGAAATATGACCAAGAGCCTAATGATCCTCTCATCTTAGGACGTTCTTTCTTGGCTACAGCTGGTGCAATCATTGATGTGAAGAAGGGACACATAGCTCTGAATGTAGAAGATTTGGTCATGAACTTTGAGATGGACAAGCTGAGAAGGGTTCCAACTATTGATGGTCAGACATTTTCTGTGGAGGTTGTTTCTGATGACAATCTGATCATAGAGCTTCATGAAGACATTACTGCTGGGTATGTCAAAGAGTTGGAGACTGTTGAGAAAGTGAGTAAGCAAGCTGCTAAGCTTGAAGATTGGAGTGGAGATCATCTAATCAGTACTAGACATCATGATGAGGTTCTGATGCATGACAAGCCGCTGGTAGATGACGTTTTTGTGATGGAAACACGGATTGCTGAGAAGAGTTGCAGAATCGTTGAAGAAACACGAGATCAGAGACTTGCATCGATCGATGCAGCTGTTGCATCGATCGACACTCCTTCCAGAGACGGCTCGGACTTGTCCAAAACTGAAGATTCTCGCGTTGGATCCTTAGCTGCAAGTGCTAGACCAGTTGTAAAGCTGAAATCTCATCATTCCACAGTCTAGAACCCACAGGTAAGGCCAAGGTATGCATCTCCTTCTCCCAAACCTTCTCCTATCATCAATAAGAATTTGAAAGGAACAAAAACTGTTGTGCAGTTAACCAAGCCGCGAGATTATCGCAGTGTGCTTGTTTCTTCTGTTGATGATTTTGCAGGACTTAAAAGAAAGCCACCCATACCTAAATCTCGCCCTGGTCCTGTTCCTCATGTCCCTTGTAGTCCTCATTCATCTGCTGCCTACACACCCCCTTGGATGAAGAGGACATCCTCTCAGAAGCATTCACTGCCCTGTTCTGATCCACCGGATGCCTGAGATCCGACACAGTCAAGCTAATGACTGAAAACAAGCGCTTAGTGGGAGGCAACCCACTGGTAGGTTTTTTCTTTTTCATTTGATTTTCATTTATTTTTATTTTTATTTTTATTTTTATTCGCCAAACTCTTACTTGATAGCACTGGGGACAGTGTTGTTTAAGTCTGGGGGAGGCAGTTACTAACTACGTTTTTGTTTTTGAAAAAAAAAAAAAAAAAAATTGTTTTATTGAGTCAAAATTTTGTTGGGAACTATGATTTTTCTTTTTAGTGTACTGCCTTGGTTGATTAATGCTGCAGATTGAATCCACAAATCCGACTAATGAAAAATCCAATGGCTGACCAGTGAACCAGAAACATCCAAATTTCCAACAGAATCCATAAAAGCTTGAGGTAATTTCTGGACTTTTCTTTTTAACTCATCAAGGAGATTGATATTCATAGAGCTTGACTCCTTGTTCATACCTGACAAGTAAGATTTTAGAAAAGAAAAAAATTGGTACTCCTCTCCCTTATTTAAGTTTAAAATATTTTTCCTGAGAGCTTTGTTAAAAAAAAAAAAGAAGAATAAAAGATGAGATGATTTTGATCAGTTTAGAGAGGTAGGTAAATTACCTGTGACCTCATTATTCTACTCTTAAGTCAAATGATCACACAAAGCTTGGAAGCGAGGGGTAGGTAAATTACCGATGACCCCATTATTCGCCTACAACTTTGAGAGAAAAGAAAAAAAAAAAACAAAGCAAAGCTCTAAGGAATAATAAAAAGAATAAGTCTGGGGGAGAGAAAGAGTACCACATAAGGTAAAAGATAAGTCTTGCTTGTTATGGTATTGTACGGGAATGAGTCTAGAAGGTTCTTGATATTGATCAAATTGATGAGACTCACCGATGAAAGCTTAATGGAGGCAGTGGTGGAATTTGGTTTGAATTTGGGATGCTATGAAAGTCAAAGGAGAAGTACATGGTGGTTCTATTTGGATTTATCTGCTAAGCATGTGGATTAAGGTTTGGATGATCGTTGGCATTGCTTTAAAAAGAAAATGAGTTCCTGTGTTTTCAAACCTCTTTCACAGATGAAGTTTATGTTTTGCTTGAGGGCAAGCAAAGGCTAAGTCTGGGGGAGTTGATATATCATGGTTTTTAGGTGTTTTAGCCATGATATAAGTCTTATCTATAGAGTCTTTTTGGTATTTTTTAGAGTCTTTTGAGTCTTTTATAGGATTTAGCATGGATGGGAGCTTAATGGAGCTAAATTGGAGGATTTGGAGCATAATCAAGCATTGAGGCTGAGTTACAAAGTTGGGAGACGAAATTCAGATTGTGCATCGATCGACACACTGATATGCATCGATCGATGCTAGGCCAAAGTCAAAATTGGAAGTTTTCCCACAAGTTTTGAAGATTTACAAAATCTGCCCCAAAGTCTTCCATATTTGCATCATTAGTCCCTGGCCGTGTTTAGGAATATAAATAGGATTTTTATGGTCATTCTTTAGACAAAAGCTTTATTTTTCCCTGCAACTTTTGAGAGCAAAACCCTGAGAGATTTTTAGAGAGCTTTTGGAGAGAAGAATCAAGACTCCTTCAGAGAAGATTCAGAACTCCTTTACTTCTTCTTTAATCTCTTTCTTAATGCAATTTATTCAGAAGATGTTTTGTGTTTCATTGATTATGTCTGAGTAGATCTGCTAGTTAGGTTTAGGGTTTCTCATTAGGGATTTCATGGTTTATTAGATCTGTTATTATTTAGGATTCATTATCTTTCTTGTTCTTCACCATAGGTTGTTCTTAATGCTAGATCTTTGATTAGTCATCTGGATTTAGATCTTAGGATTATTGATTGATATGAGAATATAATTGATTTTCCTGATAAAAACCTTTGGTGAGCAAAATTACTTTTTGCAAAGAGATTTGAATTAGTGATTTTGTGAACTTATCTAAACCTGATTTTATTGCTGGTTTTTAACTTGAATTTTGCAAAGAGATTTGGATTTTCTGGTTTTAAACTTAGATAATATTTGCAGTGAGAACTGATTTATTTTATAATTGTGTTTAGAGTTCAAGAACGGTGTTTAATTGTTGAATCCTGCTAGTTTAATTAATTGATCTGATTTTCCATGATTTCCTGAGAATTTCCCTAGGCCTAGCGTTTATTCCTTCTGAATTTTACATCTCTTTTATTTTCTGTTTTATCTTGCAATTTAATTAAAATATTTCTGTTTAGCATAATTAAAAGATTATTAAATATATTGTGTGAATCTAGAGTTCTTGTGGATTCGATCCCTAAATACTACATTGACCTCTTAATTTGAGAGAGTAGCTCTAGGGTAAATTTGAGCATATCAAATTTTGGCGCCGTTGCGGGGACTCTTTTGATTCACCATTAGATTAAAGTCTTTGATTTTGTCTAGATTTTTATTTTTCTGTTTTACTCACACGCTTTTGTTTCTTTTCTCTTGTGTGTTTCAGGTACATGCCTAAGCCTAGCACCAGGAAAAATCCTACTGGTCCGGTTATTAAGCTTACAAACCAAGAGTTAGGACAACTAGAGCGTGATAACACAAAAGCAGCCAAATCAGCGAAGATGGCCAATATAATCATATTGAGACCTGATGAGGCTGGGGTTTTAAAGGATCAAGAGGGTAATGTGTACAACGAGCAAGGCCAGAAACTAGATGCAGAAGGACGGGTTATTCAGGAAGAACTCGTCGTGGCCGATGGGAATGCACATGGCGTCGAGCGACGCAACGATGGCATCGATCGACGCAACCAGGACGGCATCGATCGATGCAATGCTGGCATCGATCGATGCAATGCCAGAGCTGATGCAGAGAACCTTCAGCCACGACGGGACAACAATGGAGAGCTTGTCAAGACTCTTGCGGACTTCAACAGACCAGACTTATTTTATGAGAATCGCTCCGCAATTGTCCCTCCTCCATTCCCAAGGAATGACTTTGAGCTGAAGCCTGCCTACTTTGCTCTTGTTGGACAAAAGCCATTCCAGAATCTGCCAAATGAGAAGCCTCTAGATCACATAGAGCATTTTGAGGACATTGTCACTAGCATCAAGGCTAATGGAGTCACAGAAGACTACCTCTACTGCAAGCTTTTCCCCTACTCTCTAGCTGGGGAAGCTTCTCATTGGCTAAGGCAGCTGAAACCAGGATCTCTGACAACCTGGCATGACATCAAGGTGGCATTCTTGAATTACTTCTATGATGATGCCATGTCGGATGAGCTGAGGATCAAACTCTCCACCTTTAGACAAGGGCCAACTGAATCTTATAAAGCTGCTTGGGTAAGATTCAAAGCATACCAGAGGGACTGTCCACATCATGGGTTTTCAGAGGTGCAATTGATCAGTATCTTCTTTAGCGGGATTGACTGGAGGTATCAGATGGCTTTGGATGCTGCTAGTGATGGGAACTTCAAGACAAGGTACCCAGATGATGCTGAGAAGTTGATAGAAAGGCTAGCATCAAGCAACAGTACCAAGAATGCAGACTTAGAGCGGAGAAGGGCACGTGAAGGGCATGATTCAAATCAGTTTGCTGCAGTGAATGCTAAGTTGGATACAGTGCACAATCTTCTTGTGGGAAAGAAGTCTGTCCATTTTGCTGAAAATGTTGAGATTTTGAGCCACAACCAGAGAATACAGAAGCAGATGTCAACTATGTGTATGGAGCTGGCTATCAAAATCAGAGATTTGGTCAGAAGAATTCCTTCACAGGAAATCCAAGCAACAACTTCAATAGGAGCTATGGATCTTCTTCTTATCAACCCCTCCACCCAGTTCAGAGAGCAAGATGGAATCAATGCTTGGACAGATTTTGGAAGGTCAACAGAAGTTAACAGTAGACTTCAATGGAAAGATTGATTCTGTTTACACTGAGCTGACTGGGAAATTTGAAGCTCTAAACACTCATGTCAAGAAGCTAGAGAATCAAGTGATTCAGACTGCTGGGTCTGTTAAAAGACAAGAGGAACTTCTTTCTAGAAGAACAGAGATGGATCCAAGGCATGCTTGCAATGCGATTTTGGTGAAGGAGGGACGAAGATCCGTCAGTTGATCCAGCATCGATCGATGCAGCTGCAAGCATCGATCGACGCAACCCTCAGTGGTCGTAGAAAGGTTGACTTTGCGAGACAGCATCGACCGATGCAACTCTAGCATCGACCGATGCAATGTCGAAACGAGACGGAGTTACGAAAGCTCCGATTCCAGTTGCTGAAAGAGTGTACAGGCCTAAGGTTCCTTTTCCTAAGCCTAGGAGGTCTAAGCAGGAGATTGAAGAAGCTAGATGCAAAGCTATGATGGATAAGGTGATGATAGAAATGCCTTTGATTGATGCTGTCAAGTTTTCTCCTAGTATTAAGAGATATGTGAAGAGGATGGTCACCAATGGTTTGAGTCCGGAGGAAGGAGCACTGCTTACAAAGGATGTCAGCTCAATTTTGTTGAACCAGCCTCCAAAGAGCAAGAAGGATAAGAAGCAGGAGGTGGTTGTCTCTAAAGAAGTAAGTGCAGTGATTCAGAGTAGGATTGCAGAGAAGTTACCAGATCCTGGAAGTTTTGTGTTGGATTGCTCTATCTACACAGGAATGTTTCCTCATTCACTCTGTGATCTTGGTTCTAGTATTAACCTGATGCCACATTCTGTTGCTGTGAGACTTGGGATGACAGATTTCAAGCCAACTAAGATCTCTCTTATCTTAGCTGATCGATCCAGGAGAATTCCTGAAGTTGTCTTAGAGGATATTCCAATCAAGATTGGAGATTGCATGATTCCCACTGACTTTGTGGTGTTGAAATATGACCAAGAGCCTAATGATCCTCTCATCTTAGGACGCTCTTTCTTGGCTACAGCTGGTGCAATCATTGATGTGAAGAAGGGACACATAGCTCTGAATGTAGAAGATTTGGTCATGAACTTTGAGATGGACAAGCTGAGAAGGGTTCCAACTATTGATGGTCAGACATTTTCTGTGGAGGTTGTTTCTGATGACAATCTGATCATAGAGCTTCATGAAGACATTACTGCTGGGTATGTCAAAGAGTTGGAGACTGTTGAGAAAGTGAGTAAGCAAGCTGCTAAGCTTGAAGATTGGAGTGGAGATCATCTAATCAGTACTAGAGATCATGATGAGGTTCTGATGCATGACAAGCCGCTGGTAGATGACATTTTTGTGATGGAAACACGGATTGCTGAGAAGAGTTGCAGAATCGTTGAAGAAACACGAGATCAGACCAAGCATCGATCGATGCAGCTGTTGCATCGATCGACACACCTTCCAGAGTCAGCTCAGACTTGTCCAAAATCGAAGATTCTCGTGTTGGATCCTTCACTGCAAGTCCTAGACCAGTTGTAAAGCTGAAATCTCACCATTCCACAGTCCAGAACCCACAGGTAAGGCCAAGGTATGCATCTCCTTCTCCCAAACCTTCTCCTATCATCAATAAGAATTTCAAAGGTACAAAAACTGTTGTCCAGTTAACCAAGCCACGAGATTATCGTAGAGCGCTTGTTTCTTCTGTTGATGATTTTGCAGGACTTAAAAGAAAGCCACCCATACCTCAGTCCCGCCCTGGTCCTGTTCCTCATGTCCCTTGTAGACCTCATTCATCTGCTGCCTACACACCACCTTGGAGGAAGAGGACATCCTCTCAGAAGCATTCACTGCCATGTTCCGAGCCACCGGATGCCTGAGATCCGACACAGTCAAGCTAATGACTGAAAACAAGCGCTTAGTGGGAGGCAACCCACTGGTAGGTTTTTCTTTTTCATTTTTCTTTTGATTTTCATTTATTTTTATTTTATTCGCCAATCTCTTACTTGATAACACTGGGGACAGTGTTGTTTAAGTCTGGGGGAGGCAGTTACTAACTACGTTTTTCTTTTTGAGAGTCAAAAAAAAAAAAAAAAATTGTTTTATTGAGTCAAAATTTTGTTGGGAACTATGATTTTTCTTTTTAGTGTACTGCCTTGGTTGATTAATGCTGCAGATTGAATCCACAAATCCGACTAATGAAAAATCCAATGGCTGACCAGTGAACCAGAAACATCCAAATTTCCAACAGAATCCATAAAAGCTTGAGGTAATTTCTGGACTTTTCTTTTTAACTCATCAAGGAGATTGATATTCATAGAGCTTGACTCCTTGTTCATACCTGACAAGTAAGATTTTAGAAAAGAAAAGAATTGGTACTCCTCTCCCTTATTTAAGTTTAAAATATTTTTCCTGAGAGCTTTGTTAAAAAAAAAAGAAGAATAAAAGATGAGATGATTTTGATCAGTTTAGAGAGGTAGGTAAATTACCTGTGACCTCATTATTCTACTCTTAAGTCAAATGATCACACAAAGCTTGGAAGCGAGGGGTAGGTAAATTACCGATGACCCCATTATTCGTCTACAACTTTGAGAAAAAAAGAAAGAAAACAAAGCAAAGCTCTAAGGAATAATAAAAAGAATAAGTCTGGGGGAGAGAAAGAGTACCACATGTGGTAAAAGATAAGTCTTGCTTGTTATGGTATTGTACGGGAATGAGTCTAGAAGGTTCTTGATATTGATCAAATTGATGAGACCCACCAATGAAGGCTTAATGGAGGAAGTGGTGGAATTTGGTTTGAATTTGGGATGCTATGAAAGTCAACGGAGAAGTACATGGTGGTTCGATTTGGATTTATCTGCTAAGCATGTGGATTAAGGTTTGGATGATCGTTGGCATTGCTTTAAAAAGAAAATGAGTTCCTGTGTTTTCAAACCTCTTTCACAGATGAAGTTTATGTTTTGCTTGAGGGCAAGCAAAGGCTAAGTCAGGGGGAGTTGATATATTATGGTTTTTAGGTGTTTTTAGCCATGATATAAGTCTTAATTATAGAGTATTTTTGGTGTTTTTAGAGTCTTTTGAGTCTTTTATAGGATTTAACATGGATGGGAGCTTAATGGAGCTAAATTGGAGGATTTGGAGCATAATCAAGCATTGAGGCAGTTGGGAGACGAATTTAGAAGAGTGCATCGATCGACACAGTATGTGCATCGATCGATGCTAGGCCAAAGTCAAAATTGGAAGTTTTCCCACAAGTTTTGAAGATTTACAAAATCTGCCCCAAAGTCTTCCATATTTGCATCATTAGTCCCTGGCCGTGTTTAGGAATATAAATAGGATTTTTATGGTCATTGTTTAGACCAAAGCTTTATTTTTCCCTGCAACTTTTGAGAGCAAAACCCTGAGAGATTTTTAGAGAGCTTTTGGAGAGAAGAATCAAGACTCCTTCAGAGAAGATTCAGAACTCCTTTACTTCTTCTTTAATCTCTTTCTTAATGCAATTTATTCAGAAGATGTTTTGTGTTTCATTGATTATGTCTGAGTAGATCTGCTAGTTAGGTTTAGGGTTTCTCATTAGGGATTTCATGGTTTATTAGATCTGTTATTATTTAGGATTCATTATCTTTCTTGTTCTTCACCATAGGTTGTTCTTAATGCTAGATCTTTGATTAGTCATCTGGATTTAGATCTTAGGATTATTGATTGATATGAGAATATAATTGATTTTCCTGATAAAAACCTTTGGTGAGCAAAATTACTTTTTGCAAAGAGATTTGAATTAGTGATTTTGTGAACTTATCTAAACCTGATTTTATTGCTGGTTTTTAACTTGAATTTTGCAAAGAGATTTGGATTTTCTGGTTTTAAATTTAGATAATATTTGCATTGAGAACTGATTTATTTTATAATTGTGTTTAGAGTTCAAGAACGGTGTTTAATTGTTGAATCCTGCTAGTTTAATTAATTGATCTGATTTTCCATGATTTCCTGAGAATTTCCCTAGGCCTAGCGTTTATTCCTTCTGAATTTTACATCTCTTTTATTTTCTGTTTTATCTTGCAATTTAATTAAAATATTTCTGTTTAGCATAATTAAAAGATTATTAAATATATTGTGTGAATCTAGAGTTCTTGTGGATTCGATCCCTAAATACTACATTGACCTCTTAATTTGAGAGGGTAAATAACACAGAGTCTCTTTCAAGTCTTCTGCGCCTTCTAGAAAACCTGAGGTACTTGATTTGGTGGATTCAGATGTATGTGGTCCAATGAAGACAAAATCTCTTGGTGGGTAGATCATATTTTGTCACTTTCATTGATGATCATTCAAGGAAGTTGTGGGTTTTTACTATGAAGACGAAAGATCGGGTTCTGGGATATTTTAAGAATTTTGTGGCATTAGTTGAGAGACAGACGAGAAAGAAGTTGAAGTGTATCCGCAGTGACAATGGTGGAGAGTATTGGACCATTTGATTCTTATTGGAAAGAACATGGTATTAGGCATCAGTTCACACCACCTAAGACTCCACAGTTGAATGGGCTGGCTGAAGGAATGAACTGGACAATTGAGAGGGTTAGATGTTCACAATCAGGCTTGGCACAAACTTTCTGGGGTGAGGCTTTGAGCTCAGTTGTTCACAGTCAAAGGTTAAGATTGATTTCAAGCCCAAGAGTAGCACTTCTACAAGTCATATCAGGTGTTTCAAATGCCAAGGAATGGGGCACTATTATAGAGACTGTCCTAACAAGAAGATGTTTCTTCTACAAGAAGGAGGAGAGATTGTGCCTGTAGATAGTTCAGAGTGAACCAGAGTCAGAATCCGGTGAAGAAGGTGAACCAGCAGTAATGGGAGAGATGTTGGTAGCACGCAGAGCTTTAAGTGTTCAGATTCACCCAGATGATAGAGGACAGCGTGAGAACCTATTTCACACACGGTGTATGGTTCAAGACAAGGTCTGCACCTTGATCATAGATGGTGGTAGCTGTACTAACGCAGCTAGTGAAGAGATGGTACAGAAGCTTAATCTCAAGACTACTTCACATCCAAGGCCTTATCAGCTACAATGGTTGAACAACAAGGGTGCTTTGACAGTCACGCAGCAAGTGATGGTGAAACTAGCGATTGGGAAGTATGAGGATGAGCTGCTTTGTGATGTCATTCCAATGAAGTCATGTCATATCCTTTGGGAAGACCATGGCAGTTCGACAGAAGAGTGTTTCAAGATGGTTACACCAACAAGCAGTCATTTGAGTTCAAAGACAAGGTCACTCTTCTACCACTTACACCCAGCGAAATTTACAAGGACCAGCTTCACATGAACCGCAAGGATACAGAGAAAGTGTCTCACAGCCTGTACATCAATCACAGCGAGTTCAACAAGCTATTTGAGCCAGAGATGACCACATTTAAGTTTGAGTATAAAGAGACACTCACCAGCACTAAGCCAGCAGAAGAGCTTCCACGCGAGATCATAGAGGTTATAGAGGCACAGGATGAGTTTCCAGAAAAGATATCTCCAGGTTTGCAGCCACATGGGATAAAGCATCAGGTCGAATTGGTATCAGGTTCAGCTCTATCGAACAGACCCGCTTACAGCACCAATCCAGTAGAAACTAAAGAGCTTCAGAAGCAGGAAGAAGAGCTGATGAGTAAGGTACACATTAAAGAGAACCTCAGTCCAGTGCAGGTAAGGATAATGTAGTCACAGATGCATTATCCAGTAGGTACCACTCATTTCTACTTTATCTTCTAAGCTAGTAGGACTTTATGAGACTGACCTTGATTTTGCTGAGAGCTATGGCAAATGCCATAAGTTTGCTTTTGAAAACTACTATAGGTAGGATGGGTATCTGTTCTTAAATGATAGATTGTGCATACCAGAGGATCCATGAGAGAGATGCTGATCAGAGAAGCTCACGGAGGTGGACTAGCTGGACATTTCGGAGTGTCAAAGACTCTCTTGGACTGCAAGAACACTTCTATTGGCCTCAAATGCAGAAAGACGTTGAGAAGGTTTGTTCTAGGTGCCATATCTGCAAAATGGCGAAGGGTAAGGTACAGCCTCACGGCTTGTACACCCCTATGAATCCTTCTCAACCTTGGACTTATATTTCTATGCATGTTGTTCTTGGCTTACTCGAACCAGAAATGGTAGAGATTCTGTTTTTGTTGTGGTTGACAGGTTTAGCAAGATGGTTCACTTCATTGCAAGTCACAAGACGGATGATGCTGTTATTGTAGCTAACTTGTTTTTCAGGGAAGACATAAGGAGGATCAATGACAACGCATATCAGACTGATCTTCAAGGTAAGTATACCATATCATCAACAGTCAATGTTTCTGACTTGCTCTCTTATTATGCAGATTCCGATTTGAGGACAAATCCTTTTGAAGAGGGGAGGATGATATGATCGTGCGCAGCAAGCCAGAGGCTGCGAGAGGCTGCGAGCAGCCGGAGGTGGTGGGAAGGATCACTCGTTCAAGAGCTAAGGAGATGGCCAAGGAAGCTCATTCACTCATAGTTGACGGGTCATTCAACCTACCAAGGATCCAAGTCTTCAACATATCCACCCTGAGGAGACTTACCGTAATGAGGACTAGGTAACTTAGGTGTGAAGTTTGTACTCTTTTCCCATAGCTGAGTTTTGTCCCAATGGGTTTCTCAGCATGGTTTTTAATGAGGCAAATGGATCACTACGTCGAGTTATCTAGAAATCATTACCAAAAGGGGAAATAATGTACTTCTGTACTAGTTAAGCCGATCGTACTTCTGTACTAGTTCAGCCGACTTTAAACAACAAGAAGTGCAAAACCAAAACAACAAGACGTTTTAAGGAAATAAGAAAAACAGCAAAATGTCTAGGCGACCTGTAGTAGTACAGAAGTCGGCTGAACTAGTACAGAAGTACGATCGGCTGAACTAGTACAGAAGTACATTATTTCCCCTTTTGGTAATGATTTCAGATAACTCGACGTAGTGATCCATTTGCCTCATTAAAAACCATGCTGAGAAAACCCATTGGGACAAAACTCAGCTATGGGAAAAAAATACAAACTTCACACTAAGTTACCTAGTCCTCATTACCGGGTGAAGTCGTCTTCAGGGTGGATATGTTGAAGACTTGGATCCTTGGTAGGTTGAATGACCCGTCTTATGAGTGAATGAGCTTCCTTGGCCATCTCCTTAGCTGCGGTGATCCTTCCCACCACCTCCGGTTGCTCTGCAGCCTCTGCAGCCTCTGGCTCCTGCTACCACGATCATATCATCCTCCCCTCTTCAAAAGGATTTGTCCTCAAATCGGAATCTGCATAATAAGAGCAAGTCAGAAACATTGACTGTTGATGATATGGTATACTTACAGAAGATCAGTCTGATATGCGTTGTCATTGATCCTCCTTATGCTTCCCTGAAAAACAAGTTAGCTACAATAACAGCATCATCCGTCTTGTGACTTGCAATGAAGTGAACCATCTTGCTAAACCTGTCAACCACAACAAAAACAGAATCACCATTTCTGGTTCGAGGTAAGCCAAGAACAACATGCATAGAAATATAAGTCCAAGGTTGAGAAGGATTCGGTAGAGGAGTGTACAAGCCGTGAGGCTGTACCTTACCATTCGCCCGTTTGCAGATATGGCACCTAGAACAAACCTTCTCAACGTCTTTCTGCATTGAGGGCCAATAGAAGTGTTCGGTCAGTAGTGCTGACACTCAAAATGTCCATTGTCCAGCTTTCCACCGGAGCTTGCGTTAGCATCTTCTCATGGATCCTCTTGGATACAATCAACATTTAAGAACAGATACCCATCCTGCCTATAGTAGTTTTCAAAAACAAACTTATGGCATTTGCCATAGCTCTCAGCAAAATCAAGGTCAGTCTCATAAAGTCCTACTAGCTTAGAAGATAAAGTAGAAATGAGAGTGTACCTACTGGATAATGCATCTGTGACTACATTATCCTTACCTGCACTTGGACTGAGGTTCTCTTTAATGTGCCTTACTCATCAGCTCTTCTTCCTCTTGAGCTCTTTAGTTTCTGGACTGGTGCTGTAAAGCCGATAGAGCTGAACCTGATACCAATCGACCTGATGCTTTATCCCATGTAGTGGCTGCAAACCTGGAGATATCTTTTCTGGAAACTCATCCTTGTATGCCTCTATAACCTCTATGATCTCGCGTGGGCTCTTCTGCTGGCTTAGTGCTGGTGAGTGTCTCTTGCTCAAACTTGAATGTGGTCATCTCTGGAAATAGCTTGTTGAACTCGCTGTGATTGATGTACAGGCTGTGAGACACTTTCTCTATATCATTGGGTCATGTGAAGCTGGTCCTTGTAAATTTCGCTGGGTGTAAGTGGTAGAGTGAGCCTTGTGCTGAACTCAAATGACTGCTTGTTGGTGTAACCATCTTGAAACACTCTTCTGTCGAACTGCCATTTCCTGAGATATGACTTGACTTCATTGGAAACATCACAAAGCAGCTCATCCTCATTTCCCAATCGCTAGTTTCACCATCACTGCTGCGTGACTGTCAAAGCACCTTGTTGTTCAACCATTGTAGCTGATAAGGCCTTGGATGTGAAGTAGTCTTGAGATTAAGCTTCTGTACCATCTCTTCACTAGCTGTGTTAGTACAGCTACCACCATCTATGATCAAGGTGCAGACCTGTCTTGAACCATACACCGTGTGTGAAATAGGTTCTCACGCTGTCCTCATCATCTGGGTGAATCTGAACACTTAAAGCTCTGCGTGCTACCAACATCTCTCCCATTACTGCTGGTTCACCTTCTTACCGTTCTGACTCTGGTTCACTCTCTGAACTATCTGACAGCACATCTCTCCTCCTTCTGTAGAAGAAACATCTTCTTGGACGATCTAGAATAGTGCCCCATTCCTTTCCTTGGCATTTGAAACACGATATGACTTAGGAAGTGCTACTCTTGGGCAAATCAATCTTAACCTCCTGACTGTGACAACTGAGCAAGCCTCACCCCAGAAAGTTTGTGCCAAGCCTGATTGTGAACATCTAACCCTCGACAATTGTCCAGTTCATTCCTTCAGCCAGCCCATTCAACTGTGGAGTCTTAGGTGGTGTGAACTGATGCCTAATACCATGTTCTTTCAATAAGCATCAAATGGTCCACAATACTCTCCACCATTGTCACTCGGATACACTTCAACACTCTCTTCTGTGCCACTCAACTAATGCCACAAAATTCTTAAAATATCCTTCAGTGCTCGTCTTCATAGTAAAAACCCACAACTTCCTTGAATGATCATCAATGAAAGTGACAAAATGATCTACCCACCAAGAGATTTTGTCTTCATTGGACCACATACATCTGAATCCACCAAATCAAGTACCTCAGGTTTTCTAGAAGGCGCAGAAGACTTGAAAGAGACTCTGTGTTATTTACCCCGCAAACAATGCGCACACTTCTTCAAGTGCGAACTGGAGATAGTTGGAATAATCTCCTTCTTAGACAACACAAACAATCCTTTCTCACTTATGTGACCGAGTCTCTTATGCCACAACTCCATGGCATCATCCTCCAAAGCATTAACACTATCTTTGGAGACCTTAGCCTCATCAAATAGAAAGATGAAATCTTCTCACCTCGAGCCACAACCATAGAACCACGTGAAAGCTTCCATTTACCACCACCGTGTAAACTGTAGAAACCTTCATCATCAAGTCTTCCCGTAGATATCAAATTCATCCTTAGATTTGGGACATGGTTAACATCCTTAAGCACAAGTCTAGTCCCAAGACTAGTCTCTAAGCAAATATCACCAATGCCAACAACCTGAGCCAAACCATCATTCCCCATCATAACATAACCATAACTACCCGAAGTATAGGTAGAATACAAATCCCGTTGGGATGTAGCATGAGTAGTAGCTCCATTATCAACCACCCAGCTGGTTCCTGGCATACATTAATGGCATCATTCTCAAGAAGAATGAGAAACTGATCGTTAGTGATTGTCACTTGATCTACTTCTTCTTGCTTACATTGCTGCTTGTTATCTCTTTTCAACTTCCAGCAATCTTTCTCAAGTTTCCTTTCTTGTGACAGTAGTGACACTCCATATTAGCAAATTTATAAGATTTTCTCCTGCTCATGTTCTTATCATTCCTGGGCTCTCTAAATGTATTCCTCCCCTTGACTCAGTAACAACACATCTGAACGCGAGGAACTAGCATTAGACTGTCTTCTAGTTTCCTCATTCAAGACACTGTTCTTCACTACATCCATCGAAATAGCACCATTCGACAGAGTTACAAAGAGACATCCTAAACACCTCCCAAGAATCTCGTAATGTACCAAGAAGCCATAAACCGTGAATCTCATCCTCAAACTTGACTCCCATATCAGAAAGTTTATTAAGCAGCCCTAAAACACATTTAAGTGATCACTCATCGGAGTTCCCTCCTGATACCTCTATGAGTTTGGCACACCACTTTGGCCACCACCGTCCGTACAACCGTACGGACGTCCGTCCTGATCGACAACCTATGGGCTGTCCAAGCCATCTCGTATCTCATGAGCCCAATCCACTAAGGAGAGCTTCCAACGGTCTCCTATCATCGAGATCCTTCTATTATAGCCGTTAGGCAACTTGCAAGTGGGAAGTCAAGGGTTTAGTCACATGTAGGAATAAGGAGATGTCGCTATCTCCCATTAATGTGTACATAGGATCCTAGGGAAGAATATCCTCTTTGTATAGCTCTATATATGGTTTGTAAGTATGTTCTAATTCAAGTAAGAAAGAGTTTATTCTCTTTCTCCAATACTCTCTCCCAATCGCTCTCTCTACTCTCCTTACTCTTTTCACGAACTCACTATCTTTCCCATAATCTCTTAATCACTTCACTTCAAATCTTACATGGTATCAGAGCAGATTTGATTCTGTTCTTGACTCATTCTCCATCCTACTCTTCCGCATTCACTCTCTTGTTCTCAAATCTCTTTGTTCTTAAACTTTCTACCTCTTTAACCGTTGGACAATAGCTTTACCCAACGGTCACTTCAAATTTCATCATGGAAACAAGCAAAACTCTTATTGTTCCAGTTACTCTCAAGGGAGAGAACTACTTACTGTGGGCTAGAACCACAAAGATAGCCCTATGCGGCCGAGGACTTTGGTCCCATGTTGAGACGAGCGAAGCTCCTAGTGGCGAGACCACCAAAGACGGCAAGGATCTTGTCGCGGATGAGAAGAACAAGTGGTTCCAAGAAGATCCGGGAGTCCTAGCCATCATTCAAAACTCCCTAGATGCCCCTATCCTTGAAGCCTACTCTTATTGCGAGACAGCAAAAGACTTGTGGGACACTCTCAAGAATGTTTTTGGGAATGTTACCAATGTAAACCGAATTTTTGAGATTAAGAGGGCTATCAACAATCTCAACCAAGAAGATATGGAGTTCACCAAGCACTTTGGGAAGTTTAGATCCCTTTGGGCCGAACTAGAGATGCTCCGGCCAGCGACCATAGATCCGGCCGTCCTGAACGAAAGGCGTGAGCAAGATAAGGTGTTCGGTCTCCTCTTGACCTTGAATCCCTCCTACAACGACCTTATCAAGCATATACTCCGGTCAGACAAGCTCCCCAGCCTTGATGATGTTTGCAACCAAATTCAAAAGGAACGTGGGTCCATGGGGCTGTTTGGAGGCAAAGGGGAGCTAGTAACCGCCAACAAGGCCGAGGTGGCCTCAGCAAACCGTGGCTACTACAAACCGGAGGACAAGAATCCACCGGTGTGTGAGCATTGTAAGAAGGTCGGCCACTTCAAAAGCCGCTGCTGGATCCTTCACCCTCACCTTCGCATAAACCGTGGAGGTACAAGCCGAGGAGGACCGAGAGCTAACCAAGCTAGCGTGGTGGGAGAGGCAACAACCTCAACACCGAATGGCCAGGCACTTGAGGGGAATGGAGTGGCACTGGCAGTCTTCGGAGCTAGAAGTCCGACCTGGCAGCCCTTAAAGGCCTAAAAGGAGGCCTCCGGTAAAACCTTTCTTGCCTCAAATAAAATTAAACCTCTAATTGTTGATTCTGGTGCATCTCATCACATGATTAGTGATTCTAGGTTAATTAGTGATATTAAACCTGCTAATGGTAATGTTGTGATAGCTAATGGTGAGAAAGTTCCAGTTAAAGGCATAGGGAATTTAAAGTTATTTGATAAAGAAACTAAAGCCTTTTACATGCCTAATTTCACTTCTAATTTGCTATCAGTTAAGAGAGCCACCACTGATTTAAATTGCTATGCAATATTTGGTCCTAATAATGTTCATTTTCAGGATATTGAGACAAGTAAGGTTCTTGGTCAAGGAGGTTCCAAGGATGATCTCTATGTGCTTGAGGACTTGAATTTATCTTCTACTGCATCTTGTTTTAATTCGGTTATTATTAAACCTAGTGATTCTATTTTACATGCTAGGCTAGGACATCCTCATACTAGAGCTCTATCTTTAATGTTTCCTAATATTTCATTTAAAAATGATGATTGTGAGGCTTGTATTCTTGGTAAACATTGCAAGGCTGTTTTTCCTAAATCTATTACTATTTATGAAAAATGTTTTGATTTAATTCATTCTGATGTTTGGACATCCCCTTGCTTATCTAGAGAAAATCAAAAATATTTTGTGACTTTTATTGATGAAAAATCAAAATATACTTGGATAACTTTGCTTCCCTCTAAGGATAGAGTTCTTGAAGCTTTTATTAATTTTCAAAATTATATTTCTAACCACTATAATGCCAAGATTAAAATTTTGAGATCAGATAATGGTGGAGAGTATACAAGCCATGCCTTTAAGCAATTTCTAGCCAAACATGGAATTCTTCATCAAACTAGCTGTCCATATACACCACAACAAAATGGGGTAGCTGAGAGAAAGAATAGACATCTCATGGAGGTAGCAAGGTCCATGATGTTCCACACAAGAGTTCCAAAGAGGTTTTGGGGAGATGCTGTGCTAGCCGCTTGTTACCTTATCAACCGCACACCAACAAAGATTCTCAAAGACTTGTCACCATTTGAGGTATTGACTAATGATAAACCTACATTTGATCACTTACGAGTTTTTGGTTGTGTGTGCTATGTGTTGCGACCAGGTGAACTAAGAGACAAACTTGATGCTAAAAGTACAAGGGCAATGTTTCTTGGCTACTCCACTACACAAAAGGGTATAAGTGCTACGAACCCACAAGAGGAGAGTCCTTGTCTCTCGTGATGTCAAGTTTATGGAGACTCAAGGCTTTTATGATGAGCAAAATTGGGATGAGCTCCATGACTTGTCAACCTCACCTTCCGATCGGACACGCAACCTCCGAGTTATCCTTGAGCGGTTAGGAGTTGAAAATGATCGGATCAATACCGAGCCAGCCAGACCAGACATCTCCTGCGCACCACTGAGCCATTACATGAGCCTGACCGGGATGTACCTACCGATGATACGACCGAGCAGACTGAGGAGTCAGCTGAGCTGCCCACGGACGAACATCCGGCCGACCTGGCTGAACCAAACGAAGACCCGGCCGAACCACTTGAAGAAATCATTACACCAGGCCGCGCTGGAAGCTAGTACTGTGGTCCCTCTTGGCGAAGTCAACGCATTAAGTATCCTCCGAGTCATTGGACCACCACTCGCGTCTAACAACAATGTGGCCGTTGCCCATCCGATTCAAGCCGTATGTTCCCTTGCACATCTCTAAGGATCACTGATATGCTCAAATTTACCCTAGAGCTACTCTCTCAATTAAGAGGTCAATTGGTACTTAGGGATCGAATCCACGAGACTCTAGTTCACACAATAGATTTAATAATCTTTTAATTATGCTAAACAGAAATATTTTAATTAAATTGCAGAATAAAACAGAAAATAAAAGAGATGTAAAATTCGAAGAAATAAACGTTAGGCTAGGGAAATTCTCAGGAAATCATGGAAAATCAGATCTATTAATTAAGCAACCAGGATTCAACAATTAAGCACCGTTCTTGAACTCTAAACACAATTATAAAATAAATAAGTTCTCACTGCAAATATTATCTAAATTTAAAACCAGAAAATCCAAATCTCTTTGCAAAATTCTAGGTAATAAATCAGCTTTAAAATCAGGTTAGATAAGTTCACAAAATTACTAAATCAAATCTCTTTGCGAAAGTAATTTTGCTCACCAAAGTTTTTCAGGAAAATCAATTATATTCTCATATCAATTAATAATCCTAAGATCTAAATCCAGATGACTAATCAAAGATCTAGCATTAAGAACAACCTATGATGAAGAACAAGAAAGATAATGAATCCTAAATAATAACAGATCTAATAATCCATGAAATCCTAATGAGAAACCCTAAACTAACAAGCAGATCTACTCGGACATAATTGCAAGAACACAAATCATGAATAAAATAGATAGCATTAAGAAAGAGATTAAAGAAGAAGTAAAAGAGATCTTCTCTGAAGGAGTCTTGATTCTTCTCTCCAGCTCTCTAAAATCTCACAGGGTTTTGCTCTCAAAGTTACAGGGAAAAATAAAGCTTAGGTCTAAAATGACCATAAAAATCCTATTTATATTCCTAAACACGGCCAGGGACTAATGATGCAAATATGGAAGACTTTGGGGCAGATTTTGTAAATCTTCAAAACTTGTGGGAAAACTTCCAATTTTGACTTTGGCTTAGCATCGATCGATGCATATCAGTGTGTCGATCGATGCACTCTCTAAATTTCGTCTCCCAACTTTGTAACTCAGCCTCAATGCTTGATTATGCTCCAAATCCTCCTATTTAGCTCCATTATGCTCTCCATGTTAAATCCTATAAAGACTCAAAAAGACTCTAAAAACACCAAAAGACTCTATAGATAAGACTTATATCATGGCTAAAAACACCTAAAAACCATGATATATCAACTCCCCAGACTTAGCCTTTGCTTGCCCCAGCAAGAAACTTAGCCCTGTGAAAGAGGTTTGAAAACACAGGAACTCATTTTCTTTTTAAAATGCCATGATCATCCAAACCTTAATCCACATGCTTAGCAGATAAATCCAAATCGAACCACCATGTACTTCTCCTTTGACTTTCATTGCATCCCAAATTCAAACCAAATTCCACTACTTCCTCCATTAAGCCTTCATTGGTGGGTCTCAATTTGATCAATATCAAGACCTTCTAGACTCATTCCCGTACAATACCATAACAAGCAAGACATATCTTTTAAACACATGTTGTACTCTTTCTCTCCCAGACTTATTCTTTTAATCTTCCTTAGAGCTTTGCTTTGTTTTTTTTTTTCTTAATAAAAGTTGTAGGCGAATAATGGGGTCATCGGTAATTTACCTACCCCTCGCTTCAAGCTTTGTATCATTTGACTTAAGAGTAGAATAACGAGGTCACAGGTAATTTACCTACGTCTCTAAACTGATCAAATCATCATCTATTCTCTCTTTTTTTTTTTTTTAACAAAGCTCTCAGGAAAAATATTTTAAATTTAAATAAGGGAGAGGAGTACCAAATCTTTTCTTTTCTAAAATCTTACTTGTCAGGTATGAACAAGGAGTCAAGCTCAATGAAAATCAATCTCCTTGATGAGTTAAAAAGAAAAGTACATAAATTACCTCAAGCTTTTATGGATTCTGTTGGAAATTTGGATGTTTCGGTTCACTGGTCAGCCATTGGATTTTTCATTAGTCGGATTTGGATACAATCTGCAGCATTAATCAACCAAGGCAGTACACTAAAGAAAAATCATAGTTCCCAACAAAATTTTGACTCAATAAAACAATTTTTTTTTTTTTTTTTCAAAAACAAAAACGTAGTTAGTAACCTCCCCCAGACTTAAACAACACTGTCCCCAGTGTTATCAAGTAAGAGATTGGCGAATAAAATAAAAATAAAAATAAAAATAAATGAAAATCAAATGAAAAAGAAAAAACCTACCAGTGGGTTGCCTCCCACTAAGCGCTTGTTTTCAGTCATTAGCTTGACTGTGTCGGATCTCAGGCATCCGGTGGATCAGAACATGGCAGTGAATGCTTCGAGAGGATGTCCTCTTTCTCCAAGGGTGTGTATGCAGCAGATGAATGAGGTCTACAAGTTTCATGAGGAACAGGACCAGGGCGGGACTGAGGTATGGTTTTTCTTTTAAGTCCTGCAAAATCATCAACGAAGAAACAAGCACATTGCGATAATCTCGCGGCTTGGTTAACTGCACAATAGTTTTTGTTCCTTTCAAATTCTTATTGATGATAGGAGAAGGTTTGGGAGAAGGAGATGCATACCTTGGCCTTACCTGTGGGTTCTGGACTGTGGAATGATGAGATTTCAGCTTTACAACTGGTCTAGCACTTGCAGGGATCCAACGCGAGAATCTTCAGTTTTGGACAAGTCCGAGCCGTCTCAAGGAGTGTCGATCGATGCAACAGCTGCATCGATCGATGCAAGTCTCTGATCTCGTGTTTCTTCAACGATTCTGCAACTCTTCTCAGCAATCCGTGTTTCCATCACAAAAACGTCATCTACCAGCGGCTTGTCATGCATCAACCTCATCATGATCTCTAGTACTGATTAGATGATCTCCACTCAATCTTCACTTAGCAGCTTGCTTACTCACTTTCTCAACAGTCTCCAACTCTTTGACATACCCAGCAGTAATGTCTTGAAGCTCTATGATCAGATTGTCATCAGAAACAACCTCCACAGAAAATGTCGACCATCAATAGTTGGAACCCTTCTCAGCTTGTCCATCTCAAAGTTCATGACCAAATCTTCTACATTCGAGCTATGTGTCCCTTCTTCACATCAATGATTGCACCAGCTGTAGCCAAGAAAGAACGTCCTAAGATGAGAGGATCATTAGGCTCTTGGTCATATTTCAGCACCACAAAGTCAGTGGGAATCATGCAATCTCCAATCCTGATTGGAACATCTTCTAAGACACCTTCAGGAATCCTTCTAGATCGATCAGCTAAGATAAGAGAGATCTTAGTTGGCTTAAAATCCGTCATCCCAAGTCTTACTGCAACAGAATGTGGCATCAAGTTGATACTAGAGCCAAGATCACATAGAGAGTGAGGAAACCTTCCTGTGGAGATAGAGCAATCTAACACAAAACTTCCAGGATCTGGTAACTTCTCTGCAGTCCTACTCTGAATCACTGCACTGACTTCCTTAGAAACAACAACTTCCTGCTTCTTATCCTTCTTCCTCTGTGGAGGCTGCTTCAACAGAATTGAGCTGACATCCTTTGTAAGCAGTGCTCCTTCCTCAGGACTCAAACCATTGGTGACCATTCTCTTGACATACCGCTTAATTCCGGAGAAAACTTGACTGCATCAACCAAAGGCATTTCAATCATCACCTTGTCCATCATAGCCTTGCATCTAGCTTCCTCAAGCTCCTGCTTAGACCTCCTAGGCTTAGGAAAAGGAACCTTAGGCTTGTAGGCTTGCTCTGAATCGGATGGTTGAACTGGAACAAAAACCGTAGCTGTCTGTGGGGGGTCGATCGATGCTGACATTGTGTCGATCGACACTTGGTGATGATTGCATCGATCGATGCTCCTGTATATCGGTCGATGCAACATCTGCTCTCGGATGGTTGTCTTCTTCCTTCACCAAAATCGCATTACAAGCATGCTTGGGGTTCTCAGTTCTTCTAGAAAGAAGTTCCTCTTGTCTTTTAACAGACCCACAGTCTGAATCACTTGATTTTCCAGCTTCTTAACATGAGTGTTTAATGCATCAAATTTCCCAGTCAGTTCATTGTAGACATTATCAATCTTCCCATTGAATGTCACTGTCAACTGCTCTTGTCCTTGAAGAATTTGATCAAGCATGGCCTCCATTCGACTCTCGAAGTCTGTGGAGGTGGAGACTGATAAGAAGAATTACCATAGGTCCTTGTAAAGCCGGTGTTCTGTTTGCTTCTGGTAGTCTGGCTTAGGCATGTAGCCTGTAGAGTTCCCACTGTAAGGTCTATTGCTTTGTTGATTTCCAAACTTCTGACCCTGATATCCAGCTCCATACACATAGTTGACATCTTCTTCTTGTCTCTGGCTTTGGCTCAAATGTCTCAACATCTTCAGCAAAATGAACAGACTTCTTTCCCACAAGAAGATTGTGCACTGTATCCAACTTAGCATTCACCGTAGCAAACTGATTTGAATCATGCCCTTCACGTGCCCTTCTCCGCTCTAAGTCTGCATTCTTGGTACTGTTGCTTGATGCTAGCCTTTCTATCAACTTCTCAGCATCATCTGGGTACCTTGTCTTGAAGTTTCCATCACTAGCAGCATCCAAAGCCATCTGATACCTCCAGTCAATCCCGCTAAAGAAGATACTGATCAATTGCACTCTCTGAAAACCCATGATGTGGACAGTCCCTCTGGTATGCTTTGAATCTTACCCAAGCAGCTTTATAAGATTCAGTTGGCCCTTGTCTAAAGGTGGAGAGTTTGATCCTCAGCTCATCCGACATGGCATCATCATAGAAGTAATTCAAGAATGCCACCTTGATGTCATGCCAGGTTGTCAGAGATCCTGGTTTCAGCTGCCTTAGCCAATGAGAAGCTTCCCAAGCAAGAGAGTAAGGGAAAAGTTTGCAGTAGATAGTCTTCAGTGACTCCATTAGCCTTGATGCTAGTGACAATGTCCTCAAAGTGCTCTATGTGATCTAGAGGCTTCTCATTTGGCAGGTTCTGGAATGGCCTTTGTCCAACAAGAGTAGGCAGGCTTCAGCTCAAAGTCATTCCTTGGGAATGGAGGAGGGACAATTGCGGAGCGATTCTCATAGAACAAGTCTGGTCTGTTGAAGTCCAAGAGTCTTGACAAGCTCTCCATTGTCATCCCGTCGCCTCTGAACATTCTCCGCATCAGCTCTGGCATTGCATCGATCGATGCCAGCATTGCATCGATCGATGCCGTCCTGGTTGCGTCGATCGATGCCATCGTTGCGTCGCTCGACGCCATGTGCATTCCCATCGGCCACGACGAGTTCTTCCTGAATAACCCGTCCTTCAGCATCTAGTTTCTGGCCTTGCTCGTTGTACACATTACCCTCTTGATCCTTTAAAACCCCAGCCTCATCAGGTCTCAATATGATTATATTGGCCATCTTCGCTGATTTGGCTGCTTTTGTGTTATCACGCTCTAGTTGTCCTAACTCTTGGTTTGTAAGCTTAATAACCGGACCAGTAGGATTTTTCCTGGTGCTAGGCTTAGGCATGTACCTGACACAGAGAAAAGAAACAAAAGCGTGTGAGTAAAACAGAAAAAGAAAAATTTAGAAAAAATCAAAGATTTTAATCTAATGGTGAATCAAAAGAGTCCCCAGCAACGGCGCCAAAAATTTGATATGCTCAAATTTACCCTAGAGCTACTCTCTCAAATTAAGAGGTCAATTGTAGTACTTAGGGATCGAATCCACAGAGACTCTAGTTCACACAATAGATTTAATAATCTTTTAATTATGCTAAACAGAAATATTTTAATTAAATTGCAGAATAAAACAGAAAATAAAAGAGATGTAAAATTCAGAAGGAATAAACGTTAGGCCTAGGGAAATTCTCAGGAAATCATGGAAAATCAGATCTATTAATTAAGCAACCAGGATTCAACAATTAAGCACCGTTCTTGAACTCTAAACACAATTATAAAATAAATAAGTTCTCACTGCAAATATTATCTAAATTTAAAACCAGAAAATCCAAATCTCTTTGCAAAATTCTAGGTAATAAATCAGCTTTAAAATCAGGTTAGATAAGTTCACAAAATTACTAAATCAAATCTCTTTGCAGAAAGTAATTTTGCTCACCAAGAGTTTTTTTCAGGAAAATCAATTATATTCTCATATCAATTAATAATCCTAAGATCTAAATCCAGATGACTAATCAAAGATCTAGCATTAAGAACAACCTATGATGAAGAACAAGAAAGATAATGAATCCTAAATAATAACAGATCTAATAATCCATGAAATCCCTAATGAGAAACCCTAAACCTAACAAGCAGATCTACTCGGACATAATTGCAAGAACACAAATCATGAATAAAATAGATAGCATTAAGAAGAGATTAAAGAAGAAGTAAAGGAGTTCTGAATCTTCTCTGAAGGAGTCTTGATTCTTCTCTCCTCTCTAAAAATCTCACAGGGTTTTGCTCTCAAAAGTTACAGGGGGAAAAATAAAGCTTAGGTCTAAACAATGACCATAAAAATCCTATTTATATTCCTAAACACGGCCAGGGACTAATGATGCAAATATGGAAGACTTTGGGGCAGATTTTGTAAATCTTCAAAACTTGTGGGAAAACTTCCAATTTTGACTTTGGCCTAGCATCGATCGATGCATATCAGTGTCGATCGATGCACTCTCTAAATTTCGTCTCCCAACTTTGTAACTCAGCCTCAATGCTTGATTATGCTCCAAATCCTCCTATTTAGCTCCATTATGCTCCCATCCATGTTAAATCCTATAAAGACTCAAAAAGACTCTAAAAACACCAAAAGACTCTATAGATAAGACTTATATCATGGCTAAAAACACCTAAAAACCATGATATATCAATCACCGCGTTTTCCTTGGCCATATTGATGCACTGGATTCCAAACACCTATGATGAGGCTAAAGATCATAAAGTATGGCGAGATGCGGTCGATGCTGAGAACACGGCCATGGTGCAAAATCACACACATGGGATGAAGCCGACCTTCCAAAGGGCAAGAAAGCAGTCACGTCCCGTTATATTTTCACTATCAAATATAAGAGCAATGGGGAGATTGAATGCTATAAGGCCCGCCTTGTGGCGGGATTCACGCAAACGTATGGGGAGGACTATCTTGATACGTTTGCTCCGGTGGCCAAGCTCCATACTGTTCGCGTGGTTCTTTCTCTAGCCACAAATCTTGATTGGGAGCTATGGCAAATGGATGTGAAGAACGCCTTTTTACAGGGCGAGCTTCAAGATGAGGTGTACATGCGGCCACCACCGGGCCTAGAAGACACCATTGGTCCGGGGAAGGTTCTCAAGCTCAACAAAGCCATTTATGGACTAAAGCAGTCGCCAAGGGCGTGGTACCATAAGCTGAGCTCAACCCTTCTCGACAAAGGCTTTCGCAAATCAGAAGCTGACCACACTTTATTCACACTACCAAGCATCAAAGGTATAGTTGTCATTCTAGTGTATGTTGATGATATCATCATCACTGGAAGTGACAAGGTAGGGATTCAAGACACTAAGTCTTTCTTAAAATCAGTTTTTGATATAAAGGATCTTGGAGAGTTGAAATATTTTCTTGGGATAGAAGTTTGTAGATCAAAGGAAGGTTTATTTCTATCACAAAGAAAATATGCACTTGACTTGTTGAATGAGACAGGTAAACTAGGATCAAAGGCAATGCCAACACCCCTTGATGAGAACTATAAGACTGGAGGACAGGGGGAGCTTGAGCGAGCACCATATAAGGACGTTGGCCGCTACCGGCGCCTAGTAGGTAAGTTAATATACCTAACTATAACACGGCCTGATATTTGCTTTGCTGTGAACCAGGTGAGCCAGCACATGAAGAACCCAACTGTTCATCATTGGAACATGGTCGATCGAATCCTCAAATATATCAAAGGCTCACCGGGACAAGGCATTTGGATGGGCCGCAACAAGAACACTGAGTTGGTAGGATATTGTGACGCGGACTATGCTGGAGATCGTGGAGACCGTCGCTCGACAACCGGCTACTGCACGTTCCTTGGAGGCAACTTGATCACTTGGAAGAGCAAGAAACAAAAGGTTGTATCACTTTCAAGTGCCGAATCCGAGTATAGGGCCATGCGCAAACTCACAACCGAACTAATGTGGCTCAAAGCACTTCTCAAGGATCTAGGAGTGGAGACAACAGGCCCTATCACCATGCATTGTGATAATGAAGCTGCCATTCACATAGCAACCAATTCAGTGTTCCATGAGAGGACCACACATTGAAGTCGATTGCCATAAGGTGCGAGAGCAAATCAAACTTGGGGTTGTCCTACCATGTCACACCGAGAGCAAAGAACAACTTCCTGACATTCTTACCAAAGCTGCAAGCCCCCAAGTGTGCGAATATATCCACTCGAAGCTCGGCCTTATAGACCTCACTCGGCCATAAGTCTCTCACATGGCACCTACACTCTTTTTCCCTTATGTATAGTTTTTCCCATGAGGTTTTCTATACTAAGGTTTTTAATGAGTGGGTGCCTAGACTGTCAAGCTTGCCCGGTCACCTATGTCAAGCTTGAGGGGAGTATGAGTTTGGCACACCACTTTGGCCACCACCGTCCGTACAACCGTACGGACGTCCGTACAATCGACAACCTATGGGCTGTCCAAGCCATCTCGTATCTCATGAGCCCAATCCACTAAGGAGAGCTTCCAACGGTCTCCTATCATCGAGATCCTTCTATTATAGCCGTTAGGCAACTTGCAAGTGGGAAGTCAAGGTCTTAGTCACATGTAGGAATAAGGAGATGTCGCTATCTCCCATTAATGTGTACATAGGATCCTAGGGAAGAATATCCTCTTTGTATAGCTCTATATATGGTTTGTAAGTATGTTCTAATTCAAGTAAGAAAAGAGTTTATTCTCTTTCTCCAATACTCTCTCCCAATCGCTCACTCTCTCTACTCTCCTTACTCTTTTCACAAACTCACTATCTTTCCCATAATCTCTTAATCACTTCACTTCAAATCTTACAACCTCAACTCAATCAACTTCTCGATCATGTACATCTTATTATTCCCGGTCTTTCGAGCAAACAGTTGCTCCAGTTTCAACCACAAAGAACGAGCATTTGTCTCATTTTTAATATGATTCAACAAATTATCATCTACCCATTGCCTTATCAAACCACACACTTGGCGATGCTGCAATTTCCACTGATCATCAGTCTTATCTTCAGGTTTCTTCTCCTCAAAGACAGGAACATGAAATTCCTTCACGAAAAGCAAATCTTCCATCTTGTCTTAGAACCATTCAAGCTTATCATTCTACCCATATTTTCTATCGTTCATAAAAGTAACTAATAACCAAAGTTATTAAACCAAAGCTCTGATACCACTTTGTTGGGGAAACAACGCAACTGTGCATTGTTTAACTGTGAAACTTTATTCTGCTGCGCAACTGTGCGTTGTTAAACAAAGCACAGTTGTCATGTAAAATGGTATCAGTGGTTTGTTTGGAACTACATATTTTTAGCCTTTTGTGTTCTCTCTCTTGTGTTGTTTTTTTATTGACACGACCAGCCAAGCTAAAAATCTGTCAAGAACAACTCTGCAAAATTTCAGCTCAAACCGAGAAGATCTCACCGTTGGATCTTACAAAGACTCACGACAGTGTTGCAGAAAAATCTGGAAATTCCAAATACGACCAGCCACGCTAAAACTCAGATTTCTCACAAACCAACCGTTGAAACAAGATCTCCACCGTCAAATATGTAGAACAGTGAGTCACGAAGCTACCCTCAAAAATCAGCCAGATCGGAGCTCGTTTGAATGTCTAAACGTGCAAAACACCAAACCCAAAGGTTTTGTTTTTCTCTTTTCCTCTAGATCCGAAAATGAACTCTCCTCTCTATTTTTTTCTTATGCCAACAATTAGATTAAGATTGTTTATATAGTGTCTCATACCTAAAGCCAATATTAATCTCATGGACTAATATAATGGTCCAAATCCAAGTTTGGTTAACCAAACCCAATTGGTTTCCTCGCTAGGAGAAAACCCAACATGGACTTCTGTTTCCATGTCATTCGGCCTACAGAACATACGAATGTCACGTTACGTTACCTCACCGAATAATCAGATTATCAGAAGTTTTGCTTTTCTCTTCTCTCCGACTATTTTTTTATCTTGTCTTTATCAAACAACGATAACAATTTTTCCTAACGGTATGAAACGATAACAATTTTGCTAAACGATATAAAACGGTAATAGTCCCCCAAAAGAACTTTATAAGCAAAATGTAAATGAATAAACTACTTTAGTCAGATTCGAATTTACAGATAATTCATATTACGGCAAGCAATTTTTCTAGACCAAACCAAATCGAATGACAACGAACCAAACAGAACAGAACTTACAAACAGTTTGGTTTGGAGACAAGATACTACTAATCTTGCTTTATGTGTCCAATTTAACTTCAATCTTAGGAGATTTGTCAAGAAGAGAGTTTAACTCAGTAACATAGCTTCCCAAGTCAGTTGTGGCGTTAACACCCGAACCAGACCAGAACCAGAACCAGAACCAGAGTCAGAACCTTCTGCTCCACTCTTCTCTTCCCCTTCCTTTGAAGTCAGAGCTCCATAAAACAGCTTCATTGCGGCTTCCGTTGAGATAGCATGAACAGAACTGTGTAATTTTTGAAACTTCTCTCTAGTTTCTTGTTCATCGATCAGTTTTTCTCTTAGCTCATCAGGTAGGAAAGCCAGTGCACTAAAAAGGGTCAAAACAGAATAAGTAAAAACTACTTCATCGGATATGTGACACATTGATGTAGCTCATGACTAATTTTAGTAATTCTACCTGGAAACACCTCTAATTCCAAACTTGTAGCCATCAAGAACCGATTCCTTATAGCCAAAGTTATAACCTTCCTGCGCAATAGCTTTTGCCCAGCAAATCCCTTCACGGTATCCAGCCTGTGATTTCAATTTACAAGAAAAGCCAGACATATTGATCAAAACTGAAAAGCATTTTACATAAAGAGAGAATGATAAAGTTTTTTTTTTTAAAAAGAATACCGTGTGGAATTTCTCACGTCTCAACTTATTATCATTGTCCAACACGCGAGCTTCACTATATTCTTCATCTGAACTTCCGTAAAAGGGATCATCTGAATCCTCAAGATTGTGATCAACATTACCTAAAACCAAAAGAAGACTCTTGTCAGAGAGAGACGTGGAAAGCCAAAACTTAGCAAAATATAATGAAGTTTAATTCTGCTCTAATCCTTAACAACCAAGCAAACACAAGATACATTCCCAGTAATAGAACAAAAGCTTCTCAGCTAAGCCTCATTGAAAATCATAGTAAACTAATGAGAACATATTTGCTAAAGTTTTCATCAAAAAAAAAGAAAAAAAAAAAACTTTGTTAACTGCAACTTATGAAGGTATAGGAGTCAATCACCATGTGTCGAAAGCTTCAAACTTTCACCATTAAGCTCTTTGGCGAAATTAGATTTCCCATCTGTAAATTAAGAATTTTCCAGTCATTTCATTTTGGTGGGGAACTTCATCGAACACCTGGTGGGCGATTAATGAAACTTATCAAATCACGAGCTAAAATCAAATAAAATAACCTTCCGGAGGCTCCATCAGTTCTATAGAGACGACACCAACGAGAAAACAGGGTTGGAGTAAAGGATCTTGAGAGCACAGAGGAACCCAGAAGGAAGACGACGACGACGACTATCGTCGATGGCCACAACACAATCTAGTGTCGTTTAGTAGCTTAGGACGCCCATTCAAGCCCATTTAGCAAATCTTTTTCTGATGGGTCAACCCACTTAGCCAATCTAACTCAAAAAATAAAATATAAAAAAGATGGAAAAAAACTCAAAAAAGCATATGCAACCATATAAAGATCACAAAAGACTAAGAAAAAATGAGATATTGGCGACTGAAAAAGATTCAATTTATGGTTTTTGCATCACATATCTCTGAGACGGTTACTTACATGCACCGGCATCGTGGGACAGTTCCCACTATTTGAACGTGCAACGGTTATTTCCACGAAGTGGTTTCTTTTTGTGATGTTCACTTGACGGTTGTTGTAAGACGTTCTCCTTATAAATACAGACCAATAGATCTGTAATAAACCCACTTTCTTACATCGATCCGATCTGCCATTTTCTTTCCTTTCCGATTCTACGTTTTTTTTCAAAATGGCTGATAACTTGCACGAGCAGTTCAAGACATTAACTTGGAGGCCGATGATGTCCCACTAGCAATCCAGGTAGATCTGGTGGCCAATGCAGTGGCTGTGAATCATTTCATTCTCATGGGGCGTCCTGTCATGCCCCGCCGTCAAAATATGTGCTCCATTATTCCTTCAATGCCTCGAATATGGGGTCAAGCCGGTTTGGTTCATGGTCATATTGTAGTCGACAATCAATTCCACTGGGACATATATATTCCCCTCCATTTTCAAACAAATCCAATTCCAAGTGGGCGTCAATACCCTTTTGAGGTTTCGATTTGAGCGTCTCCATGGATTTTGTGAGGTTTGTGGAATGCTCACCCATGATATTGTAGCATGTGTCATGCAAAATGAGGAGAGGAAAAATTTGATGATCCTCACAATGATGAAGGCTTACCGCCACCTGACACACTAAACCGGGGCGTCATCATTTGAGAGATTGTTGAGGGATATCAACTGTGAAGGTCAGGAGGATCATATACCTAATGAATACATTAATGAGGATGCACTGGATGATATCAACCCGAACCATGATGCATTAGCACTCTCTGATGATCAACAAGAAGACCACAATCATTGACTGTAGAGGACTAGGCAATGATCTTGCAGTTCGACATCTCAAGGAGATCAAAAATAAATTCTCCAGACATCATTTGCCTACTGGAAACCAAGCAAGGAAATGACGCAGTTAGAGCAGTTAGTGCTGAATTAGGTTATGATCGTGTAGTAACAATCCCCCGATTGGTTTAAGTGATGGTGTAGCTCTACTTTGGTATAGTAGCATCTCTGTTTCCGTTCTTTATCAATCCCCAAACCTTGTAAACACTTATGTTCAAATTAATGGATTTAGTTTCTACTTGTTTTGTGTATATGGCAACCTGAATCCAACATTTTATCACTTGGTTTGGAAAAAATAGTACGGACAGCAGTAAATATATCTGGTTCCTTGATGGCTATTGGTGATTTCAATGAAATTAAGGGTAGTAATGAGAAGAGGCGGCCCCCTCCCTAAAAAGTTCTTTTGCTGATTTCCAAAATATGATTCAGGTTTGTAACTTCTATGATCTCAAATTTACTGGGGATCCTTTCTCCTAGGCGGGAAAACTTCATTCTCATGATGTAGCATGCTGTTTTGACCAAAAAAATGGTTAACAGTGAATGGCTTGCCCAATATCCAGCCTCTCACGTTAAATTTTTGGAACTAATTGGTTCAGATCATAGGCCAGTTATCACTACTATTTCTAACGATTTCACCCTACATCAAGGTCAGGTCTACTATGATAATCGGCTAGCAAATGAGAGGGATTTAGTATTGCAGTAAGTCACGACTGGAATCATCGAAAACCTGGTCAAGACACATGCATTGTTTCACGCCTGTGAGAGTGTAGAAAAGCAATTTCCAACTAGAAAAGACATAATAAATCCAATGCTTAAGAAGAAATCAGAATCCTGAATTCATTGATCGATAAAGCTCATTCTAACGGCTCCTCCACGAAACAAGTGCGAGATCTTCGTCAAAATTGAGTATTGCTTATGATAATGAAGAAGAATTTTGGCGAACAAAGAGTAGTAAAGCTTGGTAATCGAAACAAAAAAATTTTCCGCCACTGCAAAAAATACAGCAAGAAATAAACTGTTTTCCATACTTATGATGAGGGGCATGAACATTGTGGAGATAATCAGATAGGAAATGTGGCACAATCCTATTTCACCAACCTCTTCAAGAGTGAACTATCTCCACAGAATAACCATTTTCATGTGTTCCAAGATTTCCAGCAAAGAGTGACGACTGAGATAAATGAGGATTTAACAAAGCCAGTCTCTGAAGAAGAGATTAAAAGTGCAGTCTTCTCTATTAGTGCTACAAAAGCTCTTGGTCCTGATGGTTTCACAGGGGCTTTCTATCAGAACTTGTTGGAACTACGCATTTGACAACATGGCTTTAGCCAATTTCCGGCAACTTTTCCGGTGACGTCAATCATCGGAATGAGCACTATAACATAGTGTAGTTACATGTCAAATTAGAAGTTATAAATAATGAGAAATCAATCTCCAAAGTGATTAGGTTGAAAGCTTATAAATACTGATAAACTTATTATGGGAATTACGAGGACACTACGTTGAATGAGATAATTGACCGGACTTGGTTTTTTTTGGAGTAATTTTATTTGCAACTTATGTTACATTTGATGTCACATATATTACATACAATATCCAAAAATTTATTTGCAAAGTCAAATCGAGTTTGTTGTTTTTAAAAACAAACAAAGTCGAAGTCTTATTAACTCAAACAGGAGACTAAGTCGGTCCTGAGATCTCGCCAACGTGTGAGACTTGGACGCATTTTCACCTTGCCTCAACTTCCTCGAGATATCAGCCCACAAGCCCAGATTTTTGGTGAGCATCTCTTGCTTCTCTTCCTATAAATACAAGGCTATCTCGTTCATTATTTACACACTTGCGAAGAAGCAAAAATCTGAAACAGCAAAAGTCCAACTCTCTCTCACTCTTCTTTCTCTCACTAAAAACGTAAATATTATTATCAAGAGTATATCGTTGTGCCGACGTTCGTTTGAGTCCGTAATCAAGTGTTGTGATACGGTCTTGTATTGGTTGTATCTGAAACATGTATATTTGTGTGGTGAATGGTGAATGTGTGTGAAGATATATGATATGGAATGATGATGGGTGTTTACATTCCCTTATGCAGTTGCAAGTATAGAGGTATCAATCCA